>CAKJVB030000006.1:0-558739 GCA_918026665.1 Diabrotica balteata
CTGAGGCAGTCCATTCTTTAGTTTTCTTGGGGTGCTGATGTCGGTTCCCATGACTACTTGAATCGTACGGTCGACTAGCATGCTGTTGGTTATTTGAGCGGTAGATTTACAGGAGATTGTACGGAGGAGCTTGTATATCATGCCTTCTCTCCAGACTGTATCGTAGGCCGCTGTTAGGTCTATGAATGCTGCTGAAGTTTTTAATTCTCTGGAACCCTGCCTCAATAAATGTGTTTAGTGAAAGAACCTGCGCAGCTTCTTTTAGTCGAAAATCCTGCCTGATCAATTGATATCGATTCAAGTAGCTTTGGACTAATTCTCTTATAGATAAGTCGTTCTAGTAGCTTGAACGTTGCCGATAGTAAGGCTATTGTCTGTAGTTCTTAAGGTTGCTATCATTTGGTTTTCCTGGTTTTAATATGGCAATGATCTTCGAGCGTTTGTGTTCCTAAGGTATGGTACCGGTCTTCAGAATATCTGTGAAAAAGTGGGCCATCCATTCCCTCGCATATTTGCGCTATTAATTAAGAATTCAGGATGAATTTTGTCAAAACCTGGGGCTTTACCTGGCTTTACATCCTTGAGATCTATAGTGACTTCTTCGCAAGTAAAAGGGCGAGAGTATTTGGTTTCTGCAGATTGGAATTTTAAAGTTTTGAGCTCTCGTTTTACCTTGATTGTGTGTGGCTTGTCTTTCGGGGCCTAGATGTCGATACCAGATGTGAGGCAATAGTGTTTGGGTTAATTGTTGTTTTCTTTCTTGTTGTGGGAGTTCCGCTTCCTAATTTTCTGAGTAGTGTACATGCTTGCCTACTTGATGTTTGAAAATTAAGACTTTCTACAGTTTCCGTTTATTTTTGTTGTCCCGCTGCATCTAGGTTATGGAGCAGCTCATCGGCTAATTCTTGATCGCCGCTTTAAGGAAATTTTGGTAAAGTTCTTCGCTGTTATAGGACCAACCAGGAATGTATTATTTTCTTTTATCGACATAGGAAAGTGGAGGGGATAACTCAAATTAAAACACGTAGGAAAAATTTACATTATTTTGGCTTCTATTGCAGCTAGAAGCTTTTTTTAATCTGGGGTAGCTCGTCGAAATATGAATAGCTACGTCGTTTTCTACATAGTAACTACAATATGCGAAACCTCGGAAAAATTGAGGCCATTTGAAATTCACCGTAAAAACTTACTTTTTTTTTTAATTTGGCTGGAATAGTCGGTAGCAGTATTAATAATAATATATTAATAATGATGACATCATTTCCACCCCTTCCCCCGGAAATTTTGGAAAATCCCGGAAAATTAACAATATATTTTTTTTTTCATCTTATATCAATGATGTAATAACAATTATATATTTTATAAATTAAATTTCAGGTAATTTTTTACACATTATATTATTGTGTTCCTTATATTAATTATCATTATTAACTACTTTGACGATCTATATGCTTATATAATTATGTGTATAGGTATACTTACAGTACGAGGACGGTAAACTTATTTATTTATGTTTTAAGATTTAAATATCTCCAAAGCTCACAGAGTATATCGTCCTCGTGTAACTAATACATGTATTCATGTGGATGTGAATAGGAGAAAGGTCATCTATATACTAGTAAACGGGTAATATATCTTGTATGCGTAAAAAAGCGCAATGAGTAGCAGCTGCCACGCTCCAAAATTTCGTCAAAATAGTCACTAGCTTCGTTCCTATTGGTCATAGAAAGTTTTTTTTTTTTATTAAATCCAATTATTTTCACCAGCTATTCAATGGTTGTACGTACAAATCTGTAGCTTGAAAAACTAGCAATTATTACAATTGTTTAAAAGTAAAAAAATACCACTTTTTCAAACGTTTGTTTTCTAAATAATTTTGATTGGAACGCAATATGCATATAACTTCTGAGATAGTTTAAGTCTTAAAGAATCCTCTGAAATTTGCTAAATGTGTCTAGCATCATTAATAGAGCAACTTCAATAGTTTAAATATTTACCTTCAGGAATAAATAAATTAAATATCTTTTAAACTATTTGACCGATCAGGGTGAAATTTCGCACAAATTTAAAAGTCTGTAATTCCTCAATGTTTCAATGTACTAATAACATTTTATTTTATTAATAAAAAAATTAATAAAATTTATAATTTAGTGCAAAAAACTGCTTTTTTGCAAATATCTCCGTAAATTATTTATTAATTTTAACTTTAAAAAAACGGAAAAATAAAGATTTTTAATATAAACAAACAATTTAAATATTTTTTCTTCAAACGTCAAATAATGATGACACTACTTATCTAACTTGATCCTGTCAAAGTTTGATGTCTCCGCCGGCAGCAGTTTTTTTTCCATTTCTTTACGGCGGAGGGAAAATGTTGTCATGGCAACAATATGAAACATGTCACAAAGCAACAATACAAATGTCATTAACAACAATTAAACATCATTTTTATTTATAGTAATATTAAAAGTACAATTAGTTAATGAGGCATTTTCAAAATTGAAACCGTGCAAAAATGTTCCCGACTCTTGATACGCATTGGTAATTGTTGATGATACTGATGGTCGAGAACAACTTTCAGCAATCATTCCCATGTTGGCGAATCATGAGGGTTTAAAATTTTTTGAGCATTATCGTTCTTATTTCTTATTGAATCCTCTATATATCCTTCGGCAACCTTGCTTGATTTCCAGCCCCCATGTCGTTTGAGGCATTCTAGATTTCCGCCTCCATCAATTAAAAGTGTTGCTGAAGTTCGTCGTAAAGAGTGACCTGTGTATGCGCTTGCATCGTTTAAATTTAAATAACTAGCTACTTTTTGGGCTACTGCGCTGATCGAATGTATTCCCATGACGCTTCGGTAACACTTTCCATTTTGGTACTTGATAAAAAATCGGTTTTCTGTGAAATTTTCAGGCCGCAGTGATGCATACTTTTTATACAGTTTAATGTAGTTTTGACCAATTATCGTAAAAGATCTAATTTGTCGTGTTTTACTGTCTGGGATTTTGATAATTATTACATTTTCTTTATCCTCAATGTCCACAGTCTTCATTTTTACCATTTCGTCGCATCGACAGGCGCCGGTAACCCCAATTAAAAAAACAATCTGAAATATTTTTATAATTTAGTAGAGTATACTACATGCTTTGCAATATAATTTTTTTTACCTTTAATCCTAAATACAACTTATCTGGCGCTTCAAACAAAAATTTATCAAACTCGTCTTTAGTGAAAACTTTAGACTTCTTTGCAGTATATCATTCGCTTGTTTTTTTCAGAAAGGCACGTAACTTTAAAAATTTGCTTATATTCACATTTTTTCTAATAACTAACTCGGATTTTATATTAGAGTATCGTGACCACATTGTAGAAGATTTCCATTTTTTCATTTTCCATTATAATAAAATATACCAGTAAAACGTCTTTGGTAACTTGCCGTACTCCTCTTGTATCGCACCACTCTTGGAAGTGCTCGTACGCTAACCGATACTTTATTCCGGACTTGGAGGGCCCCAAACGTGCTACTGCATCATTAGCCGCGGACTCAATTTCGTTTAGGTTTTCCATTTTCGCACTAAATTTGCGCTTGCGGTTGCAACAACACTAAGCTGTCTTTAATAATTGCAAATAACTGTCAAGCAACTGTAACCAGGGAGACGCAAATCCCACCGACGACTTAATTATTTTAATTTCTAACATCTAGACGACTTTGATAGTTGTCACAGATAATTTCGAGTAAAAATAGCGTATGATTTATACTATTTATGGTTGAAAATTGCTACGTTTGAAGAAAAAATAGTATACTTTATTCGGCAAAGAAGCGACTTTTCTTGACTTGCCCTCTATTACGCGCCTCATTTCGTTCGGCGCGTAATATCGGGCGCGTCAAGAAAAGTCATGCTTCTCCGCCTTATAAAGTAATATACTATTTATGTAACATATCAGGAAAAAAACTTACAAAAAATTAAATTGTGACCATAAAAAATTGTTGTAAAATTGTAAAAAATTGTTTAAAAAAACGCAAGGTAAAAATACGAGTACTTTTTCATCTGTTCGTCATCTATTAAGCTCCACCTATGTCTTAAAAGCTTCAGATATTAAAAAAAAACAGAATTTTTCTGAACTTAACAGTAATCAACTGTAAACTTAAGGTAATATATGACTCTTTGCTCGAAATTTCGGATTCATTAATATTAAAAATGTTTGACAGATTTACATGGCAAGGTAGATTCCGCTAATTCAATTAAATTCAATAGAATAAACAACAAACTTATCAATCTTGTCAGGTTAAAACTTTGCATGATCATGCTTCCCATGAAAGAAATAACAACAAAAAATTGAGAACCTAAACAAAGCAATTATGCTCTTATATCAAACTTATTGAAAATTTTCACCTACTGATATGTTCAACCATTATTTGTCTGCGAGTCTCTCGCTCCACTTAGAACACACTCCTAAAACAAACTACTAATGTTATTGGTACTTCAAATACCAACAAAGTTTTGTTTACCTCAGCCAACCTCCATCCATACTTATCTGATTATTCGGAAGTAACTGAACTTCGGGAAAACTTGCTCAGACTTTCCCATATTGTTCGGTTACTTTGAATTCTGTTTGAGAAATTCGATGCTGAATAATCTCATTTTCATTCATAAAATAATAGTATTATGGGAAAATAGGAACTTTGTTGTACGTTTATTAGCTCTGATTAACTTGGCGGAGATAAAATATTTGCTTTATTCTGTTTTGCCTTATTTCAGTATGTTTTGTTTTTGTGTTAAGGAAATATATACGGGATGTGTTATTATGATTTTAACGAAATATACCGCCTGGAAATGTTAAATAAAAGGTATAGTATAATTAAATAAAATATTGTTCATTCATATGTCGTAAAATCAATATTAGCTTTACTAATATTAAATCAATTTTAAAACACATGCGAATTATAGTCCCAGTGTTTTTGTATATGTATACATTTTTTTTGTATTTTAGCCTTGGTTTAGAAGCTTTACAGACGTAATCACATATAAATATTTTTTTTATTAACCAAATCAGCTAAATTGGCTATTAGCGAAACAATGATAGCGAACAATAATTTGTACTACATTTATAATATTACTTTAGATAGCAATTAAGACGTTAATTGAGGTTAAGAAACTTTTTATGTTTGAAATATTGTACTGTAGACCTAAAATAACGCTAAGTTTGTTTGGTATATTGTAAAACATGGGTTTTGGCGTTAATACTGGACATTTCTCTAATATACGTTTGATTGTTAATCTTTCATCACAGTTGTCACATCTTGGTTCTTGTTTGTTGAAAAACACATGGCTATTAGTTAATCGCGTATGACCCAGTCGGAGTCGCGTTAATATTAACTGGTCTCTCCTACTTGTTGGTTATGTGGGCCAGAGTTGGTATCTAGAATATTATAATATTTTTTCCATTCCGTTGAGCGGTATGGGTTACTTCTTTTATCTTGATGACTAAAGGATTAGTTGGGTAGACATATTGAATTGACTATATGGAACTTAGAGAGTCTGTGAGTGTAATATAATTGGTAGTATAGGATTATTGGATCATATAGAGCATATAGTTCAGCAGAGTAAATAGAGTACTCTGAAGGGAGTTTATATTTGAAGACATGAGATGATAAAGGTGCCATGTCCACTTTTTCAGATATTGAGTAATTGAAGGAAACGCGTTTTCACTTATATACTTTTTTTAATAAATTTTATAAAAATTACCAATATCTTATTAGATTAGAATCGTTTTGTACTTTTTTATATAATATTTTTTGTTTTTCTAGAATTTAAACTTTTTTAGTGATTTTAATTTTAATGGACATAGCACCTTAATCAACCAACATTTTATGCAGATGTTGGTATAAACTTGAGTAGAGAAAGGTGTTATGTCACCTATGTTGTATTTAAATTTTAAAAAAATAATAAAAAAACTATTAAATAATCGGAAATTAAATTTTATTTGCAGATTAACAAAAGCAAAGTAAGATACATTAAAAATTTATAAACAAAGACACAGAAACATTTAAATTTAACATGAATTACGTTTTTTCTTAGGGTTTTTCAAACATTCTTCTAAAACAATATCATAATACCATTTATACTCTGCTGGAATAAACGTAAGTTGATCTTGTAGATTTGAAATTTTTTCAGAAGTCAAACCACCGCATTTAGGTAACTTATGTAAAACAACTTGATTACTTTGTACTATCAGTTCTCTTTTTTTTTGTAAGTCAACTTCCATAAATGGGTTAAACGGATCTAAACTTAGTTTTGTAAAAGTATTTTCAAAACAACTTACTCTTAGCCACTTCACTTTATCTCAAAAACTTATTTTTTGGTCAAGACTATTAGTGAGTCTTTTGTTTAAATGAAGTTTTGCAGGTAGAGTTTCAAAGCAATAAAAAAATGTTCCATGTTAAGGCATACACTTTGTTTGGTACTCGCAGATCTAATAATTTCCGATATTGGTCTGGTATATAAATATTCTAATGTTTTCTAAGAACCTTTTCTATTCTTCCAAAGTCTCTGTCAGAGTCAAGGTAACTGTGACCAACTTCGGGAAATTTATGGTCAATGATCTTAAATATTTTATTTAATATTAGGTATTGGAAAAGGTTAATAATGGAGAAGTTTTTGTTTTGTCCCCCACATTGATCTGACCAAATTATTAAATGATCAATTTGGGGATTTTCTTCTTTAAGAAGCAGACAAAATCGTAGCAAACAACTTGCTATTTCATTACTTCCTCTATTGGCAATATCCTCAGTCCATGTAAAAAAACTAGGACTTATGACCAGAACTGGTTAAACATTGGACTCCAAAGTTGTATAGCCACATTTGTGTTAAGTAAAAAGATTTTGACGTTGATAGCTTTGGCAAAGGCATCGTTTGTTGAAGATCCATTGTTATGTAACATTTTTCTTTGGAAATTTTTACTGCTTCGCGGTCAACTTTTTGCTGCGCAAAAGCAAGTTGAAAATTATTCGAGTGCTCTAAAGAGTTCTCTCCAGCATCGCATAAACTGCAAGTATCACTTTTTGGTACACCAAAAGATAAGTTAAACCTTGTTTCAAATATATGTCTGTAAAAAGAGGCCTTTACGAAATATTTAGTTTCGAGCTTTTTTGTTTGACAATCCTCTATATACAGTTGATGAAGTCGGGTAATATTTAGTAAAGGGGAAAGGTATTTTTTATGTGGGTTTTTAGTCCTAGAATAATGTGATTCTTCTGAAGGAAACTGCTTGATATGATTTTCAATGCAGTTTATTACTTCATTGGATATTTTTTTTTGGATTTTGTGATGCCCTTGCTTATGTGGTGAGGGCATTACCTGGCCAGATTTTAAGTCATTTTGAGCTTTAAAGACTTTTTTCGTCCAATTCGGTATAAAGAGCAGAAAGCATCTTTACACACTAGTGTATTTTCTTTATCACACGTAATAAAATATTTAAAGCTGTAAGCTTTCGTTTTTATATTTTTACGAGGGCGGTGACGATTAACTTCCTGTATCTTAATACTTTTAAAAATTAAAATATTTTTGGAATTTGTATCTAGCTTATAAATTTTTCTTTAGAATTTCTTCTCTGCTTGCAATACTAAACTTCTCAGTGCAGTTTAGTCTACATTTTTCTTTACACAGTAAATCTCTTTTAATTGTTTTTTCTTCCATCACTTTACCAGTCTTTTGAGAAATATATTCTTTACCTTGTTGTCTTAACCTTGCAGCTTTACTTTCGTTCTCCAATTATCAGGTTTCCGACTCTTTTTTTAGTTATTTTTAAAACTGGTTTAACAATTTCTCTTCTTCTTATTTCATCGGCAGTAACATGGAATTGCTGGTTATGGTCTTCTATACGTATTTCCCGAGGTATTTCCTCCTGCACTTCGTCAATCCTATCCGGGGTTTCCCTGCTGTTTGTCGGAACCTTAAAAATATCTTAGTCTATTTATTAAATTTATACTTATTTCTAATTTCTATTTTATTTCTTAATCTTAACTTTTTTAGCTTTACCTTTGTAATTTCTTGGTTATCAGAAAACATTTTACGTTTGACTCTATCAACATCCGAATATTTGTTTATGAGACTCGTCGAATAAGAAATATTTGAGTTATCAGTAAAATTATCCTGATGTAACACTTTCATCAGTACAATTATCCATATAGTCTAAAAATTTAATTTATGTACATAGGTAGGTATGTATGTAATAATAACTCAAGTAATGTATATTATATCTATATTTTTTTAAATAAAAAATTGAATTGCAGAGGGGGTAAATTGTTATTAAAAGAGATGATTAATTAATAAAGGTAGTAAAAAATTTTTTAATATGCTTACCTGCTTTAGAGTTGACCTTCTTTTGAAATCCACTAGTGCTTGGCTGCTCCAAAATCACCGCATTGGTATTGACCTCTAGAGAAATACAAAATACAGTTTCTATCTACAAAAAAATTCTCTATTCGGACTTACCTTTATTTGAAACACATATTTTCTTGTTTTTTACCATTCTAACATTCTTTTACTTCTCGAACCCATGTTGAAAGATGTGATAAACAACAAACATAACCTTAAAATGTCACATGGCACCTACCATGTAAATAAAACTTTCCCACTATCTAGTGGATAGAAGGTGCTATGTCATTAAATATGGACATAGCACCTTTATCTAATAAAAAAGGGTACTTAGTCATAGGCTAGTACCTTTATCAATTAAAATAATCCTTATTATTAACAATTTAAGAATCTTAAGTTATTCAGGGGTTGTATTACGACTTTAGGTAACCAAATATACAAATAAGTCATTTTAAAATAAAAATGGACATAGCACCTTTATCAACTCATGTCTTCATTTATTTGTCGATGTAGGGGTTATGATTGAAGCACCAGTACCTTCATTTGATATAGATGCGTCTGTGTATATATGTGTATAATCCTTGTAGTTGTGAAGCATATCGTTGAAGGCGGATTTGATTATCTGTGGGTTTGTTGAATGCTTGTCGAAAGAAATGAGGCGGGTTAGGCACGGAGGGTTCTTTATTTGCCATGGAGAAATTGAGGACGATTGAAAGGAAAAGCATTTTGGGAACGTGTAGTTTAATTCATTTAGATAGCTTCTAATCCTTGCATAGAAAGGATTTGCAGTTCTTGGCTTGTTTACGAAGAGATTTGGGAACTTTTCTGTAAAACAATTATGAATAGTAGGGATTTTTAGGTTAGACCTGATTTTTGCAGCGTATGCTACACTTAAATAAAGTCCTCTGTCATTTATGGACGGCTCACCAACTTCACAATAAATACTTTTATTTGGTGTTATGCGAAAAGCTCCAGATATTATACGTAAAGATAGGTTGGGAAGATTGTTAAGTTCTTGGCACATCTTCAAAACAATAATCACAACTATACAAACAAAATAACTACAAGACAACACAAGAAAAACAAAGAATACACGGGTGACAGAAGAAATCCTAGAACTGATGGACACAAGATCTTAGAAAAACTACAATAAAGTAAAATATGAATGAACCCAGAGAATCATCTGAAACAAAATCGGAGAAGCCAAATAAGAATGGATGAACAGCAGGTGTAAGGAAACTGAAGGAATTACTAAAAAACATGGCTACTTTATTGCATACAAAAAGATTAAGGAAGTCACAAATATGAAGAAAAAATTTACTACAACAACTACTCTAGTAGATGATGACAACCAAATAATAGCTAGCCCAGTAAATGTATGAAATATATGAGAAAATACATCAAAGATCTGTTTGATGACGAGAGAACAGAACTACAAAGGAATATAGTTATTATAGTTATCATAGTTATACACAATACTTGATATAATAACATCGGAAGTTACAAAAACAATCAATGCGACAAAGCTACGAAAGGCCTTGGGTCCAGATGAGATATATGTAAAGAGGATAAAACTTATCAATGAAGAAAGCTGAACTTATCAGAAGACTGGCTTAGATCGACATATATACCTCTACCCAAGAAAAATAAAGCAAACAGATGCTCACAGTTCAGATTAATTAGCCTGCTGAGCTATTTTTCAAAAATTTAACTCAAAATTGTACATCAACGTATATACAGAAAATACGAGACAAATCTGAGCGACAATCAATTTGGATTTCGTATGGGGCTTGGTACGAGGGAAGCATTATTTGGCCTCCATATATTACTACAAAAATGCAGAGATCAACGAAAAGACGTGTTTCTCGTTTGTTCGAGTAAAACACACAGAACTCATAGAAACCCCAACACAACATGGTATAGACCATAATACGGTGGCTCTTACTAAAAACCTATACTGGGATCAAATGGCGTCGATTAAAATAGACATCGAATGAAAGCAGAATATTCGATAAAAAGAGGAGTTTGCCAGGGCTGTGTACTTTCTGCACTTTTGTTTAATATATATTTTCAAAATGCCATCAAAAATACTGAAGAAGGAGTAAAAATCAACGGAGAATATGTAAATAACTTAAGATACGCAGACGACACCGTCATTATTGCGAACAATGTTGAGGGTTTGCAACGACTTTTAAATGCCATAACCAGAAGGAAGATAGCTTGACAACAAACAGATAAAACCCGTAAAAAATTTTAGTATTTTGGTTCCTGGATAACAAACAATCTTGACTACGAAGTTAAAATACGTGCTCGTATACGGTCCGCTTTTCAAAGAATAAAAAAAATTTCTATTATTATATGGTTTCAAAAAGTACATTAAGTCTTCTAATGCTGGCCTCAAAAAATAGTGCTGCTTATTCTTGATGGTCACAGTTTCCATATTAAAAGTTTAGAACTGATTCATCTTGCTCGGAAATATAACGTTATATTATCATGTTTTCCACCACACACCACACATCGATTACAACCGCTCGATGTCTCATTTATGGCACCACTTAGTAATATTTTATGCACAAGAGGTTAAAAAATATTGCTTAATTACCCTGGCATGGGTGTTACAATTTTCAAATTAGACAACTAGTCAATGCTGCTTTTTCAAGAGCAGCTAATGTTCAAACCGTAGTGACGAGATTTAAAAAAACAGGAATATATCTTTTTAATAGAGATGTATTGCCCGCTTACCTGTTTGCTCCGTCAGATACCACAGAACTACCAAACCACAATTCTGAGCAGCATATATTATGCGCCACTACTACCAATACCACAAACAATAGAAAAGAACATTTTACTTTTTCAAGTGGAATTGTGCCTTCTACGATGCTTTGCCTGAGTCTTATAAAGAAACTTCTCCTGGGCCCTCTACTTCAACTGATGGTCTACGTCACCCAAATCAGCTTTTCTGCTTTCACCAAAATTTTAATGCCCCCATCCTAAGAAAAGGAGCGTGTAAAAAGGAATAGTAACAAGAAGAAATGTAAAACTGTCATATTAACATTGTCACCATACAAGGCTGAACTAGAGGCCGAAAAACAGGAGCGGCAAGAGAAACAAGAAGGTAAACACAAGAAAGACCTTTTCAACAAAAATAAAAAATCTGCGACTTCCAGTAATATTCTTTTAATGAAAAGAAAGAAAGAAAACAAAACAATGGTTTGTCCATCCAAAATAAAAAGTGTCAGGCTGAAGATTCTGATAACTCCTCTAATGAAGACGAGGAAGAAGAAGCTGATAAGGCTTGTATTTTTTGCAACGAGAGGTACAAAAACTCTTTCGATCAGGAAGATTGGATTGGATGCTGCAAATGTGGTGGCTGGGCACATAAAGCTTGTTCAAGCTGTGAACATGATGATGACACTTTTATATGCGATTTTTGTTTATAATTTGATCTTCATTTTCTAATACTGTTCATACTGTTATACTGAACCTACTGCATAATAATGTTCAATACTTCATTACATGTTTAATTAAAAAATAACTTATTTCCATGTACCCCATTTTACTCATCCTTTCTTGAAATACGAGGTATTTGAACATTTCAAAAATGTCTATTTCTGTCCTTACGTAATTTTTGTTAAATACTCAATATCTGTTTTCTGGTACCTGAAGACACACTTTAACTACATAATTGTGTAAAATATTTTATTTATTATAATTTTTAATAAATTTTAATAAATTAAACGTTAAACTAAACTTACTAAAAGTACATCCCAGAGGTACTTTTTAGTGCGTCATTAATTATGACGTCATATAATGAATTAGGTGTGTCGAGCATTATTTCATATAATTATTGAAGAATCTGACAGATGCCAGGATCGTACTTAGCCACAGGGGGTAATCCCGTATATTAATAAAAATAAAAAGTAAACAATATTGTTTATTAAACTTATAAATATGGAAACATTCAAAATTGACGACAAAATGATTCATTTATTGAATTTTTGTATCTTCTTCTACTCAAGTGTCTGTCAGTGCGTCGAAAGTTGGCAATCATCACAATGATTTTTAATTTTGAGACAACGGCTCTAAATAGGTCGTTATTACATGGGTTACGTCTCCGTCCTATGGATCTTTTTCGCCAGATTTTTTCTTGCATAATGACTTGGAGTATTAGATATTTATTTTCTCTCATCACATGACCCATATATCCCACTTTTCCCTCTTAATTGTTAGTACTTCTCTTTCCTTATGCATACGTCACATTACCTCAACGTTGTTTATTCCATCTATTCATGAGATCTCTAGTACTCTTCGGTACATCCACATCTCGAATGCCTTCAGCCTCCTCATGTAAATTTTCTTCAGTGTCCACGCTTCCATCCCGTATTATAATATGGATAGCACGTAGCACCTCAGCAGTCGTATTTTTACCTTAGGGTTTAAGTTTCTACAGCAGAGAAGCCTTTGTATTCTTATAAATGCGTTTCTGGACTGTTTGATTCTGATTCGTATTTCTTGAGAGCTGTCATTGTTTTCATTAATAGTTATATCTAGGTATTTGAATTCTCTTATTATTTCAATAGGCTGATTCTGTATATATATCTCACGACTGTCCTAAGTTGTCTTTGTTATTATCATATATTTCGTGCTGTGTTGAGTGATGGTCCATGTTCTTTTTCGCTTACTGCGGTCACTTAATTAAGAAGTATCTGTAGGTCTTCATGTGATTCGGCTAAAAGAACTGTTTCATTAGCTTATCTCAGGTTATTTATGATCATGTCATTAATTCTAATGTCTACGTTTCGTTAATCCATTGCCTTACCTAACATGTCTTTCGAGTATACATATTAAATCATACTGGTGTATGTATACACCCTTGTCGAACAACTCTTTGTACTTCTATTTCTTCTGATGTTATTTCTTCTATTCTCACTACTGCTTTTTGGCCATAGTATAAGAAACACAAAAAAGACTGGTTTCAAAAATTTATTAGGTGACTTATAAATTAATTACATAAATAAAATATAATTCTAATCATAAAAAACTATTTATTCACTAATGTGTAATAATAATAGTTTATTGAAAACACTGAAATGTTTAAAAATGGGCGGCAACGTCGTTGTAGAAGTTATGGAAGTCTCACTGAATAAGTGTCTAACAGAAAAAAAGAATACCCAGCCTATGGGAAAACGCCGAAATAATACTTTTACACAAGAAAGGAGACACTACTAATATTGAAAACTACAGACCTATAAGTTTGTTGTCACACTTATACAAATTGTTAACAAGAATAATAACCAACCGCATAACACAAAAACTTGATTTATATCAACCGGTTGAAGAGACTTGGTCCTTTTGTCAGCCTGAAGGATGCTCGAATAGACTCACGGTACACTACACTCATTAAAAACATTTATGAACAGGCCACATTCCACATCAAAATCAATGAAGACGAAAAAACTGAAAAAATGCGCCTTGATAAAGGTATTAGACAAGGTGATACTATTTCACCAAAGCTTTTTACCTTAGCATTGGAAAATGTATTCAAACAGCTTGACTGGGAGGAAAAAGGTCTAAACATTGATGGTGTACGTTTGAGTCATTTGAGGTTTGCGGATGACATAGTATTATTTAGTACAGATATCAAGGAACTGGAGCAAATGTTGAAGGAATTAAACCAGCAGTCAAATAAAATAGGTCTCAAAATGACCCTTCAGAAAACAAAAATAATGAGTAATTTACAAACTAATCTTGTTATTGACAACGTCAGTCTTGAAAATGTAGACCACTATATATATCTTGGACATACCATTAAAATCGGCAAAGAAAATCAAATAGCCGAAATAAAAGACGCATACAACTGTCTTGGGGAGCTTTCGGCAAATTAAGCTTTATTTTGAAGAAGAAAGATATACCAATGTGTCTAAAACGTAGAGTTTATGACAAATGTATCTTGCCTGTAACTACATATGGACTGGAGACCATGGCCTTCACAAAGAAAACCTTAGAGCAGCTCAGTACAACCCAAAGAGCAATGGAGAGGGCCATGCTAGGGATTAGTTTGAGAGACAGGATTCGAAATAACGTCATTCGTGAAAGAACAAAATTACTGATGTCTCAGAACGTATTGCAAGGCTCAAGTGGCAATGGGTTGGACACGTTGCCCGAGATAATCCCGAAAAATGGACACAAAGATTAACAAACTGTAGACCAAGAGAGAACAGGCGATGAGTAGGCAGACCGCAGAAGAGGTGGACAGACGATATCAAACAAGTCGCGGGCAAGCAGTGGATGAGAATTGCCAAAAGTAGAAATCGATGGAAGCAAATGGAAGAGGCCTATTTCCAGCAGTGGACGAACACAGGCTGAAGAAGAAGAAGAAGAAACACTGAAAAGTAGAATTTGAATATCAGTGTAATAGAAAATTATAGAAAAATAGTGCCAGTGGAGAGTTTCCTTAAAGATATATTGTTAGACAAATTCTTGGTGAAATATTTCGGTCATAACCTAGCAAAACATTAATTAGAGGGGAACCAGTCAGATTTGGATATAAGAATTGGATGATAACTGGTTCCACTGAATATGATTATGATTTTCACGTTTGTTGCGAAAAAAAAAACGAATGATATTGAAAATAATAAAAAAATACACTTGGAGCTAAAGTAGTAATTGATTTTTTGAAATATTGGCTTGAACCATCTAGAAATCAAATTAGATTAGGTCATTGGATGAGGACCTAGGAGTTTCCTGTGTTTACAACGTTTTGAGCAGAGACAAGTATTTATAAGTAACAAAGTTTGTTCATCTAGCGGATAATGTCAAAATATGCGATTCTACAGTTTGTATGTACAAAATTAGACTTTTAGCAGATAAAATTATAAAAAACTACTGCCAGTGAGAAAGTTTCCATAAAGATATTTCTTACTTCACTTACTTCACGAACAGCAGAAATTGATAATACTGTTTGTCCAGCTTCCTTTTCCAATTGAAAATATTTAAGCAATTTTAATATTAGAACTTGTTCTTTTTCGGTATATCTTGTTATCTTGTACAAATACAATAAAACCCAATCACAATACTATATAAAACAAAATAAAATTATACAAAACAAATACCAAAGAATATAGCATCTATATTCTTTAAAAATACTGACCTGAACAACAGCTGTCACTTGCTGTTCGAATACTTCGCAAGAATGGCCAGCATGGACGAAGATTTACGTCAACTGTCAGTATCAGGCGTATTTGATTGGCTAGAGAAAGCGTGCATCTAAATATCAACGAATCAAACGTAGGTTATGAAAGAACCGCTTATGTATGTAAACTTATTTTAACGCTGCAATATAGTTCTGTTTAATCACGGAACTACAGCTTTTTCCGTCACAGCCAACTTAATGCATAAGAAGAAAAACTGTAACGCACTGAAAAGTACCTTTGGGTTCTATATGACAAATACTGTCACATACGTCATTTAGGCTTAAACGTGAAATATAGTAAACTCGGTTTCATCGTTCTTGGCGTGTGCCTGAAATAAGCTACTACGGAATTTTTAATATTCGTCTCTCTCTGATACACAGATACGCAATTCACTTGTGCGAGTCACTTTTGTCATGGTAAGTCCGATGAGAAGGGAATGAAGAGACCACTCACGTCTCCCAGTATTGTAGCAATAACACCGATGCGTTTGGCCGATACGGTGTCGGTGATAAGTTCGGCCTCTTTACGAATACAGATAGCTGCCACTGGAGCAGGTAAACGAATAGAGCTTAGACAAGGAAAGACAGATGAAACAACTTATTGCAAGTGTTTTTACACGCACACGCCAAGAAAGATGAAAACGTCTATAGTCAGTTTTATTGTTTTGAATTCAGTATACTTACAGCATTATTCTGTAGTAATTAAAAAAAATAAAATACTGAAAACAGTTTTAGACAACATTAATAATTTTCGCTTATTCCTAATGAAATATTTCCAATAACGTCACACAAATATTTTACTATTAAAATCAACAAAATATTTGTGGTTCGATTTTCAGGTTTAATAACATCCAAATATTATTTTGAATATCGTTTTTTAATAAAGCACCCGATGTAAAAAAATATTCAAAACCTTTAACAGACATTTCAATATAATACTTCTCGTACATACTTCATGCTAGTTGTTTTGTTTTGTATCATTTTCACGAAATATAAAGCACTTTTCTTTCTAAGAATTCTTTAATTATTTTCCACGCCCCTGGCTATGAAAACACAAATCTGTAACGTTTCCATTAGTATTCTCTTTCTCATATTATTGTAATATCCGCAAGTTCTTGTAAATTAAGATTCTGGAACAATGGAAAATATAGAAAACAATGGCGCCTTTTATTTTGTTGAGTGTCATTACCGTTTTGTTTAAAGATAGAAACACTTTATGTGGGTTTTTGTTATTTAGATCTGGTGTATTCTTAACAGAATGATAACTATCGCTTGTAATACGTTTTAAAAATATAAACTGAATAAAAATATTAACAAAAAGGACTGTATTTTATTTAGTTAATGTAGTTTAGGTAACAGGTTATTATTTTGCCCAAGCGTCTTAAATATAAGATCAATATTTACAATTATAATTCACGTCTTCATCCAGATAGTTTTTCTTTTTTTAAACATGTTTTCATGTAATATGTATAAGGACAAAAGATTCAAGAACTATTTCTTGGAAATCCTAAATATGTCTTACTAATTCCTTAAATAACACTCACAGAAGTGCCAAGTTTATAAACAACTGCAGCAGAAACTGTATCCTATATTAAAAGTGTACTCGAATTACCAACAAATATCAGAGACTTACCAACCTAACAACTTCGCTAAGCTCAAAGAAAGGATAAAAAACTCATGGAGTAAATGGATCCTTTCTTGAAAGGTTGGTAATCATCATGACTGATCTGACTCACGACTAGTTTGCCGTGAGATATAATTGCAAAACATATTTACTATAGCGTTGTCGACATACCTACGTTTTGTTTGGTCATACAAAAATGTCTTAACTTACAAAAATGAATAACAAAATATCGAGAGGAGGGGTGATAAAAATCAGTCTTAGCATTTTAAATTATACCTTCTCAATTTGGGTTAATTTACAAAACCCTCACACATAATTCCTGACTGTCCTTCTCTGAAATCGATAAAGATATCCAACGAAAAATTTTACGAACAATGCCCAGCTTTCTCCTTTACCTAATGGTAAATTCCATAGCCCTTACAAGATAAAAATTACACTCTTTTTCTTTTGGCTTGGGCAATTGTCATTCAGCCAGTTTCAATCAACATGAGCTTTATTTAAGAATTTAAATTTGTCAAGTAGTGAATTGTGATTAATATAATTTTTTTACTAACACCTGTGCGGTGTTTGTATACTGCTATCTAGTCACCAATGACCAATTATCAGTTATTTTCTTATCTAACTTAATAACAGTAAATCTAAGGGCTTACCCTATGGCTTACTCTTATTTTATCTATCAACTAATGCACTACAACTAACATGCAATAACTTCACAGCACTATACTCTGCTTTTTACACTAAACTGTTAGACATTTACACTAACTTAAATAGTTTTGTCCTTATGAGTCTTCTTTTTAATTCAGTGTTGTCAAGAAGCTGGATTGCCTCGACATTCACATGACTATGCAGCCTCTGCTCGTCACTTCTTGATTTTTTCGATCACAGTTTCCATACACAGGTCCTGGTGGAGGTCGCTGTAACGAATATACCAAGGAGCATCAACAATGTTTCTCAGTACTTTGTTTTGAATTCTCTGGATAATATGTAGATTACTAGCTTTGGTACAGCCCCAGAATTGGCACCCATACTGGCCTCAGTACTTGCTTGTAGATGGATAATTTATTATGAATTGATCATGTTGAATTTTTTTCAATCAGCCAATACAATTTTTTATATCTAATATCAAGCTCCCCTCTTTTCTTTTTGACATGGACTTTCCAGCGTAGCTTTGCGTCTAGAGTGATGTCCAAGTATTTTGCTGATGTTGCATAAGGAATTTAGGTATCATTTATTCTAACTGGGAAATTTTCTATTTTTTTATTTGTAAAGTTAATGTGTGCAGATTTAGTCTCATTTAATTTTATTCGCCATTTTCTGGTTCAGTTATGTATTTTATTTACTGATAGTTGCAACTTATCAGTCGCTTCTTCACTAGTGACTCCTATCACTAGTATGGCTGTATCATAAGCAAAGGTGGCAATAGTATCTTGTTCTAGCTCTGGAATGTCACACGTATACAATAGGTACAGGACCGGACCTAAGACACTCCCTTGTGGCACGCCAGCTTTGATCTCCCTTAAGTCGGTGTACACTTCTTCTTGTTTTACTCTGAAATATCCATTGGCAATGTATGATTCACGATTTCTGAATAGTGTTTAGGCATGAACGTTCTTAGGTTATAGTTTAAACCGTCATGCTAGACTTTATCAAACGCCTGTGCTACATCCAAGAAGATTGTAGAGCAGATTTTATTTTCTTCTAATGTTTTTTCTATTATATTCGTTTTTCTGTGAACTTTATTTATAGTGGAATGTTGGTTTTTGAAGCCAAATTGATGATTTGGTATAAGATTTTTTCTTTCTATTAATAATTTTAATCTTTTTCAAAAGAAGTTTTTCAAATAGTTTTGACACCACCGGAAGAAGTGACATTGGTCGATAGGATGTCACTTCATTAGGAGATTTACGTGGTTTGGCGATCATAATCACTTCGGCTACTTTCCAGAGTCTGGGAACATATCTTAGTCTAAAAGCAGCATTTATTAGGTTTGTCAGCTTAACTATGGCTTGTCTTGGTAGATTTTTAATAATTCTTCTGTTATGAGATCATATCCTAGAGCTTTTTTAGAATTTATATTCTCTTTTATCTCTGTTGGTACTTCTCTAAGTGATGTCAACGTTATTCTTACTTCAATTTGGAATGGTTCTTCCCATCTTAGTTCTTCACCATATTAATATAATAATAATAATATAATTATTCCGTACTTAGCTAATGTTCATACTGTGGTATATTTATGTAGTTCTGATTTATTTGTCTTTATTCTAATTTATTGTCTATAATCTAATTTATTAAAACTCACGATAGCTAATTACTAATTTATTAAATAACTTTACAAATGTATTTATTTCACGTTTCGTTACAAGTAAACCGCGTTTACCGATCTTCTTATGACTGACTCCTTCAATAAAATTTCGTCCTTTATATAAAGAACCGTAAGACCGCCTAGACCTGACCTGACCATTGTCGAAAATACTGGAATGATCTCGTATTTTGGTGAAGGCGCTCGACTCGTTTTTCAACCTCGAGACGTGGATGACTCACTAAAATTAGTGTCTAGAGATTTCTGTAAACAACTGGTAGCGAAGCTCAGGTATATTTTGACCTACAAATTACGAGAATCAATAAAAAAGAATTAGTCATAAAATATTTACAGTTCTATATGCCATAACATTTAAAATCGTAACATTGCCCCCCTCTTAAAAGATGGTTCCTCCTGGAACCTTGTCGGGACTGGAACTGGAACGACATGCTGATATCGGCAACTGGACCCTCTTTTACAACTTCCAGTTGTATAGAAATGACAAGGGACGGTTTTCTCTCCGCAGCAGTAACTATGCGGATTGCAACAGACTAACACCTGGACTTCGGTGTCTTTAAAGATTTCCTCCACCATGTTTCGTATAACCCTCCAATCTAATTGGCGGCACTCCAACTTTGGCATGGCTAACTTTTGCACGTCGGACTCTAGTACGTGCTCTCTCAACTGAAGTAAGGCTTCCCATACATCTCGGTAGGTAGGTTGGTCACGGGCAGTGTCTTTTGTTACCAGCTAGAAAAGGTAACGTGATGCATCTTGAAGTTTCAAGGTTTTACCAGGAGCTGGCACTTGGCATTGAAGTTCTGCAACTCGACCAAACTTCCTTCGAAAGACGGATGCCAACCCGGGTGCGTCTTTGATACTGGCCGGGATGGTAAGGGCCAGTGAGTAGTCATCGGGAAGCGCGAGTAGATCTTGCCTTTCTTCAGTGGTAACACCATGTCTTGCTTTACCGGTACCTCCATAGGCACCCATAAATTCCTCAAACGTGAGGTCAGACACATCTTGGACTTGGTTTACTTCCACTTCTTCATCTACGTCGTGGTCACCCTCGAAAGACGCCAGCCGGTTATGGTGTACTATCATCGGCTTTCCTCTCGGAATCTTGCTTATTCGGTAAATAACATCATTGATCTTCTCCATAATGAGATATGGACCTTCCCAAAACTGTTGCAACTTGGGAGAACAGCCTTTTCGCTTTTTGGGATTATAGAGCCAGACTTTGTCGTTCTTCTTAAAACACCCCTTTTCGGCTTGCGTATCGTACCGTTTCTTCATTCGGTCACTAGCGATCTGGAGATGGGAACGGACCAACTCGTGTACATCGTCCATTCTTCTTCGTAATTCGATCACATAATCTTCACCTGCTACATCTTCTCCAGGTCGACACCCAAACTCTAGATCACAAGGTAGTCGCATCTCGCGTCCGAATAAGACTCTGGCTGGTGTCTGGCCTGTTGATTCATTAACAGCAGATCTGTAGGCCATTGTGAAGAACGGAAGATATTGGTCCCAGTCTCGCTGATGATCGGACACCATCTTTGTCAAATACTTGCCAACTGTTCTATTCATTCGTTCTACCATACCATCCGATTGCGGATGATAAGCCGTAGTTCTAGTTTTCTTCATACCCAGTCTATCACATATTCCTTGGAATAAGTCGCTTTCGAAGTTCCTGCCTTGGTCACTATGGATCTCCAAAGGCACTCCAAATCGGCTGATATATTCTTGGATCAACTTATCTGCAACGGTGGCGGCCTTCTGGTCTGGAAGTGCGTAAATCTCGACCCACTTAGTAAAGTAATCCATTACTACCAACATGTACTTGCCTCCATTATCGCTTTCTGGAAACGGCCAGCAATGTCCAAAGCAATTCTTTCAAACGGGCTTCCAAGATTATATTGTCTCATAGGAGCTCTCCTTTTTCGATAAGGCCCGTTACTCGTAGCACAAATAGTACATTTCTTACACCAGCCTTTTACATCGTCGGAACTGTTCATCCAATAAAACCGTTCCCGAATTCGCTGAAGGGTCTTCTTCACACCAAAATGCCCTCCTGATGGACTGTCGTGTAACTAACGAAGTACTTCGGCTGTTCTGCTCTTTGGAATCACCAACTGTCTTCTCTTCTCTAAACCGTCATCATTTTCCAGGACTCGTTTGAGCAGGCCATCTTCCATGATAAATGAGTCCCACTGGGCCCAATAGGTCTTAACTACTGAGCCTAGGTTCGATATTTCTTGCCAAGGTGGTCGACGGTTTTCCTCTTTCCATTTTCGGATTTTCTGTATAACTGGATCTCTCTCTTGTTCTTCCCTGATCTTGGTAGGCGTCCAGTCGTCATTGACCACCGTCGTTCTTAGCACTGCTGCTTCCTTGGATTCCGTTTTGTTGCAGTGAGAACACTCTGATGGGCATGGCCTTCTGGAAAGAGAATCAGCGTTTCGGTGGCTAACTCCGGCCCGGTGCTCAATCTTAAAATCATATTCTTGGAGTCGTTCGATCCACCTGGCTATCTGACCCTCTGGATTCTTAAACTGCATCAACCACTTAAGGGCGGCATGGTCGGTTCGGATTAAAAACTTCCTTCCATAGAGGTATTGATAGAAGTGCTCTACCGCTTTCACTACTGCCAGAAGTTCTCTTCTCGTGACGCAATAATTCGCTCAGGTTTTGAGAGAACTTTACTAAAATATCCAAGGACTCTTTCCTGTCCTCCTTGAATCTGAGACAGCACTCCTCCAATTCCCACATTACTTGCATCTGTATCTAAGATGAACTCTCCTTCTGGCAGTGGATACCCTAAAATTGGTGCTGTGATTAAATGCTTTTTTAAGGTCTCAAAGGCATTTTGGAAGTCTACATCCCAGCGGTATTCTCTTGCTTCCTCTGTAAGTCGCGTTAATGGTTTAGCGATATCTGCAAACTTCTTAATAAACCTCCGGTAATAAGTACATAGTCCAAGAAAACTTCTCACTTGATGTTTGTCAGTTGGTTTTGGCCATTCCTCAATGGAATCGATTTTTCCCTTATCCACGGCCACTCCTTCTTTACTGACTATATGACCCAGATAATTAACTTTACCTTGAAATAGCTGGCACTTCTTGGGGTTTAACATCAATTGGGCAGCTTTAAGTCGATTAAAAACGTTTTCTAAGTTCTTCAGATGGTCTTCAAATGTCTCCCCCAATACGATTATGTCATCTAGATAAACTAGGCATGTTTTCCAAGATAACCCTCTCAACACATTTTCCATAAGCCTCTCAAATGTCGCAGGAGCGTTACAAAGTCCAAATGGCATAACGTTGAATTGCCATAATCCAGATCCTGTGGTGAAGGCTGTCTTTTCTTTATCTACCGGGTCCATTTCTACCTGCCAGTATCCAGACTTCAAATCCAAAGTAGAAAATAATTTACTTCCAGCCAATGTGTCTAATGTGTCGTCGATCTGAGGCAGAGGATAACTATCTTTCTTGGTAACGTTGTTCAGCAAACGGTAATCCACACAGAACCTCGTTGTTCCGTCTTTCTTCTTAACCAGGACCACCGGAGAGACCCATGGGCTCGTAGAAGGTTCTATCACCCCGTCTTTCTTCATTTCCTGAACAATCGTTTCAGCTTCCTCTCTTTTCGCCTGAGGTAATCGTCGAGCTGTTTGACGAATTGGCTTAGCATTACCAGTATCAATTTTATGCTTAACAACGGTAGTTCTTCCCGTCTTTCCTCCTTTCGGTACGAAAATATCACGATACTGCCGAAGAAATTCCCTTAATTTCCTTTTTTCAATCTGATTCAGAGACTGTCCAGCAACTGCGACCATTTGATCAAATTTATCGTTGGAATTATCAGACGTTGTCGTCTGACGGATTATGGATGTGACAGGTACACAAGTTCCTACTTTTGTCTCTTTCTTGATGGTCACTGGGTAGTCATTGACATTAATAAGTCTCACAGGAATTTCTTTAGCCGAAGTCACCAATTCTTTTCCAATTATGATTCCACGGCCAACTTCGTCGTCATGATTCCAAGGCTCCATCATAACCGGTGTTCCTTCGTCCACAATTCCCTGTAGCCGCGCTACTATGATCGTTTCACTTCTCGCAGGCACGACTGTATCTTCTTTAGCGGCTGCTTGCATAGTGTTGTCATCATGTGGATGAAGAAATACCTCCTCGTTACCAACTTTGATGACCTTATTCTTAAAATCCAATTGGAATCCATGCGTATTCATTACGTCCATTCCTAATATAACATCCTCTTCGATGTCAGCAACTATAACAGTATGGACGAACTTTTCTGCTCCAATTCCTAATTGTACCTGGATTTCTCCATGAATGTTGGCATTTTCACCTGTGGCGGTCCGAAGTCGCAACCTCGTTGGTAACAGTTTTCTTACGGCTGTTTATAACTGTCGGGCGAATAATGGTTCTTGTCGCTCCGGTATCCACCAACAACGTATGCTTTTTACCATTTATTTCTCCATCTACATATACACTATCTTCACGACATTTCAAAGAAGCTATTAGTATGAGAGGGTCTTTGGAAAAGTTCTGGGTCGAAGCTGCCCCCTAAGGCCGACCCATTCTAGTTTTCCTGATGGTGAGTTTCTTGATTTGTGTCGTACCTAGGATGCTTACATGAACTTCGTACGTGTCCTATTTCGCCACAATTCCAGCATCTTATGGTCTTCGTCTTCTTGTATGTCATGCTTTTCATCATATTAACGAGCTGGTCAAGTTTATCTTCATCTTCTTCCTCTTTTACAGTCCTAACTTTACTGTAACCGCCAGAGGCCTGCGTAGCTGACTCGTATTCGAGGGCGGCGGATAAGACATCAACCAGCGTCTTGTGACGAGCTAATCGTAGTGTTCTTTGCATCTCATGATCACGAAGACCATCAATAAACGTTTGAACGGCCAACTTTTCCATCATGTCTTCGGGAGCTGTTGGATAAGCATATCGCACTAATCTGGCGATATCTACTTCATATTCTTGAAGAGCCTCATCTTTCTTTTGTCTTCGATTTTTGAGCTGCGACTGATATACATGTTCCAAGTGTTCGTGGCCATATCGCATATTTAACCTCTTCTTCAGTTGTTCGAAATCATCCGTCTCCTCTACGGCTATGGTCTGGAGCACATCTAAGGCATCTCCTCGAAGAGCTATAGTCAGGTTTACAGCCTTTTCTTTTTCTGACCATCCATTCGCTCTTGCAGCTGATTCGAACTGTTTCATGTAGTTGTTCCATGACGATTTTCCGTCGAAAGTTGGAACTTTGACATGAACATAACCTCCGCTTCCTTCAAATTTCGGCCGTGTTTCCAACTTACATTTCGTCTCGTCTTCTTTTGTCTCTGCTATAATTGGATTGTTTTTTCTCTCTGCTGTCCCTGTTTCCTCCATCTTCCTTTCCATTTTTTTTATTCTCTCTTCGAAGGCCAACATATCGGCAGCAACTTGGTTCTTTAACGAAGACACTCTATCATCGAGGGCAGACATCTCAGAAGTGACTTTGTTCTCTAATGATGCGATATCACAGAAAATTTTGGCTACATCGGAAGAAACTTTGTTCTCTAATGATGCGATGTCACCAGAAACCTTGGCTATCGACGAGATGACAGCAGCATGCTTGTCTTCAAATATATAAGTTTCCGGATTCAAACCTTCTTCCTCCAAAGCCTTCTTTAGTCGTTGGACTAACTCAGTCTTTTTTCCGGTAGAAGCTAATTCTCTGTCTTCAAGATGCCTTCTTAGATTAGTAACTGTGAGCTCGTAAATCGTAGCCATTGTTCACCAATTTCACTTCTTTTCACAAATTCAAATTAAATTTATCTACAATTCCACTTTTTCTGACACCACTGTGGTATATTTATGTAGTTATGATTTATTTGTCTTTATTCTAATTTATTGTCTATAATCTAATTTATTAAAACTCACGATAGCTAATTACTCATTTATTAAATAACTTTACAAATGTATTTATTTCACGTTTCGTTACAAGTAAACCGCGTTTACCGATCTTCTTATGACTGACTCCTTCAATAAAATTTCGTCCTTATATAAAGAACCGTAAGACCGCCTAGACCTGACCTGACCATTGTCGAAAATACTGGAATGATCTCGTATTTTGGTGAAGGCGCTCGACTCGTTTTTCAACCTCGAGACGTGGATGACTCACTAAAATTAGTGTCTAGAGATTTCTGTAAACAACTGGTAGCGAAGCTCAGGTATATTTTGACCTACAAATTACGAGAATCAATAAAAAAGAATTAGTCATAAAATATTTACAGTTCTATATGCCATAACATTTAAAATCGTAACAATACTATGTTAATAAATACTATTTTATACTAATATTATAATTCAGTTATTGAAATAAGTCATGTGAAATACATAGTGCATACATCTTACAAATAAAAATATCTATGTACTATGTTAATAAAAAATACAGCTATGGTAATTTTTTTCACTACGTTAGGACATAAACCCGATTCAATACCTCGGAGGTTAAGATCCTCTTAGTGATTGTTGTACTGTATTTTAAATTTTTTTCTTTTTTTTTTCTTTTACAATATATATTTTATAATCATCTTTTTTACACTTTTTTAATTTATTATTTTTCTTTTTAAATCAATTTTTTTAAATATTTTTCATATTCCTTTCTTTTAATATTTTATTTAATTATTTTTTTGTAAAACATAGCTTACAAATCTTACTAATCACAGGCATATTTTACTATTAGACAAAAATATTATCAAGTAGTCAAACATTTTCTTGGCACTTGGTGATAGTAGAATGAGTATATTAGCAGGAAGTGGGATGTTCTTGTCTATCATGATTTTAATTAGGTTATTGGTGGATTCTTTACACTTTTGATATTAAAAAATATCTGGTTTATGTCACTATTAACCTGATATTGTTAAAAAATAGTCGAATCTAATATAATTATTTTAAATAAATGTGCAGGATAACATGTTTGGCTAAATCTAAGTCTACTGATAGTGATTATGTATTTGCAAGGGAGGATGAAATTCTTATACCACGGTTTTTTAGTCAATAATACACTACTTTTCTTAGTTTGCTTTTCAGTTGTTTATTTGGTCAGTTCTTGAACAAGCAAAAGTATCTATAATGTAAGGCTGATAGTTGGTTAGTGTTCCATAAACGATGGAATGCTGGAACGTGCTCATTATATGTAAGTCCTGAATGTACTTTGATCCATATCATTTGTAATTTTTGTGTATATTCATTAATTTCAAATAAGCATTTTTAAATTAAAAAAATGTATGGATTAGATGTACTACGTGGTAGTTGCGGTTCGTGAATAGCTTTAAGTAGAGATAAGGAATCAGATAAAATTACTGCCAAAGTATATGATGCCAATTTAAAATAAATTAAAGCTTTATATATGTCAACAGCGTGGGCCCTAAAAATATAAAAATTTGTAGGCAGCTTAAATATTTTTCTATAAATTTATCTGGAATATAAAAGGCACAACCAGTATCATTTGAACTTTTAGATGCGTTTTTATAAATACAAACAGATTTTGGCCAATTTGTCAAATAGTTGTTTAAAACAATACGACAAAGAGTTTTCGTGATAAATAGAATGTATTATATTGTAATATATTAAAGAAATCTATAACATGTACCACTTTGTTTGCATATGTAAGTTCAGTGTTTTTATTTGCAATATTTCGAAATAATTCGCATAATGGTGAAGAATACTTGTGAGTCCAATATTTACTTGTTAAGTCGAAATAATTTCAACTACTAATATCTTTATATAAACAAGTGTTGTAACAACAAACTTTAAGAAGAAATTTTAGACTGAGATATTCTCTTCTTACTGGGCGATTTCATTGTCTCAACATAAAGTAGTTTAATATCAGTAGGAAGAGTAGGTAGAGAAATTTTTGACTGAGATATTCTCTTCTTACTGGGCGAATTCCATAATGTCAACATAAAGTAGGGTAGATCTCATAGCACCCATGCAACACTGCAAAACTGTGTTTATAAAAACATCTATACGACCTAAAAATATTGTTACTAGCGGATCCGTAAAGTACAGAGCCATAATTTATAATGGACCTAAAGAACGATAAAAAATAAAACATGTTTCAACATAATGCACCGTACCAAGTTTTTGAAATTGATTTGAGAAAGTTTAGTGCTTTATTAGATCTATCAAGCATTAAATCAACATGCAGTTTTTTAGGTCAGTTTTATATACAGCATCATATCCAAATATCTTATCGACTTATAGAGGAGAAAATAATTATCATTAAATTTTATTTGTTCTCTTTGAGGCAAGATATTGTCTAGTGTTAGCCTTGTTATTTGTCAACTCAAATCCATTATTTTTAAACCACCTACGAATAACATTTCTAAACCATTAAAAAAGGTAAATATTAAACTATAATTTTAATTTTTTGAAGAGATTTCAAGTAAAATAAATTTATTAAAGTAACGTAAAAAATTACAGATATAAAAACCAACTAACAAATTTCTTTAAAATATGAGGAGATGGAACATGCCTTTCGCCTTGAATTACTGAGGTAAATTTAAAATGAGGGTCTCATTTGACATCGATGATCTAGCTCATCGAAAGTAGACATAATTTCTTCACTTTGTCGATGCCGTCATCTCCAGGGTGCACTGACTTAATGCGCCCAACTGACCATTACAACGGTGGCAAATTGTCTTTAAAAATTATCTTAACATTATTACTGCTGATTAATTGATGAAGGTATCAATCAATTGATGATGCAGTGCTACTTTAATGGCTGGGCATGCTGCCATGCTGACAATTTAGTAGATGACGTATCCGAAAAATAATATTTACACAACGCATATTAAGAAACGTGTTAACGCAAAATAACATTTACAGTATTGTGCGAATTAATGGAATCACTGTGAATTTTTTTTCATTTTTTCAATATTCAAAGTTGGCAATACTACCTACACAGTTGACAGCTGACCAAGCATTGAAAAACATAACCTTACTGTGTGTTGATGTGTTTGAGTGTGTTTTAGGTCATTTATTACCAAGTTTGTGTTGTTTTGGGGTTTTTGTACTATTTTGTGTTGTTTTTGGTTTTATTCCATCATAGATATTACGCCTAGGAAGCGTAAAAAGATTGTCACGTTGAGTGAACACACTAGTATGTCACAAAGAAAGATTGCTAGAACGTGTGGAGTAAGTCAGGGGGTAGTAAGCAAAATTTTGAAGCGTAAACGAAAAACGGGATCAGTGGATGTGAAAAGGTTAGGAAAATGTGAAAGAAAGAAAAAAACAACACCAGCAGATGATAGATTTTTACTTCGAAAGAGCAAATTGGACCCAAGAAAATCAAGCCAAGACCTACAACAAGATCTAGCAGCATCAGCTATAGTGATTCATGACTCAACTGTTCGTAGAAGACTTTTGGAGAATTGTAGAAGGGCAATTCGTCCACAAAAAAAACAGCTTCTAACTGAACGAATGAAGAAACAAAGGCTACTGTGGGCCAAAAAATACTCTAATTGGACTGTAGGCGACTGGAAAAAAGTCCTATTTACAGATGAAACCCACTTTATAGTTCACGGACAGCGGTCCAAATTCGTCAGGAAGTCTGACAATGAAAAGCTTACACCATCTCATATTGATTAAACCGTAAAACATCCAGTCAAGAAAATGTTTTGGGGATGGTTTTCATACATGGGGGTTGGATTTTTGGTGTCAATTGAAGGCATGATGAACAGCCAAAATACAAATCCATGTTGGAAAAGTATTTGGACAAACTCCAAAAATGTCAACCCCAAGGAGGAGCGATTCTTCAACAGGACTCTGCTCCCTGTCACAAATCAAAGGAGATGATGGCATTTTTCAAAAATAAGAAGATTAATGTTTTAGATTGGCCCGGTAATTCGCCCGACCTCAATCCCATTGAAAATTTATGGTCCATTTGCAAAGCTAGACTGCAAAAAATCGACTGTACCACTAAAACAAAGATGATAGAAGCGACCATTCAGGTTTGGTATCGAGATGAAAGGATATCTGACAACTGCCAGAAACTTATAGAATCTATGCCAAAACGGGTAAAAGCAGTAATTGCTGCCAAAGGGGGACATATTTCCTACTGAATGATGTAAGTTTACCTTTATAGTTTTGTCAAAATATAATTTTTTACTAAATAAACTGTTTTTTTATTAAAGCAGCCTATGATTCCATTAATTCGCACAATACTGTATTACCATCAGAGATAAAGTACCAAACCTAGAAATAAGAAGAATAATAGAAGTCACAGATGGAGTTGAAAAAATAGCCATGGCTAAATGGGCTTGGGCCGGACATATTGCTATATTAACGAATGATAGATGGACCAGAAAGATTTTGGAATGGCGACCAAGGCAAGATGCATATCGAAGCAGAGGACGACCACCGACTAGATGGACGGATGATATCAAGCGCATCACCACAAACTGGATGCAAGAAGCTCAAGACCGAAATAGGTGGAAAATTTTACGGGAGACCTACGTTAGCAGTGGACAAATATAGACTATTGATGATGATGTATCCGAAAAGTCAGTCTACAGATGTCCCTATCATGTTCTCGAACTTACAATAAAGAAATGTCCAGCGGTAAGGGGAGGAAGGTCATAAGGGTAAGACGACATAGTAGAAATAGGACGGAAATTTAATATTGCCTCTTTACAGTTGCTTTTTTAACCTATCATTGTCAACTAAGCAAACATCTTCACATACTGGGACTAGCAGACACACATCTATATAGGAAGTGTGAACGAGAACACGAAACTGTAGAGCATGTCCTATGTGAGTCCTGGCTCATATCTGCTCACATAAGGGAGATGTCTTCTGGTGACTCCACCTTCATAAAAATGGCAGGATGGACAATGAGCTAAGGACGACGCCTCCCTGGGAGGATGCCAACTTGTGACCTAAGTGCTGTGGAACTTAACTCGCTCTTCCTACTCTACAGATACAGATAATATTGCTTCTATATCACTAAGGTAAGTTTCTAATTATTTGTATCTTAGCAAATTATTGCCTACAGTGCGATTTAAATTATTTAACCGCGCCTTCCCAAATTTCTCCATAGTGTAGAGATTTAGACAGGTATAGAATGCAAAGCAAACTTTTTAGTTTTAGAGTATTTTTTAATGGCATTTTGATATATCTGACAAGTTGAATAGTTCGTGCAGCTCGCAACTTTCTTTCACGAAATTGGTAGCATTATCAGAATATACTTTTTCCTAGTCTAGCGCAAAAAAGGCGAAAGATGGCTAAAAAGCTAAAAAGGCTTCGGTAGTAAAGTCGCTTACTAATTACAAATTAACGGCCCGTATAGACATGCATACATACACCGGAAATATACAGGGTGAGTCATGAGGAACTTTACAAAGGAGCCACTAAAAATGTCAACTCCTCTTCTTTATTAATTAACAGGGTGATTTGTGTAATTGGCCATTTTTTTCATTTTACTGTAGTGTTTATACGGCCCATTTGATTTTTTTAATTTTTGCATGATACAGTACACTACTGTCAAGTATTCGACTGGTATTAGCTAAACTAAAAAAATCCAGGACTGGCTTTGGAAAAATTAATTTAGGGATTCGTATTAAATATTACAACCTGTATATATATATATATATATATATATATATATATATATGTATATATATATATATATATATATTTAAATGCAATAAGTGATTTTCAAACTACATAAATAGCCAATGAAAACGACATATGCGACAATGTTGTCGCACTTTTATTAAATTTTAAGTGAACGATCAAATCTTACCAAAAATAGAACAACCATAATGAAGTATCCAATGATAAGGTATTATTTTAAACAAATGTTATAAATTTCAAACATTTTAATTAAAATGAGTTCCTATAACATAATCTAATACGTAGAAAATTACATCTTTACTGTCACTTTGTATTATCTCTACGATAGAATCAATTGTTTTTCAATTTTAAATTTTTACTTATAGATCGTATTGGGGCATTATTTTCGATAAATAATAAATTAAATGGATTAAAAAGTCAAACCTCTTGTATGTGTTAGTTTTTGTTGATTGTAAATGATTAAAATGTTATGTCAAATAATAATACATTGCATCAACTGATTTTAAATAAAAATAATTATAAAAAAGTTTAAAATGAAGGTTGGCGTTGACCGTTTGACGTTTCTTGATATTTTATACCCATTGTCATTATTGTCATTATCAATTATTATTTATGTGTACAAGAATACATATTTATTCTGTCATATCTAAGTTAAGTACATTGTGTTAGTTTTGGTATAGCTTTTGTTACTTTCGTTTGAAATGCCACATCAGTTTTCGACCACAGAATATGCAGACATAATATTTGTTTATGGATTCTGTAATGGGAATGGTAGGGCTGCTAGTAGAGAATATCGCAGGAGATTTCCTAATCGTCGATTTTCCAGACATCCAACATTTGGGTCAGTTTTTAATTATTTGCGAGAAAATGGCACTTTTCCTAGTGGAACAACAGAGCGACATGTAGATGAAGCGCAGGAAGATGACATTATAGACGCCGTTACTATGAACCCTACAATAAGCACTAGACACGTAAGTCGAGAACTCAATGTTACTCAATCAAAAGTAAGTAGAGTCTTACAAAAAAATAATCTATACCCATATCACATTCAAATGGTTCAGCAACTACATGCTGGAGATGAGATCGATAGGTTGGAATTTTGTAGATGGATTAACAATAATCGACCAACCCTATACAGGACACTATTTACAGATGAAGCCCAATTTACCAGAGACGGGATAAATAATTCACGAAATTCACATGTGTGGGCAGAAGAAAATCCCCATGCTATTCGAGAACATCGTTCTCAGTTAAGGTTTTCGGTTAACGTGTGGATTGGTGTCATAAATAACCAATTAGTAGGTCCTCACTTTTTTGATGATCCTTTAACAGGGCAGGTCTATTTGAACTTTCTATAAAATATTTTGCCTAATTTGCTTGCCAACGCGAACGTTGCTATCCGAGGGATGTATTTTCAGCATGATGGGGCACCCCCACACTTTTTACTGGCAGTGAGACATCTCAATCATGTTTATGGCAACAGGTGGATAGGACGTGCAGGTCCTATTTCGTGGCCTTTAAGATCCCCTGATTTCAATCCCGCTGATTACCATATTTGAGGACGATTGAAGCAACTAGTTTACGCAGTAAATATTAATAACCGACAACAATTAATTGCTAGAAGTATACATTGTTGTAATACTATTAGAAACGATCCCCAGAGTATTCGTAATTCAATACGTCAATTAACAATTCGGCAACAAAAATGTGTACAGGCTGCAGGGTTCCATTTCGAAAATCTAATTTGAATTATTTTTATTTTGTTACCTATATTGTATCTTTTCCAGTTCTAATTTATGGGTTTATCATAACTATGTACATATTTTTAGTTTTTTTTTTTAAATTGTTCTTCGTTATTGTTAGTAGTTACTGCTTTTTGTTGTGCAGTGACTCAGTTTATCATTTTAATTAAAATATTTGAAATTTATAACATTTGTTTAAATTAAGTACCTCATAATTTGATACTTCATTATGGTTGTTCTATTTTTGGTAAGATTTGATCGTTCACTAAAATTTTAATAAAAGTGCGACAATATTGTCGCATATGTCGTTTTCATTGGCTATTTATGTAGTTTGAAAATCACCTATTGCATTTTAAAAAAAATATATACAGGGTGTAATATTTAATACGAATCCCTAAATTAATTTTTCCAACGCCAGTCCTGGAATTTTTTAGTTTAGCTAATACCAGTCGAATGCCTGATAGCAGTGTACTGTATCATGGAAAAGTTTAAAAAATCGAATGAGCCGTATAAACACTATAGTAAAATTAAATAAATGGTCAATTACACTAATTACCCTGTTAATTAATAAAGAAGAGGAGTTGACATTTTTTAGTGGCCACATGATATGCTCCCTGAGGGACTCTACATATGGTAGAAGTATGTAAAGTTCCTCATGACTCACCCTGTATAGTGCTAGTCAAAGGTCCGTTCCCCCTCGTATCTTTTGAACGGTTATTGTTATATTAGTGGAATTTGAAGGGAGGTAGTAAACAGTCGTAAACTTTTCAACCAGTGACAGACTTCATAACAGGTGACGTAATAGTGACAGATGACATTACAACATCACTGTGATGCTGATGAATAAATTTAATAAATACTAAAATTGTAGCTTCTTATTGAATTAATAAATATTTAGCAACCATTTCTTATAGTAAGTGTTCAAAATTTTATTCCTGACAATAATGCATCCTATTTATAAACTCTTGCCATACTCGTTAAAATGTGTCGGGAAAAATTGCCCTACATTTTTCAACTATTATCATCATTTTGACCTTACAACCCTATGTGGGTCCTAGCCTCTCCTAGAATTTTTTTACAGTCGTCCCTATCCATCGTCTTCCTCCGCCAAGCACGTATTTCCATATTTCTCATATCTTGATCTATGTTATCTAAGAATCTTGTTCTGGGTATTTCCCTTCTTCTTTGACCAATAGGTCTATCAAGGAGCGTTTTTCTAGCTGGGTCGATTTGCTTCATCCGCATTACATGGCCTACCCACCTCAGACGTCCTATCTTAATGTGTTTGCGGTAAATTTTCATTTACCGCTCCATAGATTCGCCTTAGTATTTTTCTTTCGAAACATCCTAACATGTTTTCATTGTTTTTGTTAAAGTCCAGGTTTCTGAATCATATGTTAGGACTGGACGGATTATTGTTTTGTAGAGTTTTAGTTTTGTATTTCGTGAATAATTGTAGATTTCAAAAGGAGATTAAGTCCAAAATAGCATCTATTAGGTATACAAATTCGTTATGCTTCGATGACGTCGTTTTCTATAACAATTGGCCATAGTATTTGTGGTTACGTACCTATTTTCATGTATTTCATTTAATCGGTGTTTAATATTAAACCCATTTATGTAGCTGCTTCCTGTAGTGCTACGTACGCCTCTCGTGCTGCATTTTCCGTTCCCCCAAAAATATTGATATCATCAGCATTTACAATTTTTCGTTGTTTAAAAATAATAAAATTAAACTTTAGAATTCAAGAATCCCCACAGAAAAAAAACTAATGGTGTGAGGTCCGGTGACCGAGCTGGCCATTCTATCGTACCTTGTCGTCCAATTTATCTACCACGATATTTATTATCTAGGTAACGTGTTACTGCACCTTAAGGGTGTGCAGAAGCACCATCTATTGAAACGTTGTTTAAAAGTTACCGAATTCATATCCTTATTCATATGGGTATATTATATTATATATATTATATTATATTATAGTATAGTATATTATATATACTATACTGGTAGTATAATATATTATATTATACACATGGAGGGGACCAGGAGATAATTCACTACATATGGTTAGAAATCAGATAGACTATATTCTGGTAAACAAGAGATTTAAGAATGGCGTCACCAGAGTAACGACATATCCTGGTGCAGATATCGGTTCAGACCGTAACCCTGTAATAACTGACATCAAAGTGAAGCTCAAAAAAGTCCAAGAAAGCCCCAAAACACCAAAATTAAATATCTCAATATCCAACAAAACGTTAATAGAAAATGACTTAAACAAAGAGCTAAAGAAATCAACAAATGAAAACAACACAGAAATATGGAACACATTTAAAGATCTTACCTTGAAGGTAATAGAAAAATATTTAACAACTTTACACATTCACAAAAAACAACAATGAATGGCTGATGAAATCCTGGAATTAATGGAGCAGAGAAGGAAACTGAAAGGTAACAAGACAGAATATAAGGAAAAACAGAAACTAATTAAACAAAAAATAAAGGTGAATAAAGAAAAATGGATGGAGGATAAATGCAAGGAATTAGAAAAGTTGAATGAAAAACATGATACGTTTAATATGTTTAAAAAAGTTAGAGAAGTAGCTGGTCTTTATCATAAGAAAACTCCACATACTATAACCGATTCGTCGGGAAAAATGATAATAGACGAACATGAAATTCGAACAACCTGGTGTAATTATATAAGTGAACTGTATAATGATGATAGACCCGAAGAACCGGAGACTTTAGTTGAAGCTGAAGGACCAGAAATACTAAAATCAGAAATACTGCATGCTATAAAGTTAGCAAAGAACAAGAAAGGTCTGATAACATACCGACAGAGACGTTAAAGCTTATAAATGAGGAGAACATTGGAATACTGGTCAAACTTTTCAATGATGTTAATTCGACTGGTGATATCCCTGAAGATTGGTTAAAGTACGAATTCATAACACTACCAAAAAAACAACGTCCGAAAAACTGTAGCGATTATAGAATGATAAGCCTTATGAGCCACACTGTGAAAATATTTCTACGCATCATCCACAGTAGAATCAGAAATAAATGTGAAGAAGATCAGGATGAAACACAATTTGGCTTCAGAAATGGACTGGGAACTCGGAACGCCCTCTTTGCACTAAACGTATTACTGCAGAAATGTAGAGATTAAAGGAAAGACGTCTTTGCTGTATTTATTGACTATAAAAAGGCCTTTGATCGAGTACAGCATCACAAATTAATTACAATATTAAAAGATAAAGGAGTTGATAGTCAAGACATACGATTCATAGAAAAGTTAAACTGGTGTCAAACAGCGACAGCTTGCATAAACGGAAAATTAACAGAAATATGTAAAATACAAAGAGGTGTCAGAGAGGGTTGTATACTATCCCCACTGTTATTTAATTTATATTCAGATAGAATATTTAAAGAAGCGCTGCATAATTTGGAATGGGGCGTGAAAGTTAATGGAATTCTGATAAATACAATCAGATATGCAGACGATACAGTTATTTTAAGTGATGACATGAATGGATTACAATGCCTTTTAAACGCCATTGGTACAGTGGGAAGAGAGTTTGGCCTGAACATAAACTGTTCAAAAACAATACACATGGTGTTTAGCCGTTTAGCACATCAAGATGCACGATTATATGTTTATTGTCATATAATTCAAAGAGTGTCCAGTTTTAAATATCTTGGTTGCCATATTACTGAACAACTAGATCCAGATCAAGAGATAAAATGTAGAATCGAGATAGCCCGCACGACATTTATAAAAATGAGGTCATTCTTCTGTAATGATAACCTGAAACTTCAACTTCGAAAGCGTATGGTTAAATGCTACATTTGGTCAGTCCTCTTATACGGTATCGAAGCATGGACATTAAAAATATCCACCATTAATCGTCTGGAGGCCTTTGAAATGTGGCTGCACAAACGTATACTAAAAATTCCATGGACGGCTATGCTGACAAATGTGGCAGTCCTTGAGAGAGCAAATGCTGCTCGCGAGCTGCTTGATAACATCAAATGTAGAAAGACGGCCTATTTTGGACACGAAGTAAGGGAAGACCGATATAATATTCTTCAACTTATTATGTTGGGTAAAATCGAAGGACGCAGAGGAATTGGTAGAAAGCAGGCCTCTTGGTTGAAGAATATCAGAGAGTGGACAGGAATAAAGAAAGCTGAGCAACTCTTTAGAATAGCTCGAGACAGGGACAGTTTCGCCATGTTAATCGCCAACGTCAAACGGATTTGATAGGGCACGTTAAGAAGAAGAAGATATTAAAATTTATTTTAAACTCTTAATCACTACAGCTGTTTCGGCTGATTGCCTTTCTCAAGTGATTAATTTTTGACATGCGTTTACACTTTATAGTCTTTTATGAAATAAGTTGGGGAGGGGAGAACTGTTTGTCTCAAGTTGGTCATTCAGAATTATATCTGTGTTTTTTAATTTGTTGATTTAAATAGATTCTAACAAAGATAACTAAAGGCGTTACTTTACTTTTGAATGTGAAGAATTTTAAATTCGATATTAAAAGAATGATTATGGTCTAGAAGGTAAAGTGCGAATGTAGAATCTGTTTTTCTATTATTGAAAGCGCTTTTATGTTCAGCTATTCGTTTATTTAAAATTTCTACCAGTTTGACCGATGTAAGTTTTTGGACAGTCGCCACATTTGATTTAACATTTTATTAATTAACTTTGAAAATAAGGCTATTATCGATGCACAAGTTAATTAAATCTAGCCCAAGTACTTTCGCTTAAAATAACATCTTCAGAAGCATCTGAAATAAGCCAAGAAAACGTTTTTTAGATGAAGTAAATTAGTTAACTTCGATAAAAAACTCGAAGTCAATGGATGAAAAAAAGTTTTTGAGATTAACGTTTTAGACTTACTTCGTCAAAATAAGAACTATCCGGCAAGCGTAGAATGTGGAGACATTAAAAATAACATAAATTGTACAAAACACTACACTAAAACGAGGACAAACAGTTTAAAATTACTTCTACGCTACATTCTCTGTCAGTATCTAGAGGGATAATGATCTAAGCGGAAATAATACGGTGACATATGACATATGACAACTTTGATAGGCAGTCAAAGTTATGGATCTGTGATCAGCAAATATTAAAATTCTGTATAAGTTGTCATTGGCCAAAGGTCCAACTAGAACTACTACTGAAAAATCAGCTGATGACGTATGACATATAGAATATTTTGATTTAAACTAGATTGCATAATCCAGATCTCACACTCACACCCGTCTGTAATAATAAGGTTGTAGGTTTGAGGCTAAATGAAGTGTACATAAAGTGTGAATGAAAGAAATAGACCAAACGATCTATTGGACAGTGGGTAGTTGACTACAATAAAATGGTCTACCAGGCACTGTCAATATTGCAAAATGAGAAGAAAATTGACTATGAAATTGAAATATTAAAATTAGATCAGAATTGAAAGCAGTGTGTAAATGGGTATAGTTCAAGTAGTTCAGTTAAACCTCAAGCCAATCGGGGAACTATAAAACTAATATGTAATAGCATTATTAAAGACCAACCGACCAACAGGTGTTGAAATATAAAACTGTGGAATTAGTATATGTAGATTATGCAGAGATATGAAGAGTGAAATCAACTCCAACTGTGGATCAATTGAATCAGAGCAAGCTAGTTGTGTAAATTGTTAAATACAATAGTAAAGCTGAACATAGCTTGAAATTGGTAGATTCTTAATGTATAGACTCAGTGCAGGAAGTCTAGACAGCCGAGCTAGGTCCACTACGAGGTGAAGCTGTAATAAAGTTTTTAAAAATAGGTTTAAATTTAGTACAGTTTAAATTAATTTGAGTATTAAGACAATGAGAGTTTCCATTCGTTTCCTTTGTGATCTCCAAATCTTCCAATAGATCGAACTCCACATAGTTTTTCTTTCTACTGATGTCATGCAAAATAGACGACCCAGTATTGATGTTGAAATTGTGTTTGGTAGACTCTAAATTTTGACCAAAACTTGAAGAGTTTGGTCTTTTAAATGTTCTGATATTCTAGTAGATAGCCTTCTAATGGTTCTGCCTACATAAGAGGCATCACAATCATCACACTTTAATTTGTAAATACCACTTTTGTCAAGTGTGTTCAGCCTGTCTTTGGTGTTAATTAAAAAGGAACCTACAGTGTTGTGTGACTTAAAGGAAATTTTGATGTTTTCAACTGTAGAAGTAAAAAGTTTGGCTATTTTATTAGAAATGTTACTAATATAAGTAAAAGAGAAATATCTGATATTGTTAGAAGCATTTTGTTGGAGAAGGCTTTGTGATGAATATGCAAGCTTTTCTGTAATTTTGAGTTTAGCTCTATTTAGAAGCTTATGGATAATGTTGGGATCATAACCATTATTTAAAGCAATTTGTTTGAGAGTGTTGAGTTCTACATTAAAGTTATCATTTGAAAGTGGAAATTTAAGTAATCTGTGAATATAACTATTGAAAGCAGCCATTTTATGTGGGGTTGGATGGTTGGATGTCTCATGTATAACATGATCTGTTTGGGTGGGCTTTCTGTAAATACTGTACTAAAGAGAATCTTTACTGCGAGATATAGTCATGTCCAAGAAGTTCAACTTATTGTCAGATTCTGGTTCCAAAGTAAAAGAGATGTTGGGATGAAGGTTATTAAGATCTTCCAGAATCTGTAAAGCATCATCTTGGGATCCTTGTATCAGAGCTATACAATCATCAACGTACCTTGACCAAAAAATTATTTTGTTGTTGTTGTTAACAAATTTCTGTTCTAAGCTGTCCAAAAAAATATCAGCTAAAAAAGGTGATAATGGAGAACACATTGCTAAACCTGTAGGTTGTTTGTATATTTTTTGGTTAAATTGCAAGAAGTCTTGATCAAGACAGAATTTGAGCATAGTTGAGATAGCATCTTTGTCTTTAGCCGGTATGTTGCAATTGTTTAAAAGGTTGTGTACTAAAGGTAATGTTTCATCTCTTGGTACAGAAGTAAACAAATTGGAAACATCAAAGGAAACCAAATAAAAACTCTCTTCTATTTTGATATTATTTAAACGTTCTATTAGATCTAAAGAATTTCTAATGGAGAACTTAGGTTTAAAATTAGTAATAGATTGGATTGTGTTATAAACAAACTCTGACAATATAGAAACTTGAGTGTTGCAAAAACTTACAACAGGCCTAATGGGACAATTGTGTTTGTGAATTTTAGGAAGTCCATATAACCTAGGTGTTATAGGGCTAGATACAATTAACTTTCTGCCGTTATATTTAGAGATAGTATCATTAAACAATTTAACCATTGCTTTTGTTTTATTAATAAAGGTGTTAAGTGGATTTTTTTCCAAAACTACAAAATTATTATCTGACAGAAAAGAATCTACTTTTTCGATGTATTGAGTTTGTTCTAAAATTACAACACAATTTTCCTTATCAGCTTTGCTAAGGACTAGAAAATCTCTATCGATTTTTTGTTTAATTGATTTTAGCAAATCCTTATGTTTTTTAAAGAATGATGATTTCTATGAAAATTACGTTTGTACTTACATTGTTGTTGTTGAAGTAAGCTAATGCAAGAATTTCTCAAATATTGTTTAATATCAGCATTGTTTGTCATACCTTCTATTAGAGTGTCCAGCTCCACTGCAAATTCTCCCAGCACTGAATCATTTAACCTAAAATTCTGACAAGAAAACTTAAGGCCTAATCCTAAAAAATACAATTCCTCCTGTGAAAAGGCCTTAGGATTAGGCCTTAAGTTTTCTTGTCAGAATTTTAGGTTAAATGAAAAAAACAATGTAAGTACAAACGTAATTTTCATAGAAATCATCATTCTTTTAAAAAACATAAGGATTTGCTAAAATCAGTTAAACAAAAAATCGATAGAGATTCTCTAGTCCTTAGCAAAGCTGATAAGGAAAATTGTGTTGTAATTTTAGAACAAACTCAATACATTGAAAAAGTAGAATCTTTTCTGTCAGATAATAATTTTGTAGTTTTTGAAAAAAATCCACTTAACACCTTTATTAATAAAACAAAAAGCAATGGTTAAATTGTTTTAATGATACTATCTCTAAATATAACGGCAGAAAGTTAATTGTATCTAGCCCTATAACACCTAGGTTATATGGACTTCCTAAAATTCACAAACACAATTGTCCCATTAGGCCTGTTGTAAGTTTTTGCAACACTCAAGTTTCTATATTGTCAGAATCCAATCTATTACTAATTTTAAACCTAAGTTCTCCATTACAAATTCTTTAGATCTAATAGAACGTTTAAATAATATCAAAATAGAAGAGAGTTTTTATTTGGTTTCCTTTGATGTTTTAAACTTGTTTACTTCTGCACCAAGAGATGAAACATTACCTTTAGTACACAACCTTTTAAACAATTGCAACATACCGGCTAAAGACAAAGATGCTATCTCAACTATGCTTAAATTCTGTCTTGATCAAGACTTCTTCCAATTTAACCAAAAAATATACAAACAACCTACAGGTTTAGCAATGGGTTCTCCATTATCACCTTTTTTAGCTGATATTTTTTTGGACAGCTTAGAACAGAAATTTGTTAACAACAACAACAAAATAATTTTTTGGTCAAGGTACGTTGATGATTGTATAGCTCTGATACAAGGATCCCAACATGATGCTTTACAGATTCTGGAAGATCTTAATAACCTTCATCCCAACATCTCTTTTACTTTGGAACCAGAATCTGACAATAAGTTGAACTTCTTGGACATGACTATATCTCGCAATAAAGATTCTCTTTAGTACAGTATTTACAGAAAGCCCACCCAAACAGATCATGTTATACATGAGACATCCAACCATCCAACCCAACATAAAATGGCTGCTTTCAATAGTTATATTCACAGATTACTTAAATTTCCACTTTCAAATGATAACTTTAATGTAGAACTCAACACTCTCAAACAAATTGCTTTAAATAGTGGTTATGATCCCAACATTATCCATAAGCTTCTAAATAGAGCTAAACTCAAAATTACAGAAAAGCTTGCATATTCATCACAAAGCCTTCTCCAACAAAATGCTTCTAACAATATCAGATATTTCTCTTTTACTTATATTAGTAACATTTCTAATAAAATAGCCAAACTTTTTACTTCTACAGTTGAAAACATCAAAATTTCCTTTAAGTCACTCAACACTGTAGGTTCCTTTTTAATTAACACCAAAGACAGGCTGAACACACTTGACAAAAGTGGTATTTACAAATTAAAGTGTGATGATTGTGATGCCTCTTATGTAGGCAGAACCATTAGAAGGCTATCTACTAGAATATCAGAACATTTAAAAGACCAAACTCTTCAAGTTTTGGTCAAAATTTAGAGTCTACCAAACACAATTTCAACATCAATTACTGGGTCGTCTATTTTGCATGACATCAGTAGAAAGAAAAACTATTTGGAGTTCGATCTATTGGAAGATTTGGAGATCACAAAGGAAACGAATGGAAACTCTCATTGTCTTAATACTCAAATTAATTTAAACTGTACTAAATTTAAACCTATTTTTAAAAACTTTATTACAGCTTCACCTCGTAGTGGACCCAGCTCGGCTGTCTAGACTTCCTGCACTGAGTCTATACATTAAGAATCTACCAATTTCAAGCTATGTTCAGCATTACTATTGTATTTAACAATTTACACAACTAGCTTGCTCTGATTCAATTGATCCACAGTTGGAGTTGATTTCACTCTTCATATCTCTGCATAATCTACATATACTAATTCCACAGATTTATATTTCAACACCTGTTGGTCGGTTGGTCTTTAATAATGCTATTACATATTAGTTTTATAGTTCCCCGATTGGCTTGAGGTTTAACTGAACTACTTGAACTATACCCATTTACACACTGCTTTCAATTCTGATCTAATTTTAATATTTCAATTTCATAGTCAATTTTCTTCTCATTTTGCAATATTGACAGTGCCTGGTAGACCATTTTATTGTAGTCAACTACCCACTGTCCAATAGATCGTTTGGTCTATTTCTTTCATTCACACTTTATGTACACTTCATTTAGCCTCAAACCTACAACCTTATTATTACAGACGGGTGTGAGTGTGAGATCTGGATTATGCAATCTAGTTTAAATCAAAATATTCTATATGTCATACGTCATCAGCTGATTTTTCAGTAGTAGTTCTAGTTGGACCTTTGGCCAATGACAACTTATACAGAATTTTAATATTTGCTGATCACAGATCCATAACTTTGACTGCCTATCAAAGTTGTCATATGTCATATGTCACCGTATCATTTCCGCTTAGATCATTATCCCTCTAGATACTGACAGAGAATGTAGCGTAGAAGTAATTTTAAACTGTTTGTCCTCGTTTTAGTGTAGTGTTTTGTACAATTTATGTTATTTTTAATGTCTCCACATTCTACGCTGGCCGGATAGTTCTTATTTTGACGAAGTAGGTCTAAAACTTTAATCTCAAAAACTTTTTTTCATCCATTAACTTCGAGTTTTTTATAGAAGTTAACTAATTTACTTCATCTAAAAAACGTTTTCTTGGCTTATTTCAGATGCCCCTGAAGATTCTATTTTAAGCGAAAGTACTTGGGCTAGATTTAATTAACTTGTGCTCGATAATAGCCTTATTTTCAAAGTTCATTTATTCGAGTATTCAACCTCATTTCATTTAATTTTATTAATTGTTTGTTCGTTGTATCCATTGTTTACTGATATTTGCTTAATGATATTTAATTCTGTCTCAAAGTTTTATTTTGACATCGGAATTTCTGTTAATCTATGAAACATACTATAATAGGCTGCCAGTTTATGTTGTGTGTGATGGGATAATAATGTATAGTTGTGTTAGTATGGGTAGTTTTATGAAATATGGAGAATTAATGTGTGTTTTTAAGTCTGGTAATTTTTAAATATAAAAAAATTATGGATTGCTTTTGTTCTGTTTTCTATTGTAAATTCAGTATGACTATTAGGGTGGGCCGAAAAAATATATTTTTATCCGATCGAAACGGGGTAGGTTTTTAAAAGTAGCATTTGGGATCCTAAAAGAAAACTGCAAAATATTTTTGCTAAAAAAATATCTTCAGTCTGCGTATTTGACTTAAAATTTCAGTTTTTTTTTGGTAAAAAGTAACTTTTTGAAAATAATTTTGTACACATGAAGAAATGAGATAGAATGACCGGGTACCGTTATATATGTTTGTTAACACTAACAGAATAACCCCAAACAGTTTCATTTGTCTTATGTAACATCTTCAGTGTGCGCAAAAACCACCAATTTATGTGATTTTAAGGTTAATTGCAATATTTTTATACCACTTAACTTTTCTAATATTTGAAGTCTAGTTGTTTTGAAAAGTTTACAGTCAGCTTTTTTCTGAACATTTACCGAGAAAAATATATCATCATTTATGCAACTCTTCGCTAGTTCATAATTAACTACCCAGGACTCACCACGAGAAGGTGGTTGCATGTCGAGTCCCACCCGTGGCCTCCCTTCCACCCAACCATCAGAGCATGTTGTTCTTTTTACTTGGGGTTTGAACTCTTTCTTAGAGTCAAACTTAGGCAATATTGCTCTGTCAAATAGTCTAGTGCTGATTATTTCATCCCTTTTTTTTTTCATCGCACACTTATAGTACTGTTCGTATGACTTCTTTTACTGCTCTTTCGACAGCTTGAGTATGTGTCGGTAATTTTCACAGCAGACCTTCTGCAAGAATATCTGACACTCCGTCAATTAATATATTGTTAAGGTCCTCTTCTGATAGATGCATGGTAACAGGGGGCTCAGTTATATCCATAAACTGCCATTCAATTAAATCTATGTATTCTTTGGCAGAAAAATTTATTTTAGGAATTTCAAAAAGTCGAACTCTTTCTTTGCTGTTTTTTCTTCTGGCTTTTATTATTCGTCTGATCGCAAGCTGACGCATGTGTTCCCTGTCATTGAAGAGCCTTGCAACAAGCATTTTTTCGGGGTGTGCGAAGTATGTATTATTTTGAATGCACTTATGAATCACTTTCTTTTGTTCATGTGACATATATGATGAAAATTCCAGCATTTTCCAAAGGTTGCTTGAAGCATCCTTTAGTTTGTAATTGCATTTGATAGTAAACCAGATTGGACCATAAACTAAGGCAATATATTTGGCTAAATCTCTCAACTGATCTGATGGTGAACTAGATGCAATGTACAATCGGAGTACACGATTGGCAGTTGTCACCTAAAGTGCATGATTCAACTTTCCAAGACTTCTATCCGCAAATCCTGGTGGTGATTCTCCTTTAGTAACTATTTTGCATATTTCGAATAAATATTTTTGATCCATACTCAAATCTACTTTGTTTAAATCTGGAAACAGCACTTCAACTGGGCTTATTATCGGTTCAAACTCAGTTGGAGTTTGTTTGTGGCAGTCAGCTAACGCTTTGCCAATTGAACCGCTAAAGTCATGAGGGCCAGATGTTTGACCATCTAAAAATTCAAAAAGATGTCTCAATGGAAGTTCATTGGTGTGTAGCTGACACACCACCCATTGTGAAGGTTTGTCTAGTTTAGTTTCCAGTATTTTTATACTACTGTTACGATAAATTCTGACCCAAAATTGTAAATATATGGTGACTAATTATTTTTTATTTGTAGTAATTCCGGCGCTCATACCTGTTACCTGCCGACAGAAAATACTAGACCCTTCTACAAGAAAGGTCGAATATTCAGGTAACCATGAATGCAGTCGACGGCCGAGAATGACTCACCTAATGGATGGAAAGATCGATGCCTAGCCAGATTTCTCTAGATAACGGCATTTTGATGTATAAATAACGGTGATCCTCATTGAGGAGTCAGTCAGTCATAAGAAGATCGGGGAAACGCGATTTAATTGTAACGAAACGAAAATAAATTATTTGTAATATAAATTATAATTAATAAAGACTTTAATAAATTCGTAATTAGTGATCGTGAGTTTTAATAAATTAGAATATAGAATAAAGAACTATAAATTAGAACTATATAAACTTAACAGTGGTGCAGAAGTGGGATTGTAGATAAATTTAATTTGATTTTTGAAAAAGACTTTTGAACTTTTGAAAGGTATTGTTCGTCGGGAACATCCGCGTAGTTCAGTAGTGATCGTTGTACGAAAGAACAGTTAAAAAGTACGTGTGTGCCTGACCAAAGATGCTGCTAGTAGAACTTTCAGTGAAACAGTTGCGTGAGCAACTAGAAGAACGCGATGAAGACTGCAGCGGGTCCAAGAAGATCCTCCAAGAACGACTAAAAAATGTTCTTAACAAGAATGGAGATGACCCAGAGACATTCCATTTTCAATCAGCAGAAGAAGCAGTTTTAATGAAGATCGAAGAGAGCTCTAAAAAAATTGATGAAAGATTCAATGAAACGTCTCAAATTATTAAAGAAGTAGCTAGACAAAACGACGAGAAACTCGAAAATGTGTCAAAAAGATTCGACGAGAAATTTGAAAATGTTTCTCAAATGATGGAAGAAACTTTAGATCCAGTAGAGATAAAAGAAGACCAGACGAAATGTAAGTTGGAAACACGGCCGAAATTTGAAGGAAGCGGAGGTTATGTTCATGTCAAAGTTCCAACTTTCGACGGAAAATCGTCATGGAACAACTACATGAAACAGTGCGAATCAGCTGCAAAAGCGAATGGATGGTCAGAAAAAGAAAAGGCTGTAAACCTGACTATAGCTCTTCGAGGAGATGCCTTAGATGTGCTCCAGACCATAGCCGTAAAGGAGACGGATGATTTCGAACAACTGAAGAAGAGGTTAAATATGCGATATGGCCACGAACACTTGGAGCATGTATATCAGTCGCAGCTCAAAAATCGAAGACAAAAGAAAGATGAGGCTCTTCAAGAATATGAAGTAGATATCGCCAGATTAGTGCGATATGCTTATCCAACAGCTCCCGAAGACATGATGGAAAAGTTGGCCGTTCAAACGTTTATTGATGGTCTTCGTGATCATGAGATGCAAAGAACACTACGATTAGCTCGTCACAAGACGCTGATGGATGTCTTATCTGCCGCCCTCGAATACGAGTCAGCTACGCTAGCCTCTGGCGGGTACAGTAAAGTTAGAACTGTAAAAGAGGAAGGAGACGAAGATAAACTTGACCAGCTCTTTAATATGATAAAAAGCATGACACACAAGAAAACGAAGACCATAAGACCGAAGACAAAACCAGAACGCGTCGGCCTTAGGGGAGCAGCTTCGACCCAGAACTTTACCAAAGACCCTCTGATACTAATAGCTTCTTTGAAATTTCGTGAAGATAGTGTATATGTAGATGGAGAAATAAATGGTAAAAAGCATACGTTGTTGGTGAATACTGGAGCGACCAGAACCATTATACGCCCGACAGTTATAAACAGGCGAAAGAAACTGTTACCAACGAGGTTGCGACTTCGGACCGCCACAGGTGAAAATGCCAACATTCATGGAGAAATCCAGGTACAATTAGGAATTGGAGCAGAAAAGTTCGTCTATACTGTTATAGTTGCTGACATCGAAGAGGATGTTATATTAGGAATGGACGTAATGACTACGCATGGATTCCAATTGGATTTTAAGAATAAGATAATGAAAGTTGGTAACGAGGAGGTATTTCTCCATCCACATGATGACAACACTATGCAAGCAGCCGTTAAAGAAGATACAGTCGTGCCTGCGAGAAGTGAAACGATAATAGTAGCGCGGCTACAGGGAATTGTGGACGAAGGAACACCTGTTATGATGGAGCCTTGGAATCATGACGACGAAGTTGGCCGTGGAATCATAATTGGAAAAGAATTAGTGACTTCGGCTAAAGAAATTCCTGTGAGACTTATTAATGTCAATGACTACCCAGTGACCATCAAAGAAAGAGACAAAAGTAGGAACTTGTGTATCTGTCACATCCATAATCCGTCAGACGACAACGTCTGATAATTCCAACGATAAATTTGATCAAATGGTTGCGGTTGCTGGACAGTCTCTGAATCAGATTGAGAAAAGGAAATTAAGGGAATTTCTTCGGCAGTATCGTGATATTTTCGTACCGAAAGGAGGAAAGACGGGAAGAACTACCGTTGTTAAGCATAAAATTGATACTGGTAATGCTAAGCCAATTCGTCAAACAGCTCGACGATTACCACAGGCGAAAAGAAAAGAAGCTGAAACGATTGTTCAGGAAATGAAGAAAGACGGGGTGATAGAACCTTCTACTAGCTCATGGTCTCTCTGGTGGTTCTGGTTAAGAAGAAAGACGGAACAACGAGGTTCTGTGTGGATTACCGTTTGCTGAACAACGTTACCAAGAAAGATAGTTATCCTCTGCCTCGGATCGATGACACATTGGACACATTGGCTGGAAGTAAATTATTTTCTACTTTGGACTTGAAGTCTGGATACTGGCAGGTAGAAATGGACCCGGTAGATAAAGAAAAGACAGCCTTCACCACAGGATCGGGATTATGGCAATTCAACGTTATGCCATTTGGACTTTGTAACGCTCCTGCGACATTTGAGAGGCTTATGGAAAATGTGTTGAGAGGGTTATCTTAGAAAACATGCCTAGTTTATCTAGACGACATAATCGTCTTGGGGGAGACATTTGAAGACCATCTGAAGAATTTAGAAAACGTTTTTAATCGACTTAAAGCTGCCCAATTGATGTTAAACCCCAAGAAGTGGCAGCTATTTCAAGGTAAAGTCAATTATCTGGGTCATATAGTCAGTAAAGAAGGAGTGGCCGTGGATAAGGGAAAAATCGATTCTATTAAGGAATGGCCAAAACCAACTGACAAACATCAAGTGAGAAGTTTTCTGGGACTGTGTACTTACTACCGGAGGTTTATTAAGAAGTTTGCAGATATCGCTAAACCATTAACGCGACTTACAGAGGAAGCAAGAGAATACCGCTGGGATGTAGACTGCCAGAATGCCTTTGAAACCTTAAATAAGCATTTAATCACAGCACCAATTTTAGGGTATCCACTGCCAGAAGGAGAGTTCATCTTAGATACAGATGAAAGTAATGTGGGAATTGGAGGAGTGCTGTCTTAGATTCAAGGAGGACAGGAAAGAGTCCTTGGATATTTTAGTAAAGTTCTCTCAAAACCTGAGCGAAATTATTGCGTCACGAGAAGAGAACTTCTGGCAGTAGCGAAATCAGTAGAGCACTTCTATCAATACCTCTATGGAAGGAAGTTTTTAATCCGAACCGACCATGCCGCCCTTAAGTGGTTGATGCAGTTCAAGAATCCAGAGGGTCAGATAGCCAGGTGGATCGAACGACTCCAAGAATATGATTTTAAGATTGAGCACCGGGCCGGAGTTAGCCACCGAAACGCTGATTCTCTTTCCAGAAGGCCATGCCCAGCAGAGTGTTCTCACTGCAACAAAACGGAATCCAAGGAAGCAGCAGTGCTAAGAACGACGGTGGTCCACGACGACTGGACTCCTACCAAGATCAGGGAAGAACAAGAGAGAGATCCAGTTATACAGAAAATCCGAAAATGGAAAGAGGAAAACCGTCGACCACCTTGGCAAGAAATATCGAACCTAGGCTCAATAGTTAAGACGTATTGGGCCCAGTGGGACTCATTTATCATGGAAGATGGCTTGCTCAAACAAGTCCTGGAAAATGATGACGGTTCAGAGAAGAGAAGACAGTTGGTGATTCCAAAGAGCAGAATAGCCGAAGTACTTCGTCAGTTACACGACAGTCCATCAGGAGGGCATTTTGGTGTGAAGAAGACCCTTCAGCGAATTCGGGAACGGTTTTATTGGATGAACAGTTCCGACGATGTAAAAGACTAGTGTAAGAAATGTACTATTTGTGCTACGAGTAACGGGCCTTATCGAAAAAGGAGAGCTCCTATGAGACAATATAATGTTGGAAGCCCGTTTAAAAGAATAGCTTTGGACATTGCTGGGCCGCTTCCAGAAAGTGATAATGGAGGCAAGTAGATGTTGGTAGTAATGGATTACTTCACTAAGTGGGTCGAGATTTACGCACTTCCAGACCAGAAGGCGGCCACCGTTGCAGATAAGTTGATCCAAGAATATATCAGCCGATTTGGAGTGCCTTTGGAGATCCATAGTGACCAAGGCAGGAACTTCGAAAGCGATTTATTCCAAGGAATATGTGATAGACTAGGTATGAAGAAAACAAGGACTACGGCTTATCATCCGCAATCGGATGGTATGGTAGAACGAATGAATAGAACAGTTGGCAAGTATTTGACAAAGATGGTGTCCGATCATCAGCGAGACTGGGACCAATATCTCCCGTTCTTCACAATGGCCTACAGATCTGCTGTTAATGAATCAACAGGCCAGGCACCAGCCAAAGTCCTATTCGGACGCGAGATGCGACTACCTTGTGATCTAGAGTTTGGGTGTCGACCTGGAGAAGATGTAGCAGGTGAAGATTATGTGATCGAATTACGAAGAAGAATGGACGATGTACACGAGTTGGTCCGTTCCCATCTCCAGATCGCTAGTGACCGAATGAAGAAAACGGTACGATACGCAAGCCGAAAAAGGGTGTTTTAAGAAGAACGACAAAGTCTGGCTTTATAATCCCAAAAAGCGAAAAGGTTGTTCCCCCAAGTTGCAGCAGTTTTGGGAAGGTCCATACCTCATAATGGAAAAGATCAATGATGTCATTTATCGAATAAGCAAGATTCCGAAGGGAAAGCCGATGATAGTACACCATAACCGGCTGGCGTCTTTCGAAGGCGACCACGACGTAGATGAAGAAGTGGAAGTAAACCAAGTCCAAGGTGTGTCTGACCTCACGTTTGAGGAATTCATGGGTGCCTATGGAGGTACCGGTAAAGCAAGACATGGTGTTACCACTGAAGAAAGGCAAGATCTACTCGCGCTTCCCGATGACTACTCACTGGCCCTTACCATCCCGGCCAGTATCAAAGACGCACCAGGGTTGGCATCCGTCTTTCGAAGGAAGTTTGGTCGAGTTGCAGAACTTCAATGCCAAGTGCCAGCTCCTGGTAAAACCTTGAAACTCCAAGATGCATCACGTTACCTTTTCTATCTGGTAACAAAAGACACTGCCCGTGACCAACCTACCTACCGAGATGTATGGGAAGCCTTACTTCAGTTGAGAGAGCACGTACTAGAGTCCGACGTGCAAAAGTTAGCCATGCCAAAGTTAGAGTGCCACCAATTAGATTGGAGGGTTATTCGAAGTATGGTGGAGGAGATCTTTAGAGACACCGAGGTCCAGGTGTTAGTCTGTTGCAATCCGCATAGTTACTGGTGCGGAGAGAAAACCGTCCCTTGTAATTTTTATAAAACTGGAAGTTGTAAAAGAGGGTCCAGTTGCCGATACCAGCATACCCTTTCAGTTCCAGTCCCGACAAGGTTCCAGGAGGAACCATCTTTTAAGAGGGGGGCAATGTTACGATAAATTCTGACCCAAAATTGTAAATATATGGTGACTAATTATTTTTTATTTGTAGTAATTCCGGCGCTCATACCTGTTACCTGCCGACAGAAAATACTAGACCCTTCTACAAGAAAGGTCGAATATTCAGGTAACCATGAATGCAGTCGACGGCCGAGAATGACTCACCTAATGGATGGAAAGATCGATGCCTAGCCAGATTTCTCTTGATAACGGCATTTTGATGTATAAATAACGGTGATCCTCATTGAGGAGTCAGTCAGTCATAAGAAGATCGGGGAAACGCGATTTAATTGTAACGAAACGAAAATAAATTATTTGTAATATAAATTAGGATTAATAAAGACTTTAATAAATTCGTAATTAGTGATCGTGAGTTTTAATAAATTAGAATATAGAATAAAGAACTATAAATTAGAAACTATATAAACTTAATACTACCATTACTTTTGCCTGTGTTAGTTGGACATCCATCGCATCCAACACAAACCAGTTTCGACAGACTAATTTGTTTATCTGATATAAACTACACGATTGAATTAGCTATGTCCACAGCTTTCCCTGATAATGGTTTGACGTACCCTACATAATTTGTTCCTGGTTTTTGAATAACATATAAAATATCTTCTTATGGACACGACGCTGTTTTTTCCCGTCTTAACTAGTTTTAATGAAATAGGTCTTGTCAATTCTTTCATCAAAATAAAGCGCTTGCAATAAATTGGTTTCATCTAAAAATTTCCTTACGAATCTTTACTCTTTCCCGTCTCACTTTATTTTTGTCAAAAACTGGGCTACCTTGGGACGTCTCTTTTATTCCCATATCCTTCAACAAAGCCTATGCTAAAGTCACTGCAGGCCTATCTGGTATCCCATATCTATCACACGTTCTAGCAAAAGTAGTTATATTAATTCTGGTTTGCTGTGTGTCTGTAGTATTATCTGAGAAGGGATTTGTGGCAAAACGGTTTCGTCTGAATCGTCATGGAAGTCGAAGTTCTCATCAACTTCTTTCTTACTTTTCTTGTCTCTTCATTGTTTCTTTCTCTTTTCTTATAATCCGTTTTTATTTTGTGCTGTACGTTTTAGGTCTATATTACCAATCATCATTTGGCGTACAGTTCTTTAGTCTATTAAAACTCGCGCATATAAATATTAAATTTTCACACAAAATGGTGGTACTTGCGCTCACTGAAGATGTTGCATAAGACAAATGAAACTATTTGGGGTTATTCTATTAGTGTTAACAAACATATATAACGCTACCCGGTCATTCTATTTCATTTCTTAATGTGTACAAAATTATTTTTAAAAAGTTACTTTTTACCAAAAAACTGAAATTTTAAGTCAAATGCGCAGACTGAAGATATTTTTTTTTCAGCAAAAATATTTTGCAGTTTTCTTTTAGGACCCCAAATGCAACTTTTAAACCCTACCCTGTTTCGATCGCATAAAAAAATATTTTTTTGGCCCACCCTAATGACTATCTTTAATATATTTCGCAATTGTATTTTGTCGACATTGTTGCAGCTTTTTTAATGCTACTTCACATTCTACACCTAAATATTCTTAAGTTTTCTGATTATTATGTTGGGGCAAGTTGTGTTTAAATCTTTTCTCTAAAAGTTGTATCTCGCTATTACTAAATTTAGTATCTGTTTTATTTATAAATCTATTGAAAAAATGATGGTTCGAAAAACTTCTTGTATGATAATTATTGGGTTTTTTACTATTGCAAATTAGATTAGTTAATTTTTTACACTGTGTATTGAATTTTTTTATCTATTATATTATCTACACTAATTCTCACATTAAAATCTAGGATGTCAAATTCTATATTATTTAATCTATAATTTAATTTTAAATAACATACCTCAAGATACACATTTAAGTTTGTACATACCACTGTGTAAGTGTTTTTTATTTTGGCTCTTGTTGTTTTTAATATATGTGTTTACAAACTTAAATGTGGCGACTGCCCAAAAATTTACATCGGCCAAACTGGTTAGAAATTTGAATAAACGAATAGCACAACATAAAAGGGCTTTCAATAATAGAAAAACAGATTCTACATACGCACTTTCTACATATGCACTAACAAATTTCAAAATTTTCACATTCAAAAGTAAGGCCTTTAGCTATCTTTGTTAGAATCTATGGAAATCAACAAATTAAAAAACAGATATAATTCTGAATGACCAACTTGAGACAAACAGTAGTTCTCCTCTCCTCAACATGTTTCATTAAAGACTATAAATTGTTAACGCATGTCAACAATTGATCACTTGAGAAAGGCAATCAGCCGAAACAGCTGTAGTGGTGGAAGTTTAAAATAAATTTTGTGTAAGTTTGAAAACAAATTTTTTAAAGTTTTATTGTTACATAAAATAACGTTCATTCAGGTAACGGTCGAATCCATCAATTACTTTCTAATATGTATTTTTCGTCCAAAAAGGTAACCACTTCTCTAATAATAGTTTTTTTTATGACAAAAGAACTTGGGAATGTAAAAAACTAAATCCTTATCTTTAATCAATTAATGTCCAATAATGAAATTTTCAATACTATAAATGTTAAATATAATTTTTACTTTGTTTCTACCTTCTTCTTCTTACGGTGCCTTATCCTTAAGGACGTTGGCCATTACATTTGGCCACTTAATCTTATTTGTAGCAACCCTGAATAGTTATATGGAGGTCATGTTCGTCCGTTGCCGTAGGTTTTTAAGCCAAGAGTTGCGTCTTCTTCCTGGTCCTCTTTTGCTATTGTCTTGGCCTTCGATTATAAGTTGGAGCAGTTCATACTTTTGATTTCTTATGATGTGACCAAAATATTCTGTTTTCCGTTCTTTTATTAAAAGCATAAGCTCTATTTCCTTATTCATCCTCCGCAAGACTTCCGCATTTGTCGTATGGCTCATGTAGGATATTCTGAGCATTTTACGGTAACACCAGAGTTCGAATACTTGGATTCTTTTTGTGTTGCTTCTGTCATTGTCCAGGCTTTAACACCATAGAGCAAGGTGGAGAAAACATAGCACTTAAGTATTCTAGTTCTCAATGAGATGCCCAGCTGGCGGTTGCATAGAACTTTTTGCATTTTGTAAAACATTGTACGTGCCTTTTCCAGGCGTATTCTTGTCTCTAGTGAGTGGTCCCAAGTTTCATCAAGATTACTACCAAGGTACGTTGTTCTTGTTACTCTTTCCAAATCTGTTCCGTCGACATTGACCTTCACCCTTTTGTTTTGGTGCTTGCTGATGATCATCGTTTTTGTCTTCTTTGTATTCAATTTCATTCCAAATTCTCTACAGGCTGTCGTTACTCGGTCCATTAAGCGTTGCAGGGCTTTAGCATTATCTGCCAGTATGACAGTGTCATCAGCATATCGCAGGTTATTTATACATTGCCCGTTTATAATTATACCATCCGAGGTGCCTTCCAAAGCTTTCTGAAATATCTTCTCAGAGTAAACATTGAACAGCAAAGGTGATAGGACACATCCCTGTCTTACTCCCTTCTCGATATTAATTTTTCCAGATATTTCGCATTTTATTCTGATTTTAGCCTTTTGTTGTTGGTAGAAGTTTGAAATGATCCTTAAGTCTTTATCGTCGATATTACATGACCTTAAAATATCTATTAGTTTATCATATTTCACCAGGTCAAACGCCTTCTGGAAGTCTATAAAACACAAGTATACACCAGAATCGATATCTCTACATCTTTCAACTAGCACACATATTGAAAAAAGTGCTTCTCTTGTTCCGAACCCTTTCTTAAAACCAAACTGAGTTTGACCAGTGTGTTCGTCTAGTTTATTGTATACTCTATTGTGTATTATTCGTAGGAAAAGCTTCAACATTGTTGTTTCTACCAACTAACTTAATATAGATAATGTCTCTTTTGAAAATTAAGTTTTTAAATAAATAATGACTAACTTTTACTGCTGACAATCAGCTATTTAAATCACAAGGTTCTACAATAACGTAGTATGGTCCAGTGTCTATGCTATTATATTTATTATTAAATTTATAAGATTTGTTACCTGTATCCACGTTATTCTCTATGACATTTCTATCTGGAAGATCCTTTACAAACGGGGAATTGTCCTTGTCCGAAGTATTATTGATTCATAGTAACTTTCCAATGTACTTATCGCATTTAATGTATACTATACACAGTGCCTAAAAACCTGACTAAGACATAAAAACAGCCATGGAAGAAAAGAAATCACAATTAACGCTAATAATCGGGGACTTCAATGCTAAAATAGGAGAACGACTATTTAAAGAACAAGACAAAGTAGGAAACCATGGATATGGCAAAAGAAATGAGAGAGGACACACATTGATTATTTACTTGGAGGAGAAGCAACTATATGCAATGAATACTTTCTTTAAGAAAAAAACCCAAAGAAAATCGACATGGATTAGTTCCAATGGTGAAACTAAAAACGAAAGTGATTATATTCTTTCAACGCAAAAATGCATGGTTAAAGACGTAACAGCACTAAATTGATTCTTAACTGATAGCAACCATAGATTAAACTTTGAGGGAATACAAGGCAACTATCGAACACGGTGATTAATTTAATCTTGCCCAAGTACTTTTAATCAATAGATCATCTTCAGGGGCATCTGAAATAAGCCAAGAAACGTTTTTTATAAACAGGAAAAAAAACGTTTCTTGGCTTATTTCAGATGCCCCTGAAGATGATCTATTGATTGAAAGTACTTGGGCAAGATTAAATTAATCACCGTGTTCGATAGTTGCCTTGTATTCCCTCAAAGTTTAATTATTCGAACATTCAACCTTATATTGAACCATAGATTAGTCCGAGCCAAAGTGATCATTGATAGTAATTTTTTTTTTATTGAGTTAATGCCTCGACAACTAAGATCATTGGCATGGTACAGTTAGGTATTACCTAGTGTAGTGTATGTGTAGAGTAATTGTCTTGATACTTAGCAAAGTTGACGTCATTTTCTTTGCTAAGAGACGCTAATTGTATCCGAACGTCTGCGGTCCCTCCGGTGAGTACCGATCGCACAAGAATAGAAATTATTTTCATTCATTAATTTTTAATAAATGAAAATTTCTCCACCCAGATGAGATTCGAACTCACGACCTTTAGGTTTAAAGGTAGGCGCTCTTACCACTGAGCCACAGAGGGGGGTTTGATAGTAGATTTGAAACATGAAAGAAAATGGAAGATAATCAGAAATTAGATCTGGAAAAACTAAAACATGCAAAACAGACGTACAAAGAGAAAATAAAGGAAATATTGCAAGCCACAGAAGATATACAACACAAACATATCGATGAAATACACATGATATTTACTGAAACTCTAATGAAAGTGGGTAAAGAAATAGCACAGACAACAACAACAAAAAAAAAGTTTCATATCAAAGGAACAACGATTCTTATGAACATGAGAAGAACACATTACTAGACAAAGGGACAGAAATAAAATGGAATACAAAGAAATAAATAAAACTACTAAAAATAATATCGAGGAGTGTAAACGGAGAGTACAGGAAAAAAAGATAGAGAAAACAATTGAAAAAATAAGAAACATGAAGTGCTTAAAGCAGAACCAGAGAAACTTAAAAAATAATAGCATAAAGAACAAAAGAGGAGTGGAGACCAACAAAATAAAAAAAAATTTTACAGATAGCGCACGAATTCTACAAATCTCTATAAAACAGAACAAAAACCAACCCAAGAAATCCGTAATCGGTTACAACTAAAAATAAAGAATGTTAACTCTGACCTACAACCAGAAATCAGTAAAAATGAAATAAACAAGGCACTCAAAGAAATGAAGGATAAAAAATCTCCTGGAAAAGATGAAATAACTGTGGAAATGCTAAAAAAATGGAGGGAAACTACAGTGGAAGTTCTTTATGTACGAGAAGATCTGAAAAACTTTAGGACCATAATGCTACTTAATGTAATGTACAAGCTGTTAACTAAACTACTAACAAACAGATTAACAAATAAGTTAGATATTTACCAGTCAAGAGAACAAGCCGGTTTTAGAAAATGATTCAGTACAAGCGATTATCTGCTTACGATAAAAATATTAATTGAAGAGGCCAACGAATATCAAATCCCACTGTATATGGCATTTGTAGACTTGAAAAAGTATTCGATAAGGTGGAACATTGCGCAGTAAAGAAATCTTAATAAAATAGGAGAATAGACTATTAACTAGACTATAGATATACTGACTTAATTTCAAATATACATATTGATCAAGCAACGACATCCATTAAAATAGTTAAACAAACGGAGCCTATTAAGATACAGCGAGGAGTCGGACAGGGTGATACTATATCACCCAAACTATTTAGTCAAGTTTTGGAAGACGTTATGAGGAAATTCAATATTTGATTCACTTGAGATATGCAGGCGATATTTTGTTATTGGTATTAATAACAAATAAAACTAAATAATTACAAACTATGATGGATGAATTAAATAGCGAATCAACAAAAATAGGTCTACAAATAAATTATAATAAAACGAAAATTATGAGCAACCAACCAGAAGAAATAATAATTACAATTGTACAAAAAACTGTTAAACAGGTGAAAGAATATATATATATATATATATATATATTATATATATATATTATATATATATATTATATATATATATATATATAAATATATATATTGTTATGATGTGTTGTTTCTGTATGAGCTATGAGTAAATTTGAATGATATATGTAAGTAAAGGGTTTTTATCGCGGTTCTCAGAGAATTATTTTGTAAGTACTTTCTTAAATTATCCTTAATATAACTATTATGAAACAAACATATCTATCTAATATAAGAAATATCAATTTAAAACAATCTATCTAAAATTTGAAATTCTTACAATTATTAAATTATTAACAAAATTTGGTACCTTTCTATCACTGAACGTCTAAAGTCTTCCACAATCAAAGTTATTATCACCACTCGATTTCTTCTTACTCAGCCTTGGTTATCCAACAATTTTAATATGTTTCTTCTTAATTATCTCCACTCACCATATAAATATATAGATTTAAATCCTTGTAATTTCCATATAATGTACTTTCAAATATACTGGATCTTGTGGTTGTATTATTGAATGCTTACTTCAATAATTAACTTCACACTGTCACTATATTACTGTAGTAATAATTAGTCTCAACTGTATTAGACTTAATTAATTCATTTAACTTAATCAATGTCTTCTTCTAGCTAATAATCTCTTCATAACCCCATAAATTATTCTTAATTCTTCTTTGTAATTAATAATCACATGTAACTGACTTAATAATAATAATAATTGACTTAATAATCTTCTTGTAACTAAATTCTTGAATTATAACTTTACTGACTCACTTTACTAACTGATTAATCAACTGTAACTAATCATAATCTGTAACTAACTAACTGCTCCCGCTCCAAATTACATGGTTCATATATCTTTCCTTGGTTCCAGAAAAATCTAGCAATAAATAATGTTCGAGTCATTCTATTTTTTCTATCTGAACATTCTGGAATAAATCTGGAACATATATATATATATATATATATATATATATATATATTATATATATATATATATATATATATGTTCGAAAAGATTTCCGCGGTTAGTACAATGAAACCTAGAGCTACGATAACCGCGTCGATATCCATTTTACCGAGCTTTCGGCGTCCTCCTCGATGCCTTCCTCAGGGCTTCCGAGGTCTCAATCTCCCGAGCCCCAGACACTACTACACTGTTCACTGATCACTGCGCTGTCACTACTACAATAGTTGTGTAATCAGCAATCTTACAACAAATTGTTGCGAGCCTATCGTCTTTAATAATCTCCTTTAAATGCACGTATCGTTCAAATGATGCTAGCCTCTTCTCCTTTCGATAAACTGAATCTCTCATTCTGGCCTGAACAGTGACTCTTGGAATATAAGTAGAAAAATATAACTTACAATATTTTACTGGATCAGCTTCTGTCAGATATACATACTCCATGAAAACTCACAAACATTCACTTCTACTGCTTACTACCTCTGGGGAACAACCAGAGAACGACTGTTCGCCTTGCATCCTTGTAAAACAACTGATTATCTTTTTTCCCTCAAAAATCTAGCTAAACTCTTATTTCTACATACCTATCCCACTTTTTTCAGTCTCCTCCAATCAAAGCTCGTCACACTTATCCCCATCTACCATTTAGATAACAAACAACAATTTTAGCTACAATTATAAATTCCCTAAAAACTATTAACATGCTAATTAGTTTCTACAAATTCTTAAGAACTAACGGAGAAATATATTTGTTAAATATTTATATTATATTGTTTTATTCACTGTATATCGACGTTCAAGTCTATTTGGAAAACCCGCTCACATGGTTCACGATTTCACTAAGCTCACTCACGTCACTCGAATATATTTTACAAAGAAAATAATTTATGCATATCTTTAAATTTAATTACCTACTACAGGTAATCCAGGAAAATGGACTTTCATTTTTTCGAAATATCTTTTATAGTTTATATTATATTATATATAGTTGAATTATTTGAATTATTATATTTTGTACTTATATATATATATATATATATATATATATATATATATATATATATATATATATATATATATATATATATATATATATATATTTAAGAATAAGAATTAAGTTTAAGAAGTTTTTTTTTATTTTATTTAATATTAGATATGTTTAAGTCAGCCATGTGCATATGCAACCAAACATACACTGTGTTCTTTGACGTTTAGATGGAAAAGTGGGGTTATTTATTTTTGTAATGGTAATTTAAAATATAATTGTGGATGTAAAATAGTAAAAATTTATTTAATATAAATGTTTAAGTTACATATAATAGTGTAATTTGTAGCGTTTACGCTACTGACTAGTCCAATTTAAACCCCTCAAGAAATTTTTATTACCCGCCTACGATCGATTTTAAATCGACATTTTTCCCCACGCGCTGTTATCGCTTTGAAAGGAAGATCGATTTTATGCGGAAGCGAAGTTTCAGTTTTGGTCAGAACTCGTAAACGCAGACACGCCAACCGGTGAGTCTTTTTCTCACGTTCAAAGTGACGGAATTGGGGCAAATAAAATCTAGGACAAGAATAAAAAAAAATATATAATTCATAAATAATAATAATAATAAGAAATTTTTCTAATAAAATCAATATTCATTTATGAGTTCCACATAAAAGGAAGATTTTTTTTGGCGTGCTGCAGCTCCATGTAAGTAAATCATTTCATACGTATTATCTCTTTATCATACAATCAAATTTATCCTTGCAGTTTAGTATTTCTTTAGAGATTTATTTTTGAGTTCCGAAATAATTTAAATATAAAATTTCCTTGATTTACTTGCAAAGAACAGAAGGTCATTTTTTTTATATAGTCAAACTTAAATTCCGATCTATTTCATATCTTATCATTAAGTTTTTTTTGGTTCCCTTTTATCTAACTTTTTTTGGTGGAATATAAAAAGGTTCTACAAATGTGGGACAGCCTTCTGTATTCTGCGCATGTTTATTTCATGGCGCAAGCTTGCCATGCCTACGAAAGTAACTTCATAAATTTGACATGATGTTGACTTAACCTAATACCTAATGTTTTGATGTTTTGTTTTGGTGCAGTCAATCCATGCTGCTACACCTATTAATTACATTTATATTACATATTTATTAAATTAAATAATCATTTTAGATTCCGTCACTTCACTTGAGGATATTCTCTTCAGAATATTCCCTCAAGGTCTCAAGTAACTAAATTTCTTGAATAGTTAGCAAACCCGTGGATTTTGCTGTCACCCAGAGACCAGTGACTGGTTGTGGCTTTTGTGACCAGGATTCGTCTTTACAGCCATAAACTGATGTAGCCGTGCCAAGAGGAGTTTTTCCTATGGACTTATAGTGCTGTAAAGATAAGTTGTTTAACTATTTGACCTTTTGTATTACGTATTACTTTCTATTTACTGTTAACTTTTCATATGCATATGATCAAGTAACTACATTTTGATAAAATATAATTTTGATATTATTGGGAGAGGGAAAATATATTACCTGTTTTTATTAGTTTTTTTTAAATAGGATTTTAAGAGTACTGACCAAACTCACTTTTGCTATAATATATTTTTTAATACAATATATTTGATAAAATAGGTACAATTTTGATATTGGGAAAGGGAAATAAATTTCATGTGGTTTTTAAAACATTGTATAAGGAGTATTGAAGACTCACTTTTTGGATGTAATATATATTTAATATAATTATAATAGAGATTTATCAAGTTTGATATCTTTACAATATTGTCATTAGTACCTCATTTTAGTAGAACTATCTAAATTTAAATTACTACCTTTTTGTGTTAAGACTTTGGCTACAATACGGACTATTCTTGTTGTATACTAATATTTTATACTTTATTTGGCCAGTGGTAGTGATTATTTGCTTGTTGAGGGGCTATTAGGTCCCATTGTATGTGTACACCATCCACTACCACTGTTATTTGGCTTTGCATTATATGTAAATTGTTTATACACATATACTTATATATATTTTTTTATAAATATATTTATTGTTGCTATTTTGAGTTTTATTTCAGTTCTACTAACCAGTATATAACCTAGCAAAACAAGATTATTATTTAGTATTTTTGTATTTCAGAGTATTATCTTCAGATTCATTTGTTACTTCAAAATCTCAACTATCGTTGAGTTGGCGCCCTTCTTTTCTCTTCTTATTGTTCTCTTTCTATAAATTTATTCCCAGTGACCTTCTTCAGTTGTATCACGTTTGATATTACCAGGTCTCATTTCTTTCTTGTCTCATTAGCTCATTATCTCTTGTTATTGTTGTCTATATCTTTAGAGTCCACAATCCAGTGCATTGAAGCTAGCCCGAACACTCACTTGAGATTTAGTGTCTCTTTGGCCATTTAAATTTGTTCCTCTGAGCTTAGCCCTATTTTTAGTATTTTTTTTCATTACTTCTCTTTCAGTTCTTCTGAAATTTGGAAGTTCTACACTTCCTAAAATCCAATACTCCCGGAGTATTGAGCGTTTCAAATTCTGATCTGGAGAGTCTAAAGTCAAGTAAATTGTATATGTAGACCAGAAAAAATTCTAGAAATGTCAATGGGACTATGTGCATAATACATCATAGACAAAAACCATTCCATTTATTCCAGAATGTTCAGATAGAAAAAATAGAATGACTCGAACATTATTTATTGCTAGATTTTTCTGGAACCAAGGAAAGATATATAAACCATGTAATTTGGAGCGGGAGCAGTTAGTTAGTTACAGATTATGATTCGTTACAGTTGATTAATCAGTTAGTAAAGTGAGTCAGTAAAGTTATAATTCAAGAATTTAGTTACAAGAAGATTATTAAGTCAATTATTATTATTATTATTAAGTCAGTTACATGTGATTATTAATTACAAAGAAGAATTAAGAATAATTTATGAGGTTATGAAGAGATTATTAGCTAGAAGAAGGCATTGATTAAGTTAAATGAATTAATTAAGTATAATACAGTTGAGATTAATTATTACTACAGTAATATAGTGACAGTATTAAGTTAATTCATTGAAGTAAGCATTCAATAATACAACCACAAGATCCAGTATATTTTAAAGTACATTATATGGAAATTACAAGGATTTAAATTTATATATTTATATGGTGAGTGGAGATAATTAAGAAGATACATATTAAAATTGTTGGATAACCAAGGCTGAGTAAGAAATCGAGTGGTGATAATACCTTTGATTGTGGAAGACTTTAGGCGTTCAGTGATAGAAAGGTACCAAATTTTGTTAATAATTTAATAATTGTAAGAATTTCAAATTTTTTGATAGATTGTTTTAAATTGATATTGCTTATATTAGATAGATATGTTTGTTTCATAATAGTTATAATAAAGATAATTTAAAAAAGTACTTACAAATTATTCTTTGATAACCGCGATAAAAACCCTATACTTACATATATCATTCAAATTTACTCATAGCTCATACAGAAACAAAACATCATAACAATTTTGTCGCCCAACGCGGGGCTCTCTCTACTTAAAAGAATTAGTTTGGGAAGATAAGTGCTCTCATATAGTTAAATTAATTTTCATAAATATATATATATATATATATATATATATATATATATATATATAATATACAGTATAGCCCAAAATAAACAGTACTGAACTTCTAATTATTTTATTGTTTTAAAAAATACATATTATTGGCACTTACTAACATGTTCTAAATGAGCTCCTCCTCTCTCAAGGCAGACTTCATACCGATATTCCAGATTTATTGTAATGATATAGAATAAAGGTTGTCTCAAGTCCGCGAAACAAGGCTCTAACGGCATCCTTGAACTCATTCATGTTTTGTGGTGCCCGTTTAAAAACGTCAGTTTTAACCATGCCCCAAATATATGCGTCTGGAGATGTTAAGTCTGGAGAATAAGCAGGATAGGGGAAGTCAGTAAATCGTGAAATGAATTTGTTTGGAAAATGTCCTAAAAAATTGACGAACTGCGACAGCAGTATGGCAAGTTGCCCAATCCTGCTGGAAAGATTGGTCTCAAAATGCCAAATTACGTGCACGACAAAATTACGTATATTATAGATAAATCGTGTTAAAAATTTGTATGTACCTCTATTGATTAAATGTGACTTGCCTACCGTTTTCTTCGATAAAGCATGGACCAGTGATTCCGTGTCCCGAAACTGCACACTATTACGTCGGCCGATTCCATATGAGCGAAAATAATGTTCCACAAGAATCACTTTCTCCTCTATACTTAACACTATTTTTAACAATTAGACCTTAATAATGAATTGTTTAAGAATTACTTGACAGGTATATACTAGTTCATTTGAATATGACAGCGCGCACAAAGAGACATCTATGTTTTAGTTTCAATACTGTTTATTTTGGGCATTACTGTATATATACTTATACATTTTATTTTTAAATATATTTGAACAAGTTAAGTCTCAATATGTCTCAAGGAAAAAAAGGTACAAGAACATATATATATATATATATATATATATATATATATATATATATATACATATATATACTTATATATAGAAAATGGAAAAGATAATGCGAGTGAATAATAAAAGTAGAAAGCAATTTTTTTAGTAAGGTAATGGTTTTTTGTTTTGCGAGACATGCCATTACTTTTTACTTTTATTATTCACTTGCATTATCCTTTTTCATTTGTTTTAAACGTTTTAACGTTTGGCATTCCTTTCCCCATGTAGCTGTAGCATCCTTCGTGGTTAGTGTTAGTTGTTGCCCTGGAAACCATCAGGGTCTTCTAACTCTAATGCCACAAATTGGTTGCATTGCTCCTGTAGTGATCCTTTCCCAAGTTAATATGCTCCTTTTCTAACTTGGCTGCACCGTACTGAAGACGACCAATAGTCAGAAATACGTATATACGGTTGCCTTCCATCGATATACCATTTTTGGTTTTTTATTTTGCGAGACATGCCATTACTTTTTACTTTTATTATTCACTCGCATTATCTTTTCCATTTTCTATATATATATATATATATATATATATATATATATATATCTATATATACATATATATAATATATATATATATATATATATATATATATATATATATATATATATATGTATATATATATATATATATATATATATATATATATATTATATATATATATATATATATATATATATTAAGGACAACTAGTTAAATTAAATAAAGAAAATCAGACCGGAGAAATAAAGAGAAGGATGCGGTTGGCTTGAGTATTCTTCGGAAAACTTCCCTATATACTAAAAAATTTAAAATATCCTCAATCTTTAAAAACAAGACACAAATTCGTTAATTGGATTAACATAATACACGAAAGATAATCGCTTTGAAATACATTTCGTGTAAAAACTGAATACAATTTGCGTGTTTAGTACTACTTAAATCGTTAAAATTCGTAAGAAACTTTAAAAGTTGTGTTTAAACTTGACAGTTTTTTTTTTTAATTAGTCAATGTTTTTTGGTGTTTTTTTTTCTGATACGCTTATGCCACATTAGTGACAGCGCGAACCACAGGTGTTAAGAAGTGACTACTCCTCTTCAAAGTCTGGTTATATAGTAGGGATGGGAAAAACCTACCGGTTTTAACCGAAAACCGGTTTTTTTACTTCGAAATAACCGGTTTTATCGGTTGTTTTTTTTGTCCCGGTTATAACCGGTTTTTTATTTTTAAAGTAAAAACCGGTTATTAGGTTTTTACAGTGATTAGGATTAGGTTAGGTATTATTTTGGATCCCACCCAATCATAATTATTATTCTCAAGTAATTATTCCAAACAAAACTAAAATTCAATTTTTATTTTATTTAATACAGAAGCAAAAGCTCACATTAGCCAGAAACAATTAAATTTTATTATAGTATTTCGTTGAAAAAGTATTTGTAATCATAATATTTTTACATAAGAAGTGATCTGGTATTTATTATGGTTATTTGACTCTTGACATTGAAAGTGGGTGAATGGCTTTTTCTGATTACCAAAAATAATGACTGTGAATATCGAATTACCGATTACGAATACGAATCTACAAGGATTTCCCTACGTTTTCAAAACGATTTATACCCATACCGGAAGTCGTAAATGAGTTAAAAGTAATACATGATAAATTTTTTTTGATGGTAGTAAAAATAAAAGATGAATTGCATTATTCAATTTATTTTTAAGTAAAATATTTATGTTGATATTATTTTCTTTAAATCCCATTTGAAAGAGTCTGGGAATTTTTTTCTCACAAAACACAAAAAATTGTGTTGCGAATGTAGTATCGCAAACTAAAGTGCATTGTAAATGTAACTTTTTAATCTATTTGATTAAAAAAACCGAAAACCGGTTTTTGGAAAAACCGTTTTTTTTGGCCGGTTATAACTGCCAGGTTAAACCGTAAGCAAAAAAAACCGGTATAACCGAAAACCGGTGTTTTGTCAAAAACCGCCATCCCTATTATATAGCATAACTGCTGCCCAGTACTAAGTTTAGTCTATGCTTTATTTACCTTATTAAAATGAGAATATATTACAATATATACAATAAAAACGAGTGAACCATTCGTACTTTGATCATAACAATGAATTAGCAAATAAGTTTTTAAAAAATTTATTAATTTTTTGTTACAAAAAGAAATACTTGTAATAAAAAACCCATCATTGTCCGTTTGTTTGCGATCCATACTAGAATAACACAACGTTCTAAAAGAGGAAAAGAAAAATATTAGTTTAATAAAAAAACAGCAGATATTTCGATATATTTTACACAAAATTGATGTTTTTATCTAAAGCCCAATATATGGAAAATGGAAAAATACAAGACTTTGATACTATCTGAAATACAATGCTCTTAAACTTGATATAAATCTGAATTTTATATAAAACTAGCAATATCATATTTTGATTTAACCTTAGAGATTAACTCAACATATTGTCAGTGTGCAGATATAAAATTCAATATATATTTAATATATATTTAATTATAAATTAGATTTAAAATACGATCAAAACCGTTTTTTGGACTAATCAGCCCATATTCAGTGAATTTTTAGTACGATTTAAAGTACGATCGACACCAAAGACTAAATTCATTACATTCTTACGAATTGATTATTGCCATCTCTGTGTTTGCAATATTTAAACATTTTTGATGACTTCTACTCGAGCAACGAACAATGTTTTTAGTATTTCTTACAACCGTTATTACCTTAGAAGCTTATAAATGTGTTACTCACCTCTGAATCGAGTTTGTGAAGACATTTCATTATACTCCAGACTTTTTCTCTGAATGTCAGCTTAGAGTCTGCAATAAAAAACACCAAAAATTATATATATATATATATATATATATATATATATATATATATATATATATATATATTATATATATATATGGCGTGGGCAAGGAAAACCATTATCCCATTTTTATTTCTTAAACAAAAAAATAATTGTGGAAACAATCAATATTATTATTGACAAATTAATTATACTTTATAATAATTGTCTTACTGAGGGGTTTTTCCCAGATGTTTTAAAAGTAACAAAAGTGCTACCAGTGTTCAAAAAGGGAGCTTTAGATGAAATTGGAAATTACCGTCCCATCTCAATCATTCCCATTTTCGGCAAAATTTTTGAGAGTATTCTAAATGTTCGTTTGGTAGAATATCTAGAAAAACACAAAATACTTCACTGTAACCAATATGGCTTTAGAAAAAAGTGTAGCACTACACTAGCTATACAGAAAATTGTGAGAGATATAGTTGATGTCTTGGAGGAAGGTTATTTTGTGTCCTTGACATTGTGTGACTTATCCAAAGCTTTTGACTGTGTTTCGCATGAATTACTGTTGGAAAAATGCATAAGTACGGTATTAGGGGAAACACTCTTAATCTATTTAGATCATACCTAACAAATAGAAAACAGGCAGTTTTTCTAATAACAGCTATTCTGAGTTTAACACTGTCGAATATGGTGTACCTCAAGGTTCGATATTAGGACCCACTTTGTTTCTTATTTATCTGAACGATTTATTTCACTACACTTTTCCTATAAAATGTGTTTGCTTCGCAGATGATACAACTCTCATAAATACTGATATTAATCAGAATAATTTAAAAATTAAAATAGATAGTGATACCAAGAAAGCAAAAAAACTGGTTCTCACATAATGGGCTAATGCTAAATGAAGAGAAAAATCAGAATTTGATTTGTAGTTCTGATTGGAAGTATATCTTAAGAAATAGTGTTAAACTATTAGGAATCTTTATAGACGATAATTTGGATTGGAGTGCTCATATAGATTACTTAAGTTCTAGACTTGCTACAAGTATATTTTTAATACGCAACTTAGTTTATATGATTCCTGAAAATACCCTTAGAATGTGCTACTTTGCACTATTTCATAGCCATTTACAGTACGGAATAACTGTTTGGGGTAATTCTTCTTACGCAGATCGAATTTTTAAATTACAAAAAAGAGTAGTGAGGATACTTGCAAGAGCAGAGTATAGGGAATACTGTAAAGCTTTATTTCTGGATTTAGGTATTATGCCACTACCTTCACTCTATATATATATATATGAGACGCTGATTGAAATTCATGCCAACAAAGGTAAGTTTAACGTAAACTCCAACGTCCATGATCACGATACAAGATCTAGAGATGCTATTAGAGCACAACGTTTTAGGTTGACAAAGAGCGTAAAAAATTCGACTGACGTTAGTTTGTATAACTTTTTGCCAGATGAAGTAAAAAGTCTTCACTTGTTATCATTTAAGCATAAAATCAAATTACACTTTTTGAAACATTGTTTCTATTCAAAAACGGAGTACTTAAGTACAGCTTTTACACAATAGTACTAGTTTGGTCAGGGCAGTTGCCTATTATAATTATATTTCATGTTTTTTTTATAATTCCACAAAGTGTGTTTGTCGTTTTTATTTAACTGTTAATATTAAATACATACATGTTTGTAATGTTTAAATTATCCAAAAAAATTTTATATGTTTTATAAGTATTGTCACTATTCCTTTGACTTGTCAAAAACAAAAACTATTTTTGTATATTGATTAAATAAATTCTATTCTATTCTATTCTATGAAATAACACAAGGTTTCGCTGAAAACTACCAGGTTGCTATGCCAAGAAACTAGGTAAACTTATGTTGTGTGTAAAAAATGCAAGACTGCATTATGTTTTAACAAGGACAAAAACTGCGGGTGCACGGAAATCGAGTTACCGGAGGTTCCACCGGTATATTTGTAGCTATCAAGAAATGTAATTTAAAATACATTTGTTAGTTTAATAAAGTATAAAGTTTTATAATAAAATTCTCGGTAAAAACTTAAGGTCTTTTTATTTAAATTCATGCCTCTTATTTGGCTACTTGAAGGCAATTATTTTATCAATATATTATTTTATAATAGATAACAGAGCCCGGCGTAGAGATCTGGGTACGGTTCTGTGACTACCACTTGGACCTGTTTGTATCGCCAAGCACAAGGCGTGAAATCCGGCAATTGTGCATTCCCATATTAGCCGTACTGAACTCTCGGTGTTGACATTTTCTATAGACTTTCTAAAGGGAAGGACACCTTATAAGATGATTACTTGTCAGTTTTACTCCATTCCTTATAATCAAAACATATTTCAGGCGCCGTTTCTTTTAAAAAATCCTTCAAATCAGTTGAATTCATGTCGGCATCGATACGTGAAATGTGCAAATGTCTACGTCTAGGATTGTATTAAAATTAAAAGAAATTTTGCTACGGAAAATCGGTTTGTTGTATTTATTTAGTTTATTTTGTGTCCGGGAATTCCTATCGGAATCTTCTACCAGTTTTGTATTTGAACCAATATTTTGTTCAGTAGGTTTTTGTTCAGGTTCACTAGCCGACACAATTTTTTGCTCGTTTATTTTATATTTACTTTTTCTAGACTTTGTATGTGTTGTTGATGTCTTAATAAAATCTGATATTTTACTAGTAGATGACAGTACAAGTTGGAAAATTGAATTAATATTTTGTAGTTTTAACAATAATATTTCAAGATTTAAAGTTGTTTTTTAAAAGCGTCATAATCTTTCCCAAGCCTTCAACAATCACAAGATAAATTTTCACTTGTGTCATGAAAGTTGCCTCACTGTCTATTAAGTTCTTAGCTTTATCACTAAGTTTATTTAAATAATTTATTAACTGAATGTTGGTCACTGTCCCTGGTAACTTAAAATTACCTAATATGTCCACAATTTTGTTCTTTTTTAATTGATTTAATTCCGTCTTTGGGATGACTGTTAAACTACGAGCCACCATTTTGAGACTCGAATCATCGGTTTTTACTTTCCTTGTCTACCTATATAATATTTAGTTCTGTTAGTGCTTTCGTATCAAGATGGCTCCATGTAAACACATGACTTTGATTATTGAACAATTACAGTATTTACAGTATTTACAGTATGATTACAGTATCATTTCAAAACAGTTCGGTATTGCCAGTCTACCATTACGGACATTAAAAATAACAAAGAAAAGATTAAAAAGTTCGTCAGCAAAACGGAAAGCAGTCCAGGGAAGAGAAAAAACCATCAAACCCCCTGAATATTCGAAGGTAGAAAGTGTGTTATTTATGTGGTTCCTAGAAGAGTGGTCCAAAGCATGTTCCGGTGAGTGGTGGAAATGTTGTGTGAACAAGCCCGTTATTTTCATCATAAAATGTCATGAAATCACCAAGCTTTTTCGCGCATATAAGGGTTGGTTGGACAACTTCAAATGACGTCTTTGTCGGCGACGGCATCAAACCCTTCCGAACTGCATTTAACGAACTTGTGATTAGAAAGAATTTAACAGCTGAGCTAATTTACAATGCAGATGAAAGTGGTTATTTCGGTGCATGTTACCAGACCACACATTGGTGTCATCTCAAAAAAAACAGCCTAGTCGAAAAATTATGAATGAAGCAATCAGCTATATGCCTTTTACAAATGCTTCAATGACTCACAAGCTTCGTTTGTTTGTTGTGGAGCGGCTAACAAATCTCGTGCATTTAAATTTGTAAGACAAAAGTTGCTTAGAATTTAATTCTGTATCGGTTCCATTAATTCTTTTAAGCAAAAATATTTCGCCCCTGAGAACAGAACACACCACCCTTGGGGCGGAAGCACACATCGTCGTTAAATAACTTTTACTTTTTGAGCACCTTCTCTATCAACGCAGCAAATTTTAAGTGAATCAGTCAGTCAAACAAAATTTGGAGGTGAGCCTGAGTGAGTGGAGTATATGTGTAGAGAAAAGTTACTAAAGCACCTAAAAATTTCTATAAAGTCGAAAATCTTCTATCTAATGTATGTATTAATAAATTTAATAGTTAATGTAAACTTTTGCAGTTACCTTTTAATTCCTCATCGCATTTAAAATATTCGAAATAAAGATCTTTATTGTTTGGCATGTAATAATTTAACATAGATGGATCCAGTTCAAATTTATTGTTGATCTAAAACAAAATTTATATTATAAAATAGCACTTTAATATACAATTATAAATAAGTAAAAAGCCAAGAATAATCGTAAATAGAGCAGGTATTGGAATAAGCCTTATTTTTGAATTAAATATAATGGAGCCTAACGTAAAAATAAAAATAAAATTTTAAGGTTTAGTTTTAGGTTTAATTTCGTTACAGCGTATCACCATTCTCTGACATTCAAATTTCTGCCTCTTGGCTTTGTCAGAGGGAACTCATGGCAAGCTCTAACAAAACAAAACCTACTGCGACTATAAAAGTAAATAGTTGAAAAATAAACATGTTTGTTTAAAATTATCTCCTATCTGTTTAAAAATAAAGCTACATTTTTTTCTTAAAACATTTTTTTCTACGGCGTACAGATTCTTGGTAAATCCACTACTACAACTACTTCTTCTTCTTAACGTGCCCTATCAAGTCCCCTTGACGTTGGCGATTAACATGGCGAAACTGTCGCTGTCTCGAGCTATTCTAAATAGTTGCTCAGCTTTCTTTAATCCTGCTACTACTACTATCGGTTTACAGCGTTCTCCGATGCCTTCTGACTCCTAACCGCCATTTTTCTCTATTCAGCCATAGGCCTGGAGGGATTTCTCTTTCCTCTAGTTTTTTTTTAATTCCCTCTCTCCAGCTTTTTCTCGGCCTTCCTCTTTTCCTTCTCCCTTGTGGTGTCCACGTCAAAATCTGTTTTGGAATCCTGTTATCTGGCATTCTCTGTACATGGCCGTACCATATTAACTGTTTTGTTTTTATGTCATCAACTATTGTATGTTTGACTCCTATCATTTCTCGTATTCTCTCATTTGGTATTCGATCTCTTCTTGATTTTTCTGCTGCTCTTCTCTAGAAGTCCATTTCTGTTGCTAGTAACAGTTTCTCTGTTCTTTGTTTCATTGGCCAAACTTTACTGCCATATGTGATTACACTTTTAAGTATGGTGTTGTATATGAGTTGTTTGTTCGCTTTAGATATTGTTTGGTCCCACAGAATGCCGTTCATCATGGATATGGCTTTTCTACCCTGTATGTTTCTGTCTTTTATAGCAGCATCGAGTGTTCCATCTTGAGTTATCTTCATACCCAGGTACTTGTATTCATCACAGTTTCTAATTTCTACCCCATCGTCTAATATAATGGACTGTTTTGTCCCTCCAATACACATGGCTTAAGTTTTCTTAATGTTGACTTCGAGACCCCATTTATTATATTCTTCTATTAGCTTCAGAGTCATGTAACTCAAGTCGTCATGATCCTGAGCAATCAGTATTTGGTCATCAGCGAAACATAAGATGTACAGTGTAGTCTTGTCATTGAGATGGATTCCCATACCATTACATTTTCTTTTCCACAGCTTAAGTGCTTGTTTCAGATAAATTTTAAAAAGGGTAGGCGAAATACAGCAACCCTGCTTTAGTCTTTTTGTGGCCTTCAATTTTTCAGATATCCTTGATCCAGTTTTAATTTTTGCAGTGGTTCCATTATACAGGCTTTGGACTGCTTTGATAGGACCATGCTTAATGTTGGTTTGCTGTAGGGTTGACCATAGTTTACTTAGGGGTACCCTGTCATATGCTTTTTGTAAGTCTACGTACACCAGGTGAACTTCTTCATTGACGGCTGATTTTTTTTCAATAACTTGCGTAAAAGAGTACAGGCGGTCTACTGTGGATCGCCCAGCTCTAAAACCAGCTTGTTGCTCTGCTTCGTAACCTCTATAGTCATTTTCTGTTTTGTTTTTAATAAGTTTCCCATACATCCTACTTATTATGCTGTTTACCGCAATTCCTCTGTAATTTTTACCCTGATCCTTGCTGCCCTTTTTGTGGATAGTTGACATGATAGATAATTTCCAATCTTTTGGTAATTCGGCCCCATTCAAGCAGTCTTGAGAGAGTTTTCTTAACTGTTCCTGGAGTTTGTCTGTACCGGCTTTTACTAATTCTGCAGGGATGTCACCACGACCAGGTGATTTTCCATTTTTCAGGGATTTGGTTATTTCTTCCATCTCTGATTTACTTATTTGTAATGGTGATAAATTTATACGTAATACCTATTGTGTTGTTTTCCATGTTAGCAAATTCTGGTCTTTGTTCTGTTAGTAATTTTTTTAAATATTATTCCCATTTTTCTGTTGTTATTGATGATATAACGTCTTTTTTTTTATTATTTCTCATACTTTTAATCAATCTACAACTCTTTGTGCTTCTTCTACTTCCAATGTTGGTGTTGATCTTTTATCAGTTCTGTTCCCATGATTCGTTCTTTTTTTGAGTTATCTTTTTCTTGCTTTGGCTCTTGCTTCTTTGTAAATTGTTTTATCGTTTTCTGTTTTTGTTTCTCTATTTCTTTATTTCACTGGTACGGTTTTATACCTTTATGATTTTCGTCACAAAAACCTTTTTTTCGTTACCTTTATGGTCTCAAGGCGTGATATGCCCGTTACATAAAAAAGGTGACCAGCTCCAGTGTGACAACTATAGAGGTATAAGCCTGTTAACAACTGCTTACAAAATACTAGCAAATATTCTCTACGAAAGGTTGCAAGTTTACACAGTGGGCATAGTTGGTTAATATCAAGTTGGATTCACTCCAGAAAAATCAACGATTGACCAGATTCATTCAATAAGACAGATTCTCGAGAAAACATTAGAATTCAATATTGAAACCCATCACCTATTCGTCGACTTCAAGGCCGCATACGACAGTGTCAAGAGAACAGTGCTATACCCAATCAATGCATGAGTTTGGTATACCAGATAAACTTATCCGACTAACGAGAATGACAATGTCTAACTTAGAAGCCACTGTTAGAATACAGGGAGAGAGTTCTAGATCCTTTGAGATAAAGGATGGACTCAGACAAGGAGATGCTCTGGCTTGCCTCCTATTTAATATTGCCTTAGAAAGGCAGTCCGAGATACACGAATTAGGGATGGCAGTACTATTTACAATAGATCGATACAAGTCTTAGCATATGCTGATGACATTGACATAGTAGGGCGTAGCAAGCGAGATGTTGAGCAATATGTCCTAGAATTGGAAACAGCGGCGAAACAGGTCGGTCTAGTCCTCAACGAAGACCAAAACCAAGTACATGTTGGTTACAAAGGATCCGATAGCAAATGAGGAACGAGAAACGGTCTTTGGAAGTCATACCTTTGGACGTGTTGACAACTTCACATACCTTGGGTCGCTATTGACTGCTACCAATAAAACAAGCGAAGAAATCAAAAGACGAATAAATCTTACAAATAGGGCATACTATGGACTCCAAAAGCATTTCCACTCAAGAAACATTCAAAGAAGAACTAAAATTATTATATACAAAACATTGCTGAGGCCGGTCCTCACGTATGGAGCAGAAACATGGACACTAACGCAAAAAGATGAAAGACTTTTGGGAATATTTGAGCGTAAAATACTCCGCAAAATATTTGGAGCTGTAAACGACCAAGGGCAGTGGCGCAGAAGATATAATTTTGAATTGTATCAGCTCTTTGATGAGCCAGATGTCATAACGTTCATTAAAACACAGCGATTTAGATGGGGCTGGACACATAATACGAATGCCAGAAAATACCATTGCTAAAAAGCTAACCACAGGAACACCTGTAGGAAAAAGAAGTAAAGGCCGACCGCGAATTAGGTGGTTAGATGGAGTAGAAACCGACTTACGAATATTAAAAATCAGAAGATGGCAACATGTTGCCAAAAACCGAACAGAATGGCGACGAATCTTAGAGCAGGCCAAGATCCACAGAGGATTGTCGAGCTAAAGATGATGATGATGATGATGATTTTCGTCACATTTCCCCTCGTAAATTCAAGAATCACAAAAAGTTTTTTTTGTGTTTTTTGTGTGTTTACCCCCTACGAGAGAAGTTTTAGGAAGAGGACCGAGGGTAAAAGTAGTAAACTTTGTTGCATCTCAGAATTAATATTGTCGGCAAAATCAGTAGCTCGACAACCCTTTTTGGGTCCTGGCTTGTTCTAGGATTTTCAGCCATTCTGTTCTGTTCTTTGCTTTAATTTTTCCAGTTGGTAATCTTAAGTGTTTTTAGATCTGTTTTCACTTGTTCCATGTATCTAAGTTTGGGTCTTCCCTTTGACCTTCTCCTACTGGTGTTTGCCTCCTCCAACATCCGTTTAACATGGCCTATCCAGTGCAGACGTCAGATCTTTATGGATATTATGATCTGGGTTTATTGTATGCTGTGTATAGTTTAAGGTTATATCTTCTGCGCCATATGTCATTTTCCTGTACCCCCTAAAAAGGAGGTACAGGAGGAGGTACAAAATGTGTCAAAGGATTTTTCGTCCAAATGTACCAAATAGGTTCTCATGGCTTTTCGACAATGCCCACGTCTTTGATCCATATACAAGGATCGGTTTTATCAGGGTCTTGTATATTTTGCAATGTGTTTTTCTTGTGATCTTGTTAGATCTTAGATGTTTGATTAGTCAATTATATGTTTAAATAATTGATGGATTCGACCGTTACTTGATGGAAATTCATTTTATGTAACAATAAAACACTGAAAACTTTGTTTTCAAACTTCCACAAAATTTATTTTAACTCTTATCACTACAGCTGTTTCGGTTGATTGCCTTTGTCAAGCGATCTATTTTGGCATGCGTTTACAATTTATAGTCTCTAATGAAATAGGTTGAGGAGGGGAGAACTGTTTGTCTCAAGTTGGTCATTCAGAATTATATCTGTGTTTTTTAATTTCATGTGTTTTATTGTTACATTATAGGTTTTATTAGCGATATGTATTATTCTCTTAACTTCTACACTGATATTGTCATCTGCGGTAAACTAATTAACCTAGATATGTAAAACTTTTTAAGCTTTCGATGTTATAGTCTCGTATTGTCAGATTCTGTAGATTTCTTTGGCCTGTCGATTTACTGGCCTTCATGTATTTGGTTTTTATTTCGTTAATGTTTAGGCCACTGTTTGGTGCTGCTCTTTCTATCGCGTAAAATGTTTCTATCATCTCTCTTTCGCTTCTAGCTATGATATCAACATCATTTTCAAATGACAATATTTGTACACCTTTTGTTATTATTGTTCCTTGATGTTGACTTTTGACTCCCTGATTATTTTCTCTTACGTGATGTTAAATAGAATACAGGATAGGGCAATCTCCCTGTCGTAGGCCCGTATCTGTTAGTTCGTTTTGAATTCGAATTTTGCTTTGTCCTTTTTGTATAATAATATCAGTGTTTCTTTTACTATATCAATTAATTAAGTTGGAATATTAAACTCTTTTAGTGCATGGATCAAGTCAATAAAAAGATGATGGATGTCTATATTAAATTCACTAGTCTTTTCCAAGATTTGCCTGAAGACGAAGATCTGATCTATTATGGACTTCTGCTGCGGAAACCACATTGGTATCCCGCAACTATTTGTTCCGCATATGATTCTCAATCGGTCATACACAATATTTGACAGTATTTTATATGCCACAGTCAGTAGCAATATTGCCCGGTAGTTTTTGCATTAAAGCTGATCTCCCTTTTTATGTAGTGGGATAGTTACTCTGGTATTGCAGTCTTGTGGCAGTTGTTTATTATTCTATATGTTCACTATTAGTTCGTGTATCGCATTTAATAGGGAGTCTCCACCTTCTTTTATTAATTCTGCGCTAATGTTGTCTAATTTGTAATAGAACAAAAGTAAAAGATGCTGTAGAACAGGCAGCTAAACTGAAATGGAAATGGGCTGGACATAACGAACATCTCACGGATGGCCGATGGAATAAAGAAATCGAGAATTGGCGGCCATATGAAGCCAAAAGACCACGAGGAAGACCGCAAATGTGATGGAGCGACGATATTAAAAGAACTGCAGGGCCAATGTGGAAACGCCTTACAAACAACAGAGATGAATGGCGAGAATTAGGCGGGGCCTATATTCGGCAATCCGAATAGAAAAAAAGGGATTTAAAAAAAATGCTGTCTAATCCAAATGACTTGTTGTTTTTCAGTCTGGTAACTGCTTTTTGCATTTCAGCTACTGCAGGGGGGTTGTTTCTCTGGTATCCGTTTAATCCAGTATAATTTCATCATGTAGTAGATCTTCGCTTTTTTCAACTTTTCTTTGAAGAATTCTGTCCATCTTTGTAGTATTTCACTCTGTTGAGATACTATATCTCCTTCTTTGTTTCTATGACATCATTGTTTTTTGGCTAAAATTCTTTTTTGCTTTTGTTAAGTTTTTGGTAAAATTTTCTGTTTTCTGATGGTTATTTAGTTCTTTCATTTCTTGGAGGTATTCTTCTATGACTTCTCTTTTTTTCTGCGATGTAACTTTCTTTCTTCTCTTCCCTCCTGCCTTTCGTGTTCTATGTCGTTGTTGTAGTCGTTAACAGAGAACTACGAACGCAGAGAAGCGACACTCCTTTGATCTTGCGTGGGCAAGCCGCCAACGAGTGAAAATGACAGGAAAGCACCTTATTTTTTAATAGTCAGTGGGCATATTACACAATATAAATTCTTAAATAAAATTGAGCATTTATGTTGACTTTCAATAAATATGAAATATTGCACTGAAAAAATAATTACATGCAGGGCCGGCTTTTGTTGATATTCTAAATGGTGTAATTATTTTTGATTTACAAAAGGTTGCAAATACATCGCACAACGCAAAGTAATGGTGAAAATCGTATTGATGGAACCATAGATGAAAATACTTTTTTGTTTATTCTGATGTTGACGTTGATAATACAATAATACGCCGATTCTTTTTGGCTTGTGTTGATACAAGATATAATTTATTTTTTATTATATTATTTTTTATTATATTATTTATTATATTATTTTTTTTTGACAATAAGATTATCTTCACAATGTAGTTCACAAATCCTATAACTATTATAAAGTATATCCATTTTTAACAATAAATCTTCTCGTCTGCAAGCTTCTATCCACATTTTGGCACTACAAATTTTTAACAGAACAAATTTTAAACAAAGAATTTTTTGTATTTATAAATAATACTTCATTACTTACAACTATAAGAGTATTAATATATTCTAAGTGTATTGTAAGTAATGAAGTATTTAACTTTTGTCAATATCTCATCTTAATAAATTTACAGTTTTCTCCTAATTAAGTCTCAAAATTGTCACTAAATATTGAGATATACAATAAATAAAGTTTTAATATTTTTTATTTGTAATTCCCATTTAAATATTTATTCCCTAAATATGTTGTGTACTCCGATCCATATATTTGATCTTTGTTATTTATATTTAACGAATTAAACATTGACAGACAACTTTTGTATATAGCAAAAAGTAGATGAGCATTTAGTTTTTTCATAATTTAATGTAAGTTTGTTTGGTGAAAAAGACAGCAAATATTTGAAGTTATGTTAATGTAAGTTTGTTTATTTGCAATCATGTTTTTATTTTGAAGTCTTGTTCTGTTATAATTTTAAGATTTTCCCAATTTTCGATCTAATTATGTTTCCAACAATTTTTAGTTTGAGCATTTTAGGAATTTCTTTGTTTCGTTTTAAATCAAATATTCTCGTGTATAAAACCCTCTATATATTTTTATTTCCTAAAAATACTATATTCGTATTGTTGTCTGCGAGCGCTTTCACACCAGTAGGCCAACATCTGTGTTGATTTTTTGACCTGAGCCTTCGGAGACAATAAATTTAATGTGTGTTCGTAGTTCTCTGGTTTTTATTCTGAACTATCCCTTGGCAAACCAAAATTTATTTTTTTATTGCTTCACTTTACGAGAGCTCGGGCGGACACGTCGGTGTCGGCTTACTCAAAGTCAAATTAATACTATTATGTAATAACTAATAATAATTACAAAGCAATAGTAATTACCTGTTATTATTCTTAGGAAATCTAAATAAACTTATTCCTTTTCCTGTCACAGATGAACATCCGCGAAACGCACAACAATAACCAGAAGACATTTTAAATACTTATAAATTAAACTTTTAACTATAAACTATAACTATAAACTTATATATTTAACTTATATATTTTAACTATAACTATAAACTATAACTATAAACTTTTAACTACTAAATAATTAGATAAATGGTCAAATGCACTTGTATCAGACTTGTATAGTCGAGAGTTTACCACAGATGCCTACGGACTATCGTAAGCAACTTAAAGTTGAAGAAAACGCACGTGTTTTTGACAGTAAAGCACCTTATTTGGGTCATGCGTATACAGAAAAGAGACACGAATTCCGGGCCTCGTGTCGCTTCTCTGTGTTCGTATGTTCTCTGTCGTTAATATGAATTATTTTTCCTCTCTGTTATGTTACGACACTCTTCATCGAACCACTGTCCTTCAGTTGATTTGGGCTCTTTTGTAGACCCAGGGTCACTTTGGCCGCGTCTTGTATGATGTTTTTACACGCTTCTCATTCTCTGTTTATATCCTCGTGCTTTTGTCTATTTTCTAGACTTCCTTTTATATATTCTTTGTATTTTACCTTTTTGCTGTTGTCTGCTAAGATTTTTTATTTTATATTTTTTAATTTTGGATCCCTTTTCTTTTTAATGTTTGAGATTTTGGCTCTTATTCTACTTTTCACTAGGTAGTGATTCGAGTCTGCATTTGCCTCTTTTCTGCTGCATACGTTTATTACATCTTAGTGATATGATGTATAGAGTCAATCTGGTGACTGGAGTAATATAGCTTAAAGGATAATTTGTGATGTAATATTGTTATTGTAAAGAGGCACTAATAACTACTGGAGAAATGGTTTTTACCAAAATACACATTTCATATCTGAGAAATGTATTATGTTTAAAGTTCTAAGTTAATGGTGTCAGAAAGATATGATAATGAATAAATATTTATTAAGTTATGTATGAATTCATCAAATATGCTAAAACCAACATATTTGATAAATCAAGGATGACTCTATTTAGCTGAAATGTCAATTATTGATGATTGTATAGTTCTAGCACGTTGACTTTGGAGTAGACTTAAGTAATATTAAGGCTTGTACGTTAAAACAACATTTGGTACCTGAGAAATATAAAGTGTCATAAGTTCTAAATGTATGAATATTAGAAACATGAAGAAAGTTGATTAATTAGTAATGTATGTTATTACAATATGGAAAACCAACAAAATTGACGGGTGAAGGGTGACTCTATTTAGCTAGAAGGAGAATTTGTGATATTGTGTTGTTATTGTGAGAGCAAAAATAACTAAATAAGACACTGAGTTCTCCAGAGGCCGAAACTATAACCTAAAAAGAATATGTGGAATAATAAAAAAAAAGTTTTAATATATTATCAATTTCCGGATGTACGCTAAATCATTTTTCACCTATCTTAAACGGCATTTAATTTGCCTGTAAAATTTTTATCCATTGTTTTCAATAAACATGTGAAATGGCCCTAAATCAGTTATTTTATATAAATATACAGGTCTGCCTTTTTTCATGGCTCATTAGAATTTAATGAGGTAATTGTTACTTATCGAGTTTTCTAGCTCATGGGATGAAAATCCATGGGAACCATAACTGCAATCATTCATCACATCGTGATCCCTTGGCACTTAATCGGGGGGCTCGCCCCCGTTGGAAGACTCTATAAATGAAGCCTTCGACGACAAAACTAGTAGTAGTATATGTACTAAACTATAGTAATAGAATCTAACTATGTTTAATACTTCCTAAATCACAAAAATTCGCAGAGAACTTTAAAATGTGTAATTTAACTTGAGTTTATATGTAAAACTATCTGAAATTAAACTTTAAAATGCGGAGAACTATTAAATTTTTATTTCCACTTTGGCGTTAATTTCACAGATGCCATTTTTTATAAATTCTAAATAATAAATTAACAAATGCTTTATTAGAAAGTCAAAACAAATTCTGACCTAGAACTCAAAAAAAGAAGATTAGCTAAAATACTAGGCAACTAATCAGAAAAGAAAAGAAATGAGAAGCGAGACGGAAACTGAAAGTTGACGAACTACAAAAATTAAATAAAAAAATATCCCAAAGCTGTTAGAAAAGACACTCGAAATATAACCAAGGACAAATCGAATATACCATTGAGGACAATAGAAGCATGAAAGTAAGTAGAGGTTGGGACGCTTGGGAGACCCTGCCTCCACTCCCACTCTGACATCACAAGATGTCGGCTGACGTCACAGTGTCGACTCAGAGTCGAGTCAACGTAGAGTCAGCGTCATGTCAGCGTCGACTCAGCATCTTGTCAGCCGTCGAGTCAGCGTCATGTCGCCTCTTGTGACGTCAGAGTGGAAGTGGAGGGGTCTCACAAGCGTCCCAACCTCTACTAAAGTATTGAGGAAAAGACTAAGAACGGGGACAGGACAGAAAATAAAGCAAGCAAAATTTCGTACTGGATTAGAAACAAATGACACCTACAGAGCAATAAAACGGTTATAGAAAAGACTATCGAATACAATCGACCGCTCGTTCTGGCTTTTGTAGATTTCCATAAAGCCTTTGACACTGTAGAATTTGACAAAATCCTGGAAGCACTACAAGCATGCCGCATTGACTACCAATATACAAGGTTAATTTACAATACATCTTCTTCTTTAAGTTCCATCTTCTATCAAAGGTTGGAAATCATCATGGCTATGCGGACTCTGTTGACTGCCGCTCTAAAAAGTTCTGCACTACTGCATTCAAACCATTCCCTTAAGTTCTTAAGCCAGGATATTCTTCGTCTTCCACATTTCGCTTTCCTCGGATTTTGCCCTGCATAATAAGTTGTAATAATGCATATTTTTGCCCTCTCATCACATGTCCCAAGTACTCAATTTTTCGTCTTTTAATAGTCAATATTATTTCCGCCTCATTTCCTATCCTTCTAGTTACTTCCATGTTTGACATTCTTTGAATCCATGATATTCGTAGGATTCTTCTGTAATACCAAAATTCAAAGGCGGCCAGCTTATTCAGATGAACTTGTTTGAGTGTCCAAGCTTCCAGACCGTAAAGAAGAGTAGAGAACACGTAACATCGAAGCATTCTCAGGCGTAGTTCTAACCTTATATCCCGACAACAAAGAAACTTTTTAAGTTTAATAAATGATGTACGTGCTATTTCAATACGTGTCTTAATTTCTTTGGTTTGGTCTACATCTGATATTATCCATGTTCCTAAATATTTATAGTTATTAACCTTCTCAATTGCAGTACCTTCAATAATCAATTGGATATTTGCATGTGCACATTTAGTCATGATCCTGCATTTACTTTTCTTTAAATTTATCTTCAGTCCGTACTCATGACAGCGTTCATTAAGGCGTTGCATTAGGTTCTGTAAATCATTGTTGTTATCCGTTATTATTACTGTATCGTCTGCAAAACGTAAGTTATTCAAAACTTCTCCATTGATAGATATACCTTCTATTGAGTCTGAGAGCGCTTCTTGAAATACCGCTTCACTGTAGACATTGAAAAGTAGTGGGGACAGCACGCAACCCTGGCGGACTCCTCTCTATATTTTAATATTTTCGGTGTACTGGCTGTCAACTCTTACCTTGGCAGTTTGATTCCAATATAAATTAGATATAATTTTTCAGATCACGACTGTCAATATTTTTGCTTTTTAATATATCTACAAACTTTTATAGGTTGAACTTTATCAAATGCCTTTTCACAGTCTACAAAACATAAGTACATATCCTGATTCATGTCCATGCATCTCTGAGCCAGCACATTCAAGCCGAACAAAGCATCTCTTGTACTCATACCATTTCTAAAGCCAAATTGTGTGTCACTAATCTCATATTCAGAGTTTTAACAATTCTGCTGTGGATTATTTTCAAAAATGTTTTAAGTGTGTGACTCATTAAAGCTATTGTTCTGTGGTCTGAGCAAGTTGTTGAACTTGGTTTTTTGGGAATTGCTACAAAGGTTGATTGCAGCCATTGTCTGGGGATTGTGGCAGTCTGATATATTAGATTAAAGTAAATCTAATATATTAGATTACAATACATACAAGAACGAAACTATCCCAATCGGCAGAGGAGTCTGACAGGGCGATACCTTATCGCCTGTACTGTTTACCGCAGTACTAGAATCTGCTTGTAAAAAACTTAACAGGGAAGAGAAAAGACTGAATATTTAAGGTAGAATATTAATAAATTTGAAATTCGTAGACGACATAGTTTTGTTCTCGGACAACCTCAAGGAGATATGTACGCTACATGAACTTCAGTTAGTGTATGCCAGTGTGGGACTTAAAATAATCATATCCAAAACAAAATTCATAACAAACCTAGTACTTAGTGGAAATATCAATGTTGGAGACAACGAAGTAGAGCGGGTTTAAATATTATATATATATATATATATATATATATATATATATATATATTATATATATATATATATATTTATATATATTATATATATATATATATATATAAATATATATATATATATATATATATATATATATATATATATATATATATTGTTATGATATGTAAAATCGAGAAAAATATTGGTTTGCTCAAATATTACAAAGTTCAAAAAAATTAAAATAATTCAGATAAGTCAAACAATAAACTACAAACATTTCGAAGAATGAAAGTCTTTTAATTTTGGATTACCTGTATTATTTTCTTAGTTATATTAAATTATTTTCTTTGTTAAAATATATTTGAGTGACCTGCATAAGCTTAAGTGAAATCATAGACAATGGAAGCGGGTTTTCCAAATAAATTTGTGCAGTAATTAGGACAATAGAATAGATTTTAGAAAGATATGTTTTTGTTAGTTCATAAGAATTAGTAGAAAAAGATTATTGTGTAAATAAGTTTTAGGAAATTTTATAATTGTAGGTAAAAATTTGTTTGTGTTATCGAAATGAAGAAATGGGAGATGTATGACGCGTTTTGATTGGATGAGATTGAAAAAGGTGGGATGGTTGGTTTGAGAATGAGACGTTAGTTAGTTTTGGAAGAAAAAAATGATAGTCAGTTGGTTTCCAAGGGTGCAAAGCAAACGGCCGTTGTTCTCGGGTAGTTTCCCAGAGGTAGGAAGCGGTAGCTGTAAACGTTTGTGAGTTTTCGTGTAGTTAGTGTATCTGACAGAAGCTGATTCAGTAAAAGATTGTAAGTCATATTTTTTACTATATTCCAAGAGTCACTGTTCAGGCCAACGAGAGATTCAATTTATCGTAAAGAGAAGATATTTCAAGAGTCATTTTTTACTCAGGCCAACGAGAGATTCAGTTTATCGAGAGGAGAAGAGGCTAGCATAATTTGAACGATTTGTGCATTTGAAGTAGATCATTAAGGACGATAAACTTGCAACAATTTGTTGTAAGATTGCTGATTACCTAGAGAGCTACTAAGAATAGAAAGTATAGGCTACCAGGAACAACGATTTGGACCACTCATCATCCGAGAGAGATAGTTTTGTTTTTCTGCAGTTTTTCTTTTATTGATAACACAATTTTTACAATTACTTTAGAAAAGATATAAATATTTTTGATTAATAGATTTAAATAATAATTGGGATTAATTACTATTTATAACTGGGAATAAGCCACAATTAAAGATAAAAATACGTTAATTGACGTTTCAATTTCCAATTCGGAAATCGTTCTCAAAATACAAACAGTTAAATTAAACAAATTTTGTTTTTTGTTACATAGTGAAAAAATTCTTCTAATAATTTAATTTTATCTGACCTCATTTATATTGACAATTCAGACATACATTGTGCATTTTAAAGTAGACGACTTTAAAATGATATTGCCAATATTGTTGAGTTGCGCTCCTGGGACGACTTTACTTATAAGATAGTTCATTCGATTACATGAAATCAACTTTAACTTGAGAATATCCGTCAGAAAAAATCATAGCATGTAATTCGTCTTCAAAAAGACAAACACATGACATGATGACAGTAAAATTCTCTTATTATAAATAAGGAATTTTCAACAATCGATCGAATAGAACAGAACAACTTAGAACGAGATCCTACAGCATACTTAAAAAACTTAAAAGGATAGGAAATAAATTCAACATTTCAACAACATTCAAAACAACAAACACGTTGAGATCTATTTTGTCCAAAACCAAACCTAACAATGAACAAGAAAGGAAAAAGAATTGCATTTATAAAATACCTTGTGAATGCGATCAGTTTTATTCATCGGTGAATCGTCAAGGCCATTAAATGTTAGAATAAGTGAACATCAATCTTATATTAAAAATAGAGAATTTGATATATCTCAAATATGTAAACACGCATGGGATAATGAACATAGGGTTCAATGGAATAATTCAAATATAGTCCTAAAAGAAACGGATGGTAAAAAAAAGAAAAATCAAAGAAGCGGCTCTAATTATGCTAAATGAGGCCAATTGTGTCGCAAATTCCTCGGCAGAATGTAGTAGGATCTGGTTACCAATATTGAAAGAGGAAGTTATTAATAAGAAAATACCAGTATTAGTAAGTCAGTAACATATAGAGGATACATCATTTATGTTTTTTAAATAACGTAACATATAAAATCAGAATTTTGATGTTTGTTGAAGGTAAACTAAATTCACGAACAAATACTTACAATGTCGGGATAGTATTATGAGGTTTTTTTCCTGGTTTTTCCCTCATAATTTACTATGGAATCACTAACAGGAGAATTTTACTGTCATCATGTCATGTGTTTGTCTTTTTAAAGACGAATTACATGCTATGATTTTTTCTGACGGATATTCTCAAGTTAAAGTTGATTTCATGTAATCGAATGAACTATCTTATAAGTAAAGTCGTCCCAGGAGCGCAACTCAACAATATTGGCAATATCATTTTAAAGTCGTCTACTTTAAAATGCATAATGTATGTCTGAATTGTCAATATAAATGAGTCAGATAAAATTAAATTATTAGAAGAATTTTTTCACTATGTAACAAAAAACAAAATTTGTTTAATTTACTGTTTGTATTTTGAGAACGATTTCCGAAGTGGAAATTGAAACGTCAATAAACGTATTTTTATCTTAAATTGTGGCTTTATTCCCAGTTATAAATAGTAATTAATTTACAATGCCACAAGAAAATAGCTTCAGAACAAAAAATAATTGGGGATTTTGAGATTTTAACTAATATTGTTTGTACCATTAATTTTGAAGGTTTACGTACGTAGAACAAAATTTTGAGAATTATTATATGAGATATTGTTTATTGAAAACATTTGAGTGTGAACTTTATTTCATTATTTTTATTTCAATATATAATGTTAGACCGTATATCTTTTTTTATTATTCTGGTATTCTTTGGACCTTACCTTTCACATGTAAAGCATAGATATTGAAGCACGAATATTAACCCTGAGATAAGAGAATTAAAAAGTGTGATAGAATCATAATCATATCATTTAAATAATAATTTTAATTAATCTATTAATTAATTAGCTTATTAATTGCTAGGCGCACTAAGATTTTGAATATCACAATAATATATATATATATATATATATATATATATATATATATCATCATCATCATCATCATTATCAGCGTATTCTACCAATTATGGTGCAGCCTAATATATATATATATATATAATGCAATAATATATATATATATATTATATATATATATATATATATATATATATATATATATATATATAATATATATATATATATCTTGGACATAAAGAGATCACAAGAGACAACCAAATATGCTAACTACGAAAAAGAATAATGGGCAGAACATGGACAGACTATGGAAAACCCAAAAACATCTTTTAAAAGCGATATATCAATTTCTTTAAAACGTTAAAACATTTGACCAATGTGTGTTGCCTGTGATGAGCTGTGGTGCCGAAAATTTGACATTGACAGCTACACGTTCTAAAACGCCGCAAATAGCTCAGAGGAGGAAATGGAAAAGTCTGATTAGAAATGAAGACTTAAGACGAAGAACAGGAGTTACCGATGTAATTTCCCGAATTGCTACACTGAAATAGAACTGGGTCGGACACGACCCAGTCGGTCACACCCGAATCCGTGTTGAAAGGTGAATGAAGAGATTGCTTAAGTGGAGACCGAGGTTAGACACAAAAAGTAGAGGAATACCATCTACTCATTGAAATGACGATCTCAAAAAAATGTCAAAAATTGGATAAAAACTGCCCAAGATAGAGCACCATAAATAAAAATGAGGGAGACCTATGTCCAGTTAGTGGACGCAAAGGGCTGCGTAATGATAAAATTAAGGCTATTATGTCAATAATGGTAAGGATGTTACTGTAACATTGTATATATTAAATATAAATTCTCCTATATGATTAGGCTTTAAATGAAATCTAGAACTGATCTTGGTGTACTTATAAGTGAAGAATATATATATATATATATATATATATATATATATAATATATATATATATATATATATATATATATATATGAATAAGTATTTTAATCTGATTCTTGAATGGTTGTGAACGATTTTATAGGAGATAAAATGTTGTAAGATATGAATATGCTTATGAAGAATTGACAGGTGAAGAACAAATGGGCATAAAAATCAGAATCAAGTTGAACAAATACTAAAGAGAGGGTGAAGGATAAGAACGTAACATATAGGACAATTAAATATTATTGATCATTTAGAAAGAATGGCTTAATGTGAACTGAAGAAAATGCAAATATGTATAAAAAAACAAAAAGAAAAAGAAAAAATGATTAGTGCAAGAAATGCAAGCGCAAGTGTAGAGGATATGAGTTATGAGGATAGTTATGAGGGGGGGGACGTCACGATGTAACGAGACATGGCAATTTACGCAGTTGATAATTCTCTTCTTTACTTTGAATATTTCCAGGTTTTCATTTAATTCAAGTCTTTAAAAATTTTTTGGAGAAAATTATGAATCAGAGATACTTCGTTTTTGATATTGAGAGCGTTGATAAACGTTTTTTTCAATTGTTGAAAGAAAGTGGAAGTGTTTTATTTTTTTGTATGATCTATAAGACGTGAAGAAATTGATTTACAGGTTCTTCCTATATAGGTAGCATCACAATCTAAAGCTTTTAGTTTGTAAATACCTCTACGGTTCATATAATTGAAAGGTTTTTTTTGAGTTAAATAAACACACCCAAATTATTGAGTACTTTAAATGAAATGTGGATATTATCAACTGAACGTTTAAGAGAGATTTTAATGTATCCAAAAGGACTCTCATGATGATAATAAAGCATAATTAGGTTTGTGGTAAGGTTTTTTGGAAAAACGCAGTCTCTTGTAAGGTTTTATGATCTCTTCTATGGATGGAGTTTATTTGTGATGTTTAAATCGTATCCAATATTGGCTGCTATTTGGCAAAGGGTAATAAATTCTTTGTTGTAATTAAGCTGAGATAGTTAAGTAGTTTCTAGACGTATGAATGAAACTGTGGAAAGCTGCCACACTTATGTAACAATAATTTCACCTTTTACACATTTATTAAATTTTATTTATTTTAATAAACAATATTGTTTTATCGAATTTGAACATACAGTATACAATAATGGGGACAGAAGATAAATAATTTTTGTCAATAATATATGGTCATATTTTTTTTTCGAAAAACGTAGATAAAGATATTGGTTCTTCTTTTATTTTTAATTATGAACTCATCATGAATAAACACAAGATAATAAACTGTCACTTACCGTTCTGGCTTGAAGCAAGCGCAAGTTGCATAGTTCTAAAAAAAAGCAATAAATAGGTTTTATAGATTTAGGAAACAAAGTATTTATCAATTAACTACCTTAACCTCATCCCCTTGGTCGAAATTTCCTTCTTCTTAATTGATCTATTTGGTCTTCAGTGGCCCCTGTTAGTACTTTACAGTTGTTGTGGACGGATTTGCGTACCTTGTTAATGTGTGGACCAAGTTTCTAAAAATTAAAAAAATTGTCTTAATAAACTGTGGCTGGAAGTCTTATAAACAAATTAATTAATATGTAAATATTTATTTATATGTAGACCACATGTATGGAAGGTGGGCCTAAAGAAGCGCATTACAACAGGACGACACAAGGTTGTCTCGAATCTTAAAGAAACAAAAAGGTAAAAAAGGTGTTATAGGTTGTTCCACGAATATACGACTGTTTTGGATTATTGCGACAATGAATATTTTACTGTGCAAGTAGAAGTATGAAAGTAAATTGGTCTAATTATTATTCCAATAAAACGGATCTGTGATTAATAATATATGATAGTATGACATCTAAACTAAAATTATTTCAGTTAATAGATGTTCAGATAGACGCAAAATTTAATGTGAAATTTAATCCGAAAATAACAAAAATTTTTTGCAAACGCTCCTTCAAATAAATACAATGACGTCTATAAGCCAAAGGTGTTCAATCAGACATTTGGGTTGGATTTCCCTGAAATGTAAACACCAAAGAGGCGTACCGGGTTTCTTTTATATTACACTGTTTTATTACTTTATTAGGTACCACAACTGTAATAAAAAGAAATATACTATTTTTAATATAATTGAAAGGAAATTGGCAGAACGATGGTTCAGAAACCAGAAAAAGAATCTAATATTTCACTTTGTTAGTTTAGTTAGTATTTAACTTTGTTAGTTTTAAATATTTGTTTGCTTTGAGTGGAGTATAGACGATTAGGGGAATAAGAGAATAAGTAAGTTTTTTGTTTTTTAATACTAATTGAATATTCGTCTACATAAATTACACTATTCAATCAGTTAGGTATTGTTACACTTCGTTTAAATCACTTAATTTAAAAACCAACTTGTTTACAATACTAAACTCACTGATAGTAATTATATACTTCAAAATCTGAATTACAACTGTTCTATAAACTATCAACTCTATATTTATATCATGACTTATATTTAAATCTAAGCTTTATATCTGTCATAACAGTATTTTAAAAATGGGGAGAATTTACCATTGTACAATTCAGTACATTGGACCATTTAAATCGACACCTTAAACCGAATTTAAAACAGTCGTATATTCGTGGAATGGAGTATATCGGTCATAATCTGAGCGCACATGTAAGCTTAAACGTGGATCAGGCTTTGCAAAGAAAATAATATGCAAATGGTATGCTTGCCTCCTAACTCCTCGCACCCTACACAATCACTTGACGTGGCCTCTTAAAAGTAAGTGTTCAGAGACTCTTATCAAATTAAATTAATCTAATAGTGGCAAAACTGTTGCCACAGTACTCAAAGATATTATTGCAAGATTTCTAAAAAATCCTTTGGATAACTTGGGAGCTGCATCGAAAGGAAAACTTGAAGTCTGGTTTTTAAAATGGACGACAACATCCCTTCGACCAAGAACTTTGAAACGCTTATCTTCCAACAATGTGACAGTTAAATTGGATTTGGTAGGACAAACATTTATTCGCCGTTTAAAATAGAAAAGGCAAGAACTTGTTAAACCCCTATTTGTGAAACAAAAAAAAATAGACGTTTCTGCTGGTAAAAGCATAATAATTAACACTATGATATATTATTCAGTATCCAAAAACAATAAATGAATCAAAAAGGTCAACAGAAAAAAAAGAAAGAATATGAAAAACAAGAAGAAAGAAAGCGACTGATTTAAAAAATACTCAAGAAGGTAAGGAGACAAAAGAGAAAAATGAATAAAAAACACAAAACTTTCGTCTTCGACAGAAGACAGTAACAATTACAGCCTCGTTTCATCCGGTCACAGTGAAATGGTTCTTTCAACGAATGAAAAAGAAGAAATTAACGCAATCATGGTCTCCACAAAAATTACAAAAATGTCGAATCCAGTTGCATCTACTTCTTTCGTATCGTAAGATCCCGGAACAAAAACAAAAGAAGAATTTAAGTAATATCTCTACAAGAAGGAAACTTTGTTGTTGTTGAATGGAATAAACTGCAGTTCCTCGGGATAGCCGGGATTAACATGTGTCAAGAAGGTGCTGTTGTTAAAATGAATGGAACGTACCAGCAAGTTCTGGAAGTGGCCAACACAAAAAGATTATTTTATTGTACAAATGGAGTACTATTAAGAAAAATTCAAACCTCCAAAACTGTTTATAAAGAGGACTATTTTCCGTCAGCAATTTGTAAAATACATGAATTGATTGCTAAAACATATTTTTGTACCTTTTTAATAAATCCTCATTAGAAATAATTTTTTTTTTGTCATACAATATATTGTTAAGAAAATATACGCATGTCTTTCATTAACTTCAGCTGTTTCTATACTGCTTTAACGTAGGATAAAATCATTTTTGGTCAAAGTAACCCGAGCAAAAAGATAACATTGGCCTAGGTAAAAAGAAATAGTTTACTTATGTGACAAAGATGATTACAGCTTAGTAGTATGAAATGCTAAGATTTATTAAGATTTGGTTTTAAAAAATTGGCCAAAATAGCTCAAGTTTACGGTATATGTTAGGGACTGAATAGCTCATAAATGTAAAAGTCCTGACAGGACTATGACACGGAACAATAGATACGAGATCTCATGGCAGACAGAAAGGTTGAGCACTTTAGAATGGATCATTATTACTGAAAGTAATAATAATAAAGATGTACAACAGTCTGCATTAAACATTATTACATGGCACAGTCTTGTGGTCAATGAAGGCTGCTGCTTCCAAACGAAAATGAAAACAAGAAGTTGTTAGAATTAGAACCAATATGAAGTTTGCAATACCTCAACCATTATTGTTTAAAACGCGGCTGAAAAAAAAATTCGGTGATTTTAAACAGTCATTTGTAATTTTCCTTTTGGCCAGTGACAAGGTGGAAAAGGAAGACACAGTAAAATAGATCTACTGTTAAATTTGTTGAGAGATGAAGAACTTGATGTGTTTAACACCTTAAAGTTAATGATTGCCTAGAATAAATCGTTGATGATATAAAATATTGGGTAAATTAAGCAATTACTGTACCCCTAAAACGAATGTGATCTACGAAAGATTTTTATTCTACACGAGAAAGGAAAGCTATTTAATACTGACCTAACTGGATTTACGTAAATTGGCAACAAATTGTGAAATTGGAAATGTTTTAAGACTTAATGATCAGGGATAGATTAGTTTAGAAACAATCAATACAAATCGTTAAGAAACATGTTGCAGAATCATGCATTAATCCTACAAAAGGCAGTAGACCAAGTTAGAGCATTATGAAATTTCAAAAATACAGTTTAAACACGATCAGTCAAGTCAAACACTTATAATTTATTCTGTAAACGGGCAAATGGGGATCAAATGCAAGGGAAAAAGCTTTAAATAACAATTTTACTACTGAAAGAAGCAAACTGATAAGAACAGGAGGAAAACTCAAGAAAAGTCGTCACTGCAAAAAATGTCTACCCATCAGGCAAAGAAGCCATTAAGACTTAGAGAAATTCCAGAACTGCCATTTCAAATGCTAGCGGCTGATATTTGTTAAATTGGAGGAGCATCTTATTTGATCATAATGGATTATCTCATAAAGTGGATTGAAATTATTTCGGTTTGCAGTCCAAAACACCCTAGTCAATAATAATACTATGTTTGGACTAAGGATTTCCTTGAAAGTCGTATCTGATAATATGCCTTTTTGGCTCTTGGGTATGTCAAGAATTCTCTAAGAACTTAAACTTTAAATTTTTGACATCTAGCCCTAGATATTCTAGAGCAAATGGGCAGGCAGAGCGAGCGATCCAGATAGCTAAAAATATTTTCAAGATGTATGAAGAATCTTCAGTTAGGCATTATTAGAATATAGGAACACACCGCTATTAGAATAAGATAACCCCCAGCACAACTTTTGAATAGTCGTAGACTTAAAGGCAAACTTGTAGTTTTACATGAAAAATATTTACCAGAACAGGTAGACCTAAAAAATGAAAAGAATAAACTGAATGATAAAAAAAAATTATGCAAGCACTATGATTTAATTACAGCTAAAAAAGAAGAATTAAGTATAGGGGATAATGTGATTATAAGAGAAGATTAGGCAATGGAAACCTGCTGTGGTTAGACGATGTTTACAACAGCCAAGATTATATGTTGTTTAGAAAGAAAATCAGACATTGGTAAGAAGAAATAGCTATCACTTGAGACCATCAAATAATATGGCCTAAACATCATATTAAACTAGTAGATGATTTGGATCACAATCAGAATAACAGACCTTCAACATCAACTCATATGTATATGAGCCGCAATAACCAAAGCAGACACAGAATCGGTCAGAACATTACCATCGATGACTTTAACTTTGATCGCGTTAGAGAATTCAAGTATCTTGGAACAACAATAACTGAAGACAATAAACGGATCACAAGAAATAAACCAACAGGATTCAGCCGGCAACACATGTATTTTTGCCCTCCAAAACCTTATAAAATCAAAACAACACGACGTACGAAGATACAGGTCAATAAAACAATCATACGACCCGTTGTGATGTATGGACGCGAAACGTGGACGATAACAAAGGCAAATGAAGAGAGACTACGTGTTTGGGGAAAGAAAAATCTTAAGGAAGATCTTTGGTCCGGTGCTTGATGAAGCATCAGGACAATATAGGATAAGAACTAATAAAGAGATTGAAGAATTTTACCCAGACGCCAACATCACAAAAGAAATAAAGTCCAGAGGACTCCAATGAGCAGGACACCTCAGAAGACATTCTGACGAACGAACAGTACGACTGGTGTGGGAGGAAGTCCCAACTGGAAGGAGACCACGCGGACGCCCTCGTCTCCGGTGGCGAGATAATATAGCAGGAGACCTAAGCACTATGGGCGTGGAGAATTGGATGGGGGTTGCTCAAGACAGAAAACAGTGGAGGCATGTTGTCGTGTCGGCTAAAACCCACGAAGGGTTGTAAACGCCACGGAGTAAGTAAGTATCATCAACGGTCTGTGACAGCAAAATACTGAATCAGTTTTCTACCAAAAGTAAAAGATTAATTAAACCTCAGTTTTTATTTTAAAATGTTTGTATTCTTAGTTTACTGTTGTAAGTTTTTATTTTTTCAGTTGAGGAAAAAGATGTCACGAGACTGAATAGCTTATGAATGTAAAGTCCTGGACAGGACTATGACCTAAGACAGACATCACGAGGTGTCATGGCAGACATAGAGGTTAAGCTCTTTAGAACATTTTATCATCATGATTTATTACTAAAAGTAATATTAATAAATATGTACAATAGTCCATCTTACAACATTATTACAGTATATTATAAAATTGTCATGACACAAGGGTCGATGTTATGAGATATCGCTTTAAGGAACCACAGATTCTTCCTGTACAAAAAGATAACTTCGTCGGATGGTTTAAAAACAGGTAGACTACTTTTGATATAGCATACATATTTGTTACTCACTAAGCAAGCGCAAACGAAATAAAAATGCTTATAGGAATTAAATGCCAAAGTGGGAAAGGGTAGATGTGGAGAAACTGTTGGATCCTTTTGGATTGGGGGAACGAAACGAACGCGGAGATCGCTTCAATCACCTTCGCTGGAAGAACAACTGGTAATGACCAACAATTCCTTTAAACCACCAGCTAGGAGATTATATACGTGAAGATCATCTTAAGGACACCCCAGATCACATCATCAGAAACCAAATTCATTATATTATAGTGATTAAAAGAATTCAGAACTCAATAAACATCAGCCAAAACATTTCTTGGTGATGATCATATGGGTCGGACCATAACCCACTGGTAGTTAACATCGGACTAAAAGCTACAAGAAGATAGAGAGTGCAAAACCAAAGAAAATACGATTTAGGACCATTAAGAAATGAAGACACCAGGCATCAGATACAAACCTATAGAGAAATAAAAAATACAAACAAAGCTAATGAGCCAGAGAAGAAATGAAAAAACTACTACAAATTACCAGACACTCCGAGATAAATATCTTCGACCAACAACGGTTAATAAGAAATAATGGATTCCTGATAACATCCTCAATATGCTGGAAAATAGGAAGAAGAGCTAAAAACAGAGAATGTGGGAGTATTAACGAATTAACAAAAAAATAAGAAGAAACTATTAGAGAAAACCAAAAACAAATAGTTGGAAGTTCAATCGAGAAAAATAGAATCATTGAAAAAGTAGACATGACTCGTTTAAATTATCCACAAGAAGGTAAAAGAGGCAGCTGGAATATACAAACCCAAGTAATCAGGAGATATGACCGATGAACATGGCTACCCCGGTTAATAAACATTGAACAAACAAAGAATATATGGATAGAGATAACGTTGAGAAGACATTTGATGAGGACAGAGATAACCACCAGATAATTATGGAATACGAGACAGGACCACCAATCACTCAAGACGAAGTCTAAGCCGCAATTAAAGCAACCAAAGCAAGTAAAGCAAACCAGGGTCCGACAACTTTCATTTCAGAATTTCTGAAAATCATTGGGATAAAAATGGTTACGATAACATTCAATAAAATCTATGACTCTTCTTAAAGATAATTACACAGAAGAATTTATCAGAAATGCGAGTCACAGATCTTGCGAACGCAGTTGGATTCGGGATGCGTTAGGTACAAGAGAAGTCTTGTTTGATCTATTATTTAAAATCTATTCGGATACACTGTCATGAGCCATGCCTATAGAGCATTATCGGAAGAGGGTATTCTCATAAATGGTGAGGCGCCTGAATAACATTTAGGGAAGGGTCACAGACACTAGTAACGCAATTGTGGAGAATCAGTCAAGAATAACAGGTTTGATTTTAACATCAAGCAAACAGAGTACTTGGTAATCATAAGACGCATATCCACCTAGTCAATTACTCGTAGATCAGCAACAAACACTCCAAGTGTTTCATTACTACTATTTAGAAATCGCTTAAATGGGACCACTTAGTTGAGATAAAACAAAAGAATTGAAAAAGCTAGGTCAGCGTTTGTCAGAATGAGCAAGATATTTAAGAGCCCACGACCTTATTGAGATGCTTACGTGTTTACAGTGCTGCTCTATGGTGTTGAATCATGGACACTAACCGAGGCATCCATGAGAAAACTCGAGGCGTTTGAGATATGGTGTTATAGACGGATATTGAGGATCTCCTGGATGGACCAAATAACAAACATTGAGGTTCTACGTCGGATGGATAAAACATGTGAAATTATATCCACAGTGAAACAGCGCAAGCTAGAATATCTTGGACATATAATGCGAAATGATCATAGATATAACCTGCTGCAACTTATATTATAGGGAACGGTCTACGGAAAGAGCGGACCAGGAAGAAGAAGATAACTTGGCTCCAGAACTTACGAAAATGGTTTTTCTTGACCACTTCAGGACTACTTCGAGCTGCGGTCAATAAAGTTAGAATTGCCTTGCTAGTAGCCACCCTCCGTAACGGATAGGCACCCACAAGAAGAAAAGAAAGCAAGCGTAAAAATAATATAAATAAAGAATATATCTTACATCTGGAGTTAGAAATGCACATCCATATTGTATACAGCAAAATACGGCAAAACACAAAACGAGTTTGTTCATTTTTAGGTTGTATAAGGTGTAACAGTGATTAAAGGTCTAAATAAAAAAACTGTAAAGTTATTTAAATATTTAATAAAACATATAGCGGCTGCGATTATTATCGCATTATCTTCCGCAAGCAAACAGGATGTAATTACAATAATATTTTTATGGGTTCAAAATTAGGCATTATAAAAATGTAGATTAAATACGTTAATCTAAGAAATAATCAAATCAAACTTTTACGAAGTTTCTGTAGGCGTATTTTAAGTTCATTGACTGATTAAGCTCATATTATTAAGTTTTTTATTTTAATTTCATTTAGATATCTCTTGTGACGTTTCGTCTTCTTTTTCGTTTCTGTAATATAGTTCACGAGCAATGCGCCAAATTGACAATCCTAGCATGGTACTGAAATTATTGTTCACTTTTGTGTCCCCAAACTGTACAATGTCCATATCTGAAATGATCAAATTAAAAATTATTATCGATTCGAACCGATTATGTTTGACAAGCGACACACCAAATCAAATATCAAACAGTTCATGATAATTTTTTTTTAATTTCGAATAACGTGTCTCGACATCTTTGGTTATTGATACGGGAACAAAGGTTTACAATTACACCTACAAAGTTATGATACAGAGTTTACAATAGTGAAGAATAAAAATACACTCACCGGCACAATTAACGGAACACCTTAAAATTGGGACATATTAGATGTCTCGAATTTCCTAAAACCTGTTGTCCGATTTTAGTGATTTTTTTAGTATGTTATAGGTATATTATTTAAGAATATCGATGTAATAATATTGTTGCTAGACAGGTCAATGTCATTTTATACCGGGTGTAACAATCCTACTGTGTTTTTTCCTTAAAGTTCGGAACACCCTGTGGAATATTCTAGCATATATAAAATATTGAAATTAAAACTTAATTATAGCCTCAGGCTTTCTTAACATTTCTTTTATTTTCTTGTTTATTTGCTTATGTTTGATAATAAAAAAGTTAGGTACGTTAACAATTAGCCATGTTTTTCATCAATAAATCCTCATTTTCTGCTTAGTTTAAAAACAAGCCTAAAGTAGGCTATGAGAAGTTAACAATTTAATGCACACACCGGCAAATTTAAAGGAACCTGTTATTAATGCAATATTTCTTTATATTTGTATTTTATAGACTATATCTACATAGCTTTGAAAGCTCCTTGTCACAAGAAAGTCTTAAATGTCAAAATGTCAAATTAATTTGTTTATTTGTAGTTGTGTTACATTTTACAGTCATTCTGTCTGTTCATAACAAGTACAAAGCTTGTATTTAATTGAGCGCACAATAAGAAAAAAGAAGCCGGTCTCAAGTCATATGTGCCAATAAAAGCTCCCAGACTCCAGAGACACCATCGTTTAGCGCGACTACAATTTGGTCGAGTAGTACATCAAAATTGGAATGATAACCACTGGAGTCAAATTCTCTTTACGGACGAGAGCCGTTTCTGTGTAAATTACATCGACGGTAAGAAATAGATTGTATTAACGCCAAGGAGAACGAAATGCCCCTTTCAATTTTACTACGACCGTACCTTTTGGTGGAGGTTCAATTATGGTGTGGGGCGGTATATGTTTGGGAGCAATAACAGAGTTAGTGGTGATTGATGGTGGAGCATTAACAGCAGATAAGTATATCAGAGATATTCTCCAAGACCATGTGGTACCTTTTTCACCATATATTGGCGAAAATTTTATTTTATAGTGTAAGAGTGTAAGTGTAAGATATTTCTTATTACAAGTGGGTATAACAACGATGAATTGGCCAGCTTGTTCCCCAGACCTAAACCCGATAGAGGATATGTGGGACATGCTAGGCAGAAAACTTAGGGCACGGGTTCCTGCTATTCAAAACAGAGAAGAAGTCACAATTGCAAAAGATTGAGGAATGGGAGAGGATGCCCAACAACTGATCGATAGCGTTATCAGAAGTATGAGAAGACGAATAACTGCAGTTGTAAGGGCTCGTAGGGGAAACACACGCTATTAAAGCCAAAAAAATACATAAAAAAAACAATTTAAGTTCAAACTGTACAATAAAGTTAATGCATTTAAAAACCGTATTTTGTTGAGTCTGACATCTTTGTGTTTTTTTTTCTTCTTAAACAGGTTTTATATTGTACTACCATTGTAATATAAATTCAAAATACTTCACCAACATTCGTATTATGATATTATCTAAACAGTATATTGACTAGAGAGAAAATACTCAATTTTTATGGTTGTTCCTTTAAATATGCTGGTGAAACTAAGAAGAAAATGAGCATTTATTGATGAAAAACATGGCTAGTTGTTAACGTACCTAACTTTTTTTATTATCCAACACAAGCAAATGAATCAAAAAAGAAAATGTTAAGAAAGCCTGAGACTATAATTGAGCTTAATTTCAATATTTTATATATGCTAGAATATTCCACAGGATGTTTCGAACTTTAAGGAAAAAACACAGTATGATTGTTACACCCGGTATAAAATGACGTTGACCTGTCTAGCAACAATATTATTTCATTGATATTCTTAAATAATATACCTATAACATACTAAAAAAATCACTAAAATCGGACAGCAGGTTTAGGAAATTCGAGTCATCTAAGTGAGAGCGCCCACCAAAGTGGCGTGGCAGTGGCAAGTAGCAAAGTAGCACGCGTCTAGCATAATGTAACCAATGAAAACGAATGATATGGACGTCATTCATTCTAATAATTTTTTTCATTGGTTACATTTAAAAATAACATGCTAGATGCGTGCTACTTGCTACTTGCCACTGCCACGCCAGTTCGGTGGGCGCTCTCACTAACATGTCCCATTTTAAGGTGTTCCGTTAATTTTGCCGGTGAGTGTATTATGTAAATTATATTTTGTTAAACAATTGAGAAGGCTTTAAAAAGTCTATTAGGTTCTTGAGCCAACTTAAACAGTTCAGAAGTTCTTTTAGACTATGAGTTATGTTGTTGGCAATCGGATGGCCTGGTAGTATGGACATTATGTGAGGATGTACTTGACGGTAATAGGACTATCGTTGCAGTGAGTAGCATAACTGTTGGTTTGTAGAGGACATAAGATGACGTGTATCAAACGTATGTGTCATATTCTCAATCTTCGTATTGCTATCTTTTCTTTTCTGTTCAGAGATGCTAGGGTATAAATGGCTGTAAACATTAGATTGTATTTTTCTGAGCTTTGTGTTTTTAATAATCCAAAGGTTGTGCTACTTGTCTTGGATATTCCTTTTGAATTTTGATTTTAAATTTTCTTTGCGCTCTATATTGTAGACGGGTAAGTTGAATATAGATGCTTCTTTTGCAGCGCTGTCAGACATCTCATTTCCTTGGATGCCGATATGCGAAGGCACCCATATTATTGTTACTGAAGTGCCTCGGGAAGTGTGGAGATGGATCGATATAATATTTTTTGTACTAAAGTATGTTGATTGTAAATATTTTTTAATGAATGAATGGCGGATAAGGAATCGGTACACAGAGCTACACTTTGATGATTGTTAAAAGGGAACTCGAGAGCTTTTGAAATACCAAAGAGTTCTCCTGAAAATATGCTACATTCGTTGGATATTCGGTATTGTCGCTGCACTGTATCAACTGTAGTGACAGAACAGCCAATTACATCTGCGTTTCGGGATGCATCGGTATAAAGCACCTTATCAATAGTGGGATGTATTCACAATAACCTTGAAAGTGTTTATAAAAGAAGGTGTTCTAGATCATGGCGGGGATTCTGATTTTATAGGATCTCTGGCAATGAAGTATACATCTGGGCGAGATTACGAGTCCAGGTCTTAGTAAGGTCAGAAGATTAAATACAGGGTTAGTCGGATTCGACGGAAATTCTGCTAGCATAAGATAAGAGTAGTTGCTGCCTCTGGCAGTATCTACTCTTATCTTAATAAAAGGGGGAGTTTATGAGATTTACTTTCAGCAGGAGAGGATCGAATAGCTATTAAGCAAATTCGGAGGGCAATATTGTGAACACAGTTTTTTTTTTTTTTTATTTAGAATTTCCCGCATCAACCATTAAAGGTTATTAGCGCGTTTTACAGATTTTACAGTTGTTATTACAAATTTTTATTACAAATTACACATAATAAAGTTACAAATTACAAAGAGATACATATAACTTAAAATTTTGTGTAGTAAACGTATGTCCTTAAGGAATTTGATTGTATTAGATACATACTGTTTAAAATATCTTTAAGTTTCTTTGCTTCTTCTGGTACGTTGTTGATGGCTCTTTCGTAGGAATAAAGAGGACATTCATCAATACATGTTGAACAGTTATTGGACATTCACAATAGGAACATTCAGGTGGTAGTTTCTTTTGTTATGAGATGCTGGTGAGTTAACGCTGTGTGTCCAATTCTTAGTCGGTTTATAATCACTTGTTGCCTTCTGTTTTCTGGAAATTGTAGTTTAGTGCCAATCCTAGTTTTCACGTTTTTAAGGTTAGCCTAGTAGAATTCCACATTTGTTGCCAATTTTTTACACAGTGCTGTTTAATATTGAGCTGGATATCACTGAATGGAATTGTAGTCATAATTTCAGTTTGCTCGTCAGTAGCAGCTTTCTTTGCTAATTCATCTACTTTTTCATTTCCTGCGATACCTGTATGTGATGGTACCCAGAGAAATGTAACGTTAACGTGTCTGTTTTGTAGGTGATAAAGTGCTAATTGTATTTGTTGCAGGATAGCATGTACTGGATATATTTGCCTTAAGCTCTGAAGAACAGATAAAGAGTCAGTAATGATAAGAAAATCTAAGCTTGCATGACTCTTACACATGTTTAAAGCCTTTAAAATGGCGATTGCTTCTCCCGTGAAAATGCTGCAGAATTGAGGGATGCGAACTGCATATTCAGACTTTCCTAGAATATAGGCCGCTGCGTGTCCTGTTTCAGTTCTTGACGCATCGGTAAAAATCTTGTTATGGCCAGTGTATTCTAATATCCGTTCTTGATATAATTTGTTAATGATTATGGGATTTGTGGTACTCTTTGGATAGGCCGTGAGGGATAGATCAATAGTGGGGAAATTAATAGTCCAGGGAGGTATAGTTCGTTGTGTAGGGTAAGAATGTGTGAGCTGCTCCATGTCAAAACCGTATCTCGTTAGACGTTCTTTAAGGGGTGGATATTTAATTTGTTGATGGCAATGGTAGGTGGATATATTTTATAAAGAAGGGATAATTTGTGTTATTAGGGTTGGGAAAGACAATCTCGCGGCATAAATTTAAAGAAATGTGTTGTCTTCGTATTGATAGGGGAGATTCATTTAGGATAACCTGAAAACTTGAAACAGGACTAGTTCGGTAAGCACCCAGAATTAGTCTTAAACATGTGTTTTGTATAATGTCTAGTTTTTAGTATATAATTACTCGCAGTTGAATAGCATATTGCACCATAATCCAGTTTACTTCGGATTAATGATTGGTATATATGCAGCAATTTTATGGTGTCCGCTCCCCAAATCGGTTTGATAGCATTTCAAGGAGATTTATTTTAGATTGGCAGGATACGACTAGCTTTTTAATATGTTCTGCCCATGTTAACTGACTGTCCAGGTCTTAGACCAAGAAAGTCAATGCTCTCTACTTGTTCTAGGTTGATACCATTTAGAGTAAGTGTGGTTTTGCAATCAGTTTTTCTTTGATGAATACGATGAAACGAGATTTATCACCTGAGAACGTAAAACCAGTCTTTTGGGACCAGTCTTCTAGTTTATGCAGAAATGATTGCAAAATGTTTGAGGCTAGTGTATTATTACAGCTACAGTATATACAACTAAGTCATCTGCATACAGATCCTGCTTTCAAGGTAGCTTTATCTCTTGAGCGATATTATTAATTGCTATTAAGAATAAAGTGGGGCTTAAGGTTGAGCCCTGTGGAATACCGTTTTCAAGACATTCTGTTTTTTGAGGTAATTCCATTACACGTACTTGAAATATCCTATATTCATGAAATGTTTTACAAAGGCAAGAAAATTTCCCTGGATACCCCAATTGGACATGGTTTGTAAAATGTTGTATCTCCATGCAGTATCAAATGCTTTATTTATATAAAAAAATATGACAATTACTTTCTGGTTATTTCTAAAGGACTCACATATCATATTGTCAATAGCTACTAAGGCATCATGAGTTGATCTGCCTTTTCTGAAACCGCTTTGGATATGGCTTAATAATTGGTTTTTTTTCAAGAAACCACATTAATCTGTTATTTAAAATTTTTTCTAGTAGTTTGCATGTATTATTTGTAAGAGAAATTGGTCTATAGGAATGGGGGTCAGTTTTTGATTTGAAAGGTTTTAATATGGGAATAATTGTTGATCAGACCAGATTGAAGGAAATTTTTTATTAAGTAAATGTGATTGAAAATGTCTAAGAGAATTAATTTTCCTATTACGGCAAATTTTGATAAATATGATTGGTATATTATCAGGACCCGATGAAGTGTTTTTTGATTTTTCTAGAGCTTCTTCAAATTCTTGATATATGATGGGGAAATTTAGTGGATTATCATATCTATTATAGATAAATCTGTCATTTCACGTTTATTTTTGAATCTTAAAATGCGGGATTGAAGTTTTGCATTGCTTGAATTATTCTTATGTACATCTGACATAATTTACTATTTCTTGTTTGGAAGATATTAATTTTGTTTTATAATAAAGAGTGTTAATATGAATTGAGTTTTGTTCACCTTTTAATGTACGAACTTTATTCCAGATTGTAGTCATAGGTGTTGATGAATTTATGGTAGAGACATAATTTGACCATGTTTCTTTTTACTTTTCTTAATAAGATATTTAGTTTTTGCTCTAAGTTTTTTAAAATTGATAATATTTTCTGTTGTTTTATGTCCTTTTTAAACATGAAAGCATGTTTGCTAGATTTTCATAGCTAAGGCTATTTCTTCACTCCACCATGGTACTGGTTTTCGTTTACAAGGTTTTGTTTTTCCCACTGCAATATTAGCGCATTTTACTATAGTAATCATTGAAATGATAAAGAGATGAATCTATGCTATCTTCTAGAATAAGTTCGTAAGATAATTATTTAATAGATCTCTATATAAGTCCCAGTTTGCTGAGTTTAATTTCATTTTTGGTAAACAGAATATTTGGTTGATCATGCAAAATGGTTTCAATTGTTACAGGAAAATGATCGCTATTATATAGAGATAATCAAGACTATTCCAAGAAAAACTTGTAGCTAATGTGTGATCACACAATGAAATATCGATGGCAGAAAAGTACTATTGTGGAAGCTGAAATGAGTAGATTTACGAGTATTCATTAAAATTAGATTTGATTTTCTATTAATTCTGAAGAAGTCTACCACATTTGTCTGTTTTTATACTACCCCATGTGATATTATGACAATCAAGTCACCAATATTAGTTTGGGAGAAGGAATATCATCGATTAAGCGATGTAATTCTTCAAGTATATTTCATTTGATGAGGGAGGTAAATGTTACATATGTTAATAGTCTGCAGTTGATATTGCATGACACTGATACAGCTACAGCTTCTGATTTAGTGTGTAGCTTAATTTCTTTGGTCTGAATGTGATTTTTTACAAAAAATACCAACACCTCCACTAGCATATGTTGCGTCTCGATTTTTAAGGAAATGGAATAATTTTTTATATTAAAGTTATTACTTTTAAGGTGGGTTTCCTGTAAACATATTATAAGAGGAGAAAGATCGTTTATAAGTAGATTAAGGGATTCTAAATTATTAAAATAAACCATTAAGATTCCACTGTAATATAAACTGTATTATCCATTTTATTTTACAACGTGGGAAAGGAGTTATCGCTTTCAATATCCGAGGATGAATCGGTAACTAAGGATTATATCTTTTTTCGAAGTCTTGTTAGTTTATTTTTTATTTTGCGATCAGGAATATGGTCGTGGGCGAATAGAAGTATCTCTTTAAAGAACTATATCGGTTGTGTAATTTTCTACTATGGGGGTAGGATAATTTGAGTTTAATGCGTTACATATCGCGTCACAAAGAACTGTAAATTTAAGAGGAAATGTCGGGTATTTAGATTCGATTTTACCTTTAATAGATTCAAGTGACTCGAGGATATCAGATTGTGATGATTTTGGGCCAGCTTAATTGTATTTTTGGGTTTGGTAAAAATTGTTGGATCGGTGGCGTTTCATGTATCTCAGGAGAGTCAGTAGATATTTGTCTCTTTGTTTTTTGATGGGACGCATCAGTGTTCAAGTAATAGGATTGTTATTTTTTGTCGTTTCGTTGTGAATATCTTCTGTTGTTATTTGAAAGTTAGTGGTATTATTAATAGGATTTTCTGCTTCTGTTGTAAGATTTTGAGGTTTAGACGGAAGTGATATTGTAGATTGAGATTCAATGGGCGTTTCAGTTGATGTCAATTGTGATAGACAGGGCAGTCTGTTTCGCGATGACCCTTTTGACATACACTTAGGGCAATTTAAGTCAGTGGATAGGTAAATTCGATAGTTGGTGTTGTCGAAGGATATTGTAATGAAATCTGGGATAGTGATATTTTCAATAGGAGTTATATAAAAATTTGTCTTCGAAAGCTTAAAAACATGGTTTATAGGCAGTGTCCGGCATTCCAACTCGCAGAAAAGTCATCTGGGATACAGTATTAAGTCCTAATTTTTTCCAGCTTCAACTTTCAAGTACTGAGTTGGTATGGTGGGACAGACATTTGAGATGACCAGTCTTGTAGCAGGAGTAATTAGACGTCTTACTTCAACTTCTGAATCATTAATGGATATTGATGTATGTGTCTTCAGCAATGTATTGACGACTGCGGTATTGGAGAGATAAATACAAATTCTGTTATTTGAGATGCGGGATGCAAATAATATATTTTCTGGTTTTACTATATGTCCTATTGCTATCACGTATTCATTTATTTTTATTCCATTGAGAGCAGATAGGACAAATGGCTTGGTTTTTGGTTGGATATTAAATGAATGTAACAGCGTTGGGAATATGAACATGGTTGATTATTGTTAGGAGAAGAAACAGAACCAACAGAATCTTCATCCATTTTTAAAAATATTATTCATATTTTGGTACCTCTATTCTTCAGACGGTCCTGTTTGTCACAACAGAATCGGTAATGAGGTACCAAAAGTTGTGGAGTTGATAAATCCGTAGCAGGAACTTGTTTTGATATAAGTATCTTTAATTATATTATAATAAATTACTACTTACAGTTTTTTTTCCAAGTAGTTCAAATTTATTTTTATATTAACACTACACTTATTTGCAATTTTATCAACTGAATATAAATAATATCGCAAAAAACTAGGTGGTAATTAGGCTAGCTATTAAACACGTCTGTTAACGACAAAGGTTCGGACGTGAAGTCCGTGAACAGAGTTTAAAGATTGTTAATAAGCTCGATATATTTTGAGCAGTACACTTTCTTCGGCACCCCATTGATGGTGGGACAATGTCTTTTAACAAATTCATTCTGCTAAAACAGATGCCTTTTATTTTATAGACATGATCGTCGTCAGGTGAGTTTGTTATCGACAGTTAGTCCCAAAAACCTTGTAATGATCAATTAAGTCTAAATTTACTCCGTTTAGTGTTTTTTGGTATTTCTGCGCTGTATCTCCTGGTGAATTTAATTATTTTGGATTTATTGGAAGAGAACTATAAAAGCCAGTTTTCTCGGACCATTAAGTAAGGGACTTGACAGAATTTTGTAATAAGGATGAGGTTGCAGTTGTGGATTTTCCTTGGCAGTATACAATAAGGTCATTTGCGTGTAAAGCAAATTAACATTAGATTTTATATAAAAGCAAATATCGTTGATGGTTTAGCAGAAAGAGGGTAGAACTCAAAGAACTTGAGGTACACCATTTTCAGTGACCTAGTTGACGGATAATACTCTGTTAACTGTGATTCTGAAAATTTCTATTATTTAAAAAGTTGTTTATAAAATAGAATATGTTGCCCGTAAGATCATTTTCTACTAGTTTTTTAAGGGTAATCGAGTTACATGTTGTGTCGAAAGCACTTTCTATATCAAAAATTACTGCGATTGCGTCTTGCTTGGAGGCCATAGCATTATGCTATATCTGTTTGTAGAAAACACTAAATTATCAGTGGTCCTTCTATTAGGTCTAAACCCTGATTGAGCAGAGTTAAGGATATTGTTTTTTCTAGATACCAAATTAATCGCTATTTATCGTTTTTTTCCATAATTTGTAAATACTACATATTAGGAAGATTGGCCTAAACGAGTTTGGAGAGTTGGAAAGGGTGTTGCTTTATATGATAGAAAATATATTGGATTCCCTCCATTTGGAAGGAAAATTCTTGTCAGGACCAGATTAGGATGTACAAATCAAGCCATTTATTTATAGTTTCTTCATGGAGATAATTGAATATAATTGAGGGGATGTCATCAGGGGCAGCAGCTGTTTTTTTGTAGTGGATAGGGCTAGAGTCAATTCTTGTTTAGAAAAGGGTAGGTTTATTGGGTTTGAAATATCGTTAGTTTTACCACTTTCGATGTTAAAAGAGTGTAAGGGAGACTTATTTTGGTTTAGCCTTTTGAATTGAAAGTGATGCGCAAAACTCTTGGCATTACTTTGACTTTGAGTCACTATTTTGTTGTCATGCGTTAAGGCGGGGATTTTGTAGGCGATACTTTTGACCTTTATATGTTTAATTTTGTTCCAAACTTGGCTTGGTGTGTCCGAAGAAACAGAATTGATATAAAGATTCCATGAAATCTATTTGCTTTCCTTTATAACACGTTTTTAATTTAGCTTTCGCTAATTTAAACTTAATAAATTTTCATTAGTTCTTGTTCATGCTATATTTATTCAGAGCTTTCTTGCATTCACGAACTGCTACACACAGGAGTCATTCTACCAAGGAACTAATTTTCGTGTAGTTTTAACAGAATAATTTCCTATATATATTTGAGTGGATGTAATTATGCAATTGGTAAACTGATCAACTAGGTGGTCTATCGTTGGTAGGTGGTCTAGGTGGTATCAAAAAAAATCGTTTAAGGAGAATATACGTTTTGTAGATTTTTGTTGTATTTTTGTAATGTTAAGTTTTTAGTAATATCAGAGATACTAGTATCATCCATTTTTTTGCTTTTTCTTCTTGGATTTTTTTTAGTTAATTCATTGGGGATATAAGTAGCAATACTAGATTCGTCATTAAGTGATTCCGAAGGAGGTCTTTTTTGACATATTATTCCAGTAATACATTTCGCTTACGAGGACGCTTTCGTTTATGTTTGTCTAGGTTCATTGTTAGAAATAAGCGTTTGGGTATCTGACTGTATAGGAATAATGAAGGATGGAAGATTAATGCAGTTATTGCAACATGTCCTGTTTGTTTGCAGATAAAACATTCCATTCTATCTCTATAAAGAAAGTATTCTATGTTTCATGACTATCATAATGTAATAGTTACTGATGTTTGTAGTTCGTTAATTTTCAGAAGGGGTATCAGAAGGGGTACCATATATGTAATATGTTTTATACAAATTATGTGTAAATTTAAACGTAAATGTGTCAAGTGCCCATACGATAAAAAAAATATTAAAAAAAATAAAATTAGAAGGGGGAAATATATAAACTTGGCGCCTGAAGCTTAAAACATGGCTGTATTCATCTTCAGGGATATCTGCTTTGAGAATGGGAATACCCGATATGGGATGCTAGTTCCAAACAAAAAATTTTTTATAACATTTTCAGCCAGGTCATGAGGGAAATAAAAGGTTATATTTATTTGAAATAACAATTCTTTTTGGTTGGATATATAAGTCTCACAATATTTAGTGAAAATGTTTTAATTTGAATGAATGGATGAGAATTTATCACTTTTTCGACAAGTTCAGAAATTAGATAAGTACATACCCTATTATATTGATATCCTGGATGCGAAGCAAATGTTCTTGACCCAATGATAGTTTCCAATTGCATGTAAATAATCGTATAGCTTTAAACTAATCTCGGCATGAAGAACCTCGGCCTGTTCCTTTTTGAGAACGTTGGTCTAGGCGCTCATTTTACTGCAACCGTGTAAGATATGTTACTGTTGGTGGTTGGGTTTGTTGTTGGTTACATTTTAATTTGTTAACATTGACGGATTTGAAGCATTCTCGTAGTCAAAGACAGCTTCTTACAATTTGTTTGTAGTGATAAACCATAGTGATGGTAGTTGCCTAAATATAGCGCAACTGATTAAAAGTCTAAGAAAGATGCGAGGGCACACGCTGGCAAGCCACGGTTGTTGTGTCTACCGAGGCAACCAAAAAAGTGTTGGAGATAGGACACAATTAAAGTAGGCCTTACCAGATGCGAGGTCGAAAAAAGATACGTAGTTCGGAAAATGTCATCGGTGCTGGGTCGTATACACATGACATCTCGACGGTCCTGACCGTATTGGTCTCTGTCTTAAGTGCGGAAAGAAAGATTGTAAAGAGAAGGATACATGCACAAATGAGGAGTGCTGTGTTCTCTGCAAAGAGAGGCACCACATAGGAAACCGAGCGAGGTGCCGAGAATTTAGTGGCGCTCTCCAAAGGGCGCGACTAGCCGACAAGACGCGCGCAAAAAAACTAACAGAAAGCGTGCCCGCTAAACCGTTATCGACTCCCTTTTCCCAACCGATAGTTAAAGACATAGCACGGGCAAAAAATGACATGCCCTCGACATCTACGCCAAATCCTGACGATACTATCGTCGTTTTTGACTACGTTTTTCGTAAAGGCTAAGTTCCCTCATTAATGGAGGAATTCGAGAGTATGTGTGCCGAGGCAGTGGACATGCTTGCAACATAGCTGAAAACAAAAACAACAATTCCTTCCCCGACACTGAAGGACCGCAGATGTTGTCTGGACTACCTCCGGACAACACTCTGCGAAAAATACCTAGTTGATCCACGATAACTCTCCCCCTAGTAACCTAGAAGAGCTAGTTGTAACGACTTGAAATGGCTTCGATCCAGACAAAAGGACTTAGAATACTGCAGGTAAACATCGGAAGGGCAAAGGTGGCACACGACCTGATTTAATAACGAATTCCTTGAAAATATTTTGTATCACACGTGGCCATTCACAGATGATTGTTTAAACTAAAGGGTAAATTGAGGACCAGCAATAATATTCTCCGCAAGCTTATCAGCTAAAAAGGGGGAAACACATACTTTCACCCTTAAAACGTAGATGATTGCACCCTATGCAATACTAATTGGTTTGCACTCTAATACATAGTTGACACGTAGACTTAGTTATAAGTTAGTCAGCAAAATCATCAGCTAATATTTGTTACATTAAGACTTGCATCCATACATAAGCTCTACCATTCGTAGCTACAAATTTCACCTAATATTCGAAGATAAGTAACTAGAGAACGAAAGAAACAACTCTAGATTCGCAAGATTCACTTTTAGAATACCAGCCCATTTGTACGATGACTCAAATCAAAGAAAAACTGATCAGATCAACACATTTGCAAGATATATCAGAAAAAAAACAAGTAAATATTAAGATAGTTATTTGTTTTAACGTTATTTACCAGCATTAAATATGGCGTACGAAGAAATATTCGGAAGTAAAAGTAAACATAAGTAAATAAATGATAGCGATCTTTAATATTACAGTACTTGACAACAAGGGCAAGGAACTGATAACATAATTAATAAAACACATGCAGACATTTGCGCCATTCAAATGAGGTAAAAAAGTTACAGGTCACAGAATACCCTAAAATAAATAAAAAATAAATAAATACAAGATTTAGCAACGACCTAAGCACCAGGTATGAAGTAAATCTGTAAAAGTATACAACATAAAAACGGAGAACCCTTAAAAATGTCTACGCATAAAATGAATACACAATAAAATAATACCATATTTCAGTAACCTAGATCTACAAAAGTATAACTTTTATCATGCGGACACAAATCATGATATACTACATTTGACAAACAAAAATTTTTATTAACAAAGATGTATTAAACTGGAAAAATTAGTTGTGGAAAAAAAATTAATACAAACCATGAAAATTGGATGATTCGAAGGAAATCTATCAGACAATGGCAACTGAGATGTCATCTAGAACGCATTGAGACATGTCTGAGAGCCCAGCAACAACTTTTATCGGGAGTCTTACGCTGCTATGTAGGTACCTGTTAGATACTTTAACATCACATCTTTTGAACTACTTACCCAGAATTTTGGTGCTTGGACTCATGTATACCTGGTAATAATTCACTGATGTTTGGACTGGATTCTTCGGTCAGAAAACGTTTATGTGATGTAGCTAATTATATTACCTTTTATAAAGGATTTTCAAGTTAAACTTTTGTGATTCATGGTATACAGTTAACTAATTTCATTTTCCTTGTGGATTACATTAAATTTGCATAAAAATTAAATTGCCTCTTTCATACAAAAATCGACAGTTTTTAGCTTTAGGTGTATTTGAATCACACTGCTGTAAAAGATCTACCCCAAAACATTTATTTTAAGTACAATTAGCACATTGCATCTGGAAATGACCTATAGTGCATGAGTCCGATCTGCCTTAGTCGTTACGATTTATTTTCTGGACAATATTGTTATAAGAGCTTTCTTCATTTAGCATGTGTTCTCAGTCTATACGGATTTGCAGCGATAACTTAATAAGGACTTTACATGTTTTTTAATATTGTTCTGAATCTATTTCTTATGGCATTTTAAAGCATTTACTATTTAAATGGGAATAAGCCACAATTAAAGGTTAAAGTACGTTTATTGACGTTTCAATTTCCACTTCGGAAATCGTTCTCAAAATACAAACATTAGCAAATTAAACAAGTTTTGTTTTTTTTGTTACTTGGTGAAAAAATTCTTCTAATAATTTAATTTTATTTGACTCATTTATATTGACAAGTCAGACATCCATTATACATTTTAAAGTAGATGACTTTAAATGATATTGCCAATATTGTTGAGTTGCGTTCTTGGGACGACTTTACTTGTAAGATTCATTAAGTAATATATATTCGATTACATGAAATCAATTTTAACTTAAGAATATCCGTCAGAAAAAATCATAGTATGTAATTCGTCTTTACACGTAATACAAAGCAAACGCATGCCATGATGACATTAAAATTCTCCTGTTAGTGATTCCACAGTAAATTATGAGGCAAAACCCAGGAAAAAAACTTCATAATACTATCCCGAATGGATAGATCTCAAATATGTAACACACTCATGGGATAATGAACATATCGTTCAAAGGAATGATTCAAATATAGTCCTGAAAGCAACAGATGGTAGAAAGAGAAAAATCAAAGAAGCGGCTTTAATTATGCTAAATGAGACCAATTGTGTCGCAAATTCCTCTGCAGATTATAGTAGGACCTGCTTACCATATTAAAAGAGGAAGTTATTAAAATGAACATACCAGTATTAGAAAGTCAGTAACGTATAGAGAATACATCATTTGTGTTTTTTAAATAACAAACATATAAAAGCAGAATGTGGTGTTTATTGAAAGTAAACTAAATGCACGATGAAATACTTACCATGTAGGGATAGTAATATGAGGTTTTTTCCTGGTTTTTCCCCCATAATTTACTATGGAATCACTAACAGAAGAGTTTTACTGTCATCATGGCATTGTGTTTACCTTTTTAAAGACGAATTACATGCTATGATTTTTTCTGACGGATATTCTCAAGATTAAACTGATTTCATTTAATCGAATGAACTATCTTAAAAGTAAAGTCGTCCCAGGAACGCAACTCAACACTATTGGCAATATCATTTTAAAGTCGTCTAGTTTAAAATGTATAATGTATGCCTGATTATCAATATAAATTGGTCTTTTAGAAGAATTTTTTTCACCAAGTAACACAAAAACTAAATTTGTCTAATTTAGGTACTAATGTTTGTATTTTGAGAACGATTTGCGAAATGTAAATTGAAATGTCAATAAACGTACTTTAACTTTTAATTGTGACTTATTCCCATTTAAATAGTAAATACTTTAATGTTTTATCTAGATTTATTGAATCGTTCTCTTCTATTTGTTCTACATATATATCGTCCGTATATGCTAGGAGCATTTTGTTACCTTGGGATATCTTAAATAGGTATTCGTATTTTCTATTTAAGTACGCTGTGCTTTAATTTTTTGACTATTTGAATCGAGAATCTTGTTCCATCTCTGTTTTTTTTACAGTGACCTTTATATGACATAAAAAGCCATCAGAAAGCTTAAACCTAAATTATTTACAAATTCTAAAATACCTTTCTCAAGTTTTCACCAGTATCAGAAAATATAGGTAGAAATCTCAAAAATCCTTCTTTTATACCACTTAGAAGAACATAGTGAAGAATGACGGTAAGCTGATCTATGTGAGATATATCTGGTGTGAATCAATAACTAAATAGTAAAATTTGGCTGTCTTTACTTCGTTCACTCTAATGAGTTTTAAATATTTCGATATAATAGAAATAAATTCATCACGTATTGTAGGGATAAATAGTTTATTGTATCAATGTTGCAGTTCAAACGAACTCGATAAATATTATAAATCACCTATATAATTACCATTATTTTTACAAAAAATACTTCATTTATACCACGAAACGGCACATGTAAGAAATAAATTCGATTGTCCTACTACACGTTAAAGTATGTACTTCCCTCTAATATATTTTTTTCTCATTTTACTATTTTTAGATACGTGCATAGTAAATAGGGATGGCAACGATATATCCATACATTAAATAATATACGTCGCCCACACAGAATTAATACAGCATATTGGCACGTATGTAATATATACTCCAGAATATATTACATACTATAAATTACTAAATCTAAGTATTTCTTGTCAAGGTCAGTCTCTACTTCAAATTATGTCGTATGATTTTGTTTATTATTTTATACGTATTAGTGCACAGTGATATTGATGTATAATGTTTTTGATATCCCCAAGGGTAAAAGCGATTAACGAATCGGCATAATTTAAATGTTTCAGCAATAGTAGTTATGATATTATGTTTTTCTGTTAAATACAAATGTAAGAAATATAAAAATTAAAATCTAATATTCTGGCACTAGGCCCTAGACGTCTACGTTGCCTAGGACTTAGTTCGCCTATGAACGGTAGAATGAAAGTAGTAGAAAAGATTTAAAAAATAAAAGGATTAATATTATCTTTTTCTACTTTTTGATAAAGAAGATTTTGTATACTTATTTTAACACTGTAACTTTATAATAATTGATGGATTCGACCGTTACTTGATGGAAATTCATTTTATGTAACAATAAAACACTGGAAAACTTTATTTTTAAAACTTCCACAAAATTTATTTTAAACTCTTATCACTACAGCAGTTTCAGCTGATTGCTTTTCTCAAGTGATCTATTTTTGGCATGCGTTTACACTTTATAGTCTTTAATGAAATAGGTTGAGGAGATGAAAAACTGTTTGTCTCAAGTTGGTTATTCAGAATTATATCTGTGTTTTTTAAATTTGTTGATTTCCATAGATTCTAACTAATATAGCTTAAGGCCTTTATTTTGAATGTGAAGAATGTTAAATTCGTCATTAAAAGAATGATTAGGATCTACATACGCACTTCACCTTCTAGATCATAATCATTCTTTTTAATACCGAATTTAACATTCTTCACATTCAAAATAAAGGCCTTAAGCTATCTTTGTTAGAATCTATGGAAATCAACAAATTAAAAAACACAGATATAATTCTAAATGACCAACTTGAGGAGAGAACTGTTTGTGACAAACAGTTCTCTCCTCCTCAACCTATTTCATTAAGGACTATAAAGTGTAAACGCATCCAAAAATAGATCACTTGAGAAAGGCATCAGCCGAAACAGCTGTAGTGATAAGAGTTTAAAATAAATTTTGTGGAAGTTTTCAGTGTTTTACTGTAACTTTAACTTTTGTACACTGTTTGTTATCAATATAAATGAGTAGTGACCGATATAAAAACTTATTAACTCCGCACAAAGAGACTCTTTAATAGCTACAGTTTTTACTTTACAAATCTGATTCGAATTATACCCGAAAAGTAATAGTAAATATGTAAATTTAAATTTTTATGAAAAATTAAGGTTAACCCATTACTTATTGAAACTCAATACTCCGGGAGTATTGGATTTTAAGGAAGTGTAGAACTTCCAAATTTCAGAAGAACTGAAAGAGAAATGATGAAAAAAAAAAATACTAAAAATAGGGCTAAGCTCAGAGGAACAAATTTAATGGCCAAAGTAGACACTAAATCTCAAGTGAGTGTTCGGGCTAGCTTCAATGCACTGTATTGTGGCTTTAAAGATATAAACAACAATAACAAGAGATAATGAGCTAATGAGACAAGAAAGAATGAGACCTGGTAATATCAAACGTGATACAACTGAAGAAGGTCACTGGGAATAAATTTATAGAAAGAGAACAATAAGAAGAGAAAAGAAGGGCGCCAACTCAACGATAGTTGAGATTTTGAAGTAACAAATGAATCTGGAGATAATACTCTGAAATACAAAAATACTAAATAATAATCTTGTTTTGCTATGTTATATACTGGTTAGTAGAACTGAAATAAAACTCAAAATAGCAACAATAAATATATTTATAAAAAAAATGTATATAGGTATATGTGTATAAACAATTTACATATAATGCAAAGCCAAATAAAGTGGTAGTGGATGGTGTACACATACAATGGGACCTAATAGCCCCTCAACAAACGAATAGTCACTACCACTGGCCAAATAAAATATGAAATATTAGTATAAACCAAGAATAGTCCGTAGGGTAGCCTAAGTCTTAACACTAAGGTTAGTAATTTAAATTTAAATAGTTCTACTAAAATGAGAAATAATTACTGTATTGTACAGATATCAACAATGATAACTCTGTTACAATTATTATCTCAAAATGAGTTCTCAATATCATTATATATATATATATATATATATAATATAATAATCTATATATATACTATATATATATATATATATTATATATTTTAAGAAAAACCACATAAAATTTAATTCCCTCCCCAATCTCAAATTATATTATATCAAATGTATTGTATTAAAAAAATATTATATCAAAAAAAGTGAGTTTGGTCAGACTCTGTATATCCTATTAAAAAACCCAATAAAAACATGTAATGTATTTTCTTCTCCCCAATATTTTAGAATTAGATTATATCAAAAATTAAATTATCACAAAGGTATTTACCTTATCATATGCATATGATGAGTTAACAGTAAATAGATAGTAACAAAAAAAATTACACAGTCAAACAACTTATCTTTACAGCCCCATAAGTCCATAGGAAAATTCCTCTTGGCACGGTTACATCAGTTTGTGGCTGTAAAGACGAATCCTGGGCACAAAAGCCACAACCAGTCACTGGTCTCTGGGTGACAGCAAAATCCACGGTTACGTACCAAGTTGCTAACTATTTAAGGATTCAAAGTTACTAATATCCTTGAGGGAATATTCTTAAGAGAATACTCTCAAGTGAAGTGACGGAATCTAAAATGATTATTTAATTTAATAAATAGTAATTAATAGTGTAGCAGCATGGATTGACTGCACCAAACAAAACATCAAACATTAGGTTATGTCAACATGTCAAATTTCCGAAGTTACTTCGTAGACATGACAGGCTGCGCCATGAAAAGAACATGCGCAGAATAAGAAGGCTGTCCAAATTTGTCGAACCTTTTATATTCCACCAAAAAAAGTTAGATACAAAATGGAACCAAAAAAACTTAATGATAACGACATGGACTAAAACAGAATTTAAGTTTAACTATATAAAAAAAATGACCTTCTGTTCTTTGCAAGTAAATCATGGAAATTTCATATTTAAATTATTTCGGAACTCAAAAATAAATCTCTAAAGAAATACTAAATACAATGATAAATTTGATTGTATGATAAAGAGATAATACGTATAAAATGATTTACTTACATGGAGCCGCAGCACGCCAAAAAAATCTTCCTTTTATGTGGAACTCTTATAATGAATATTGATTTTTAAAATTACTTATTATTATTAATATATCTATTTATATATGAATTAATTTATTCTTCCCCAAATTATTTTTCTGCTCCAATTCCGTCACTTTGAAGGTGAAAAATTTCACCGGTTGACGTGGCTGCGTATGAGTTCTGACCAAAACTAACGTTCCTTCGCACAAACTCGATCTTCCTTTCAAAGCGCTAACAGCGCGTGGGTGGAGAAATGTCGATTTAAAAATCGATCACAGGCGGGTTATAAGAAAATTTCTTGAGGGGTTTAAATTGGACTAGTCAGTAGCGTAAACGCTACATTCTCCCTCATCTCCAGCAAAAAAAAAAGGAACTTTTTTTTTTTTGTGGCAGAACGATCTAACGCTGGGTCGACAATGAACGTTGATACGTTAAAATTGAACATTTTCCTCACCAGTCAACCATTTGCTCAGGAATTGGAACAAAATCAAGGACGAAATAAAAATATGGAACGAAGAATATGAGACGAAGTCATACATTTTTTTTAATGCGATAATGTATGTTAATTTAGTATAAACCAAAGATAAAAAAAAATATATACATTTTAAGTTTAATTCTATAACCTTACAGATCAAGTTAACTTTTAACACTACTTATCTACATTCTCAAGTATTTGTAAAAACAACCATTCGTTAAAACTACATTATAGGTGTGTATTAACAACCCCTAACACAATATCTCCAAGAACCATTCATAACAACGAAATTCAAACAAAGTCCTATGAACTTTACCCAACGTTGACACTAGAGCGACCAGATTCTATTCGTCACCATAGAGTTCAATGAGGGCCTAATTACTCAGGACTAGTTGAAACTACAAACCTAAACATATATATGGTTCGGGATATCACAACATGAAACAAGGTAAAAGATAATTCAATACACCTACTTGCTTTAGCAGCGGTAGGAAAACACACAATCGGTAAAGGCTACAGTGCCTTAGATACTAGCAAGCCCACTATACTCATGGTATAGGGTATGCTAAAAAAAGGTAAGTAAGATAACTGCAATCCCAACTCATAGTAAAGGATATGCACAAAAGGTAAAAGATAATTGCACGTCCAGATCTACTCATGGTAGAGGATATGCACAAAACTCACTTCTACCAGCTATACACTTGGTAGAAGGAAAGATAAAAGAGATCCTAACTGTAATACCTAAACTGTACTATTGACGTGTTCCAATTCTTTACTCACGACAAGAACAGTAAAGGACAGATTTTCAGTACTCTATAATCAAGATATAGATAAGAAATAACCTTATCCAGGTAAAGGTAAAGATAATTAACTTCAGGTAAAGGTACGAGATAAACTCAATTAAGGTAAAGATACAGATACGCTCAAGGTAAAGGTACGAGATAAACTCAGTCAAGGTACGAGATAAACTCAAGGTAAAGGTACGAGATAAACTCAAGGTAAAGATGCGAAATAAACTCCATTACAGGTATGAGATAAACTCCATCAAGGTAAAGATAAACTCACTTTAGGTACAGATAAAGATAACTCCCATCTACCAATCCATATGACTAGTAGGGAGACAGGTAAACAAACTGTATACAATAAGATATGTTAAAAAAATCAAATACTTTCAAAGATAATAGCATAGTAGATTACCTCCAAGTTAAACAGACTTACTTACTGCTGAATATCAGAACGATCCAATTCTAAATGACACATTCTAATTTCAACCTAAGAGACACTCAAGGAACAACTAATATGTATTGATATATTTCTGAGCCAAGTGAGGGCACACATCCAGGGTGATCAATCCTGAACCCACGCTAAAACACCGACACAGTAAGTGAATATGAATGCATAAGCTTTATGGTCATGATCCACAAAACTATACAACACTAATAAAGAAAATATTTGGAATGTTTTCCTAATTATCCCTGTAAATATCTATTCAACTCAGAACTCAAGATGGGGAAATTCCATATATCCATCCTGTACTCCTATGATATGCAGTTGGACTTTTAAGAGAAAACAAACAACAAAATTAACAAGTCCATATACTAAGATAATAACCAACATTAAGATAAGATAAAAAAAAATAGAAGGCAAAATAGCACAACATCTTATGGTTTTTTGCCAGGTAAACAAAATAGATAATCAGATCTTAAACAACCAAACTGGTACAGCATTGATAAGGGACCAGTTAATCTTCATCTGAAGATGAAGAATCCAATTATCTGACAAGTTATGTGGACCTACTGTCTTATCCTCCAGTAAGTCTTTGACATGAAACCTTCCTAGTTTCCTACCAGTAGAAGTTTCCTTCAACTCATAAATTAAAGGAGAAATAACCTTAATAACTGTGCAAGGTATGTACTTCTGACATAACTTGGCCGATTGAAAGTTCACTTTATCAGATTTGACAAAGTTCCTCTTTAAAACAGAATCTCCAACTCTGAAAGATAAGGCTCGCTTTCTCAGGTCATACTGGCATTTATTTCTAGCATAAGATGCTTTCAACCGTTTGCGAACATCCACATAAATATCAGGAAGATGCTGAATATCTTCTAAACGGTGTAACTTATCTGATATAGTAGGAAAGTTATTGGCATTCTCTGAAATCTTACCAAAATAATCACCAGAAAGAGGGACATGACGACCAAACATCAAATAAGATGGAGGACATTTGGTTATTTCGTGAGAAGAAGTCCTGATCGCTTGTACTATAGAGTGGATATGAGTATCCCAAGCTCTCTGATCAGGAAAAGAATATGACCTTAAAGCAGTCACGATTGATTTATTCACTCTTTCGGTATGATTGACTTGTGGATGATAGTTCGCATTGTACCAGATCTTTTGTACATTGTATTTAGCCATGAGATCGCGAAAAGCCTTAGCTGTGAACTGGGGTCCATTATCACATGAAACAATTTGTGGAACACCATAAATTAAGAAAACTTCATTCTCGAGGTATTTAATAATAGAAGAAGTAGTTGCCTTCGACATGGTATGGACCAAAGGAAATTTAGTAAAATAATCAACAACTACTAAAGCATATTGGGAACCTTTATAGGACCTAGGGTACGGACCAATGAGATCTAAAGATATCAGTTGAAATGGAAAATCAATCCGTCGATAACTACCCATTAAACCTGGTTGGGGAAGATTTGTCGGTTTGCATGTAGCACAGATTTTGCATTTAGCGATATAGCTACGTACAGTTTGACGCATCTTCGGCCAGTAATAGAGTTCCGATATACGACGGAAAGTTTTGTAAAAACCAAAATGAGCTGCAGTAGGATGGTCATGAAAAGTGGCCAAAACCTCTGCTCTATTAGGAGTTGGAACGACTATCTTCCAATCCGACATTCCAGTAAGGGCATCCATGGAACTTAAGACATGTTTATACAAAACACCATGTTCAACTTTAAAATCAGGAAATTTACCTGGTACATTCTGTACATCATACAACATTTTTCGATACCAGTCATCTGGTTGTAAGCAAGATAAGTCTAACAAATTAATATCGAAAGTTCTAGAGAGTGCATCAGCGACTACTACACCTGAAGCTTTACGATGAACAATTTTAAAATAATCCACAAGGAAAAATTCCTGTAGCTGGCTGTATACCACGTATAACAAAAAGAGGTTAATCTTTGTAAATGGTATATTTATTTAAAAAAAACCCTTAAAAGGGCCACATCAATAGAACAAACGTTTTCGGACTAAACAGTCCATCATCAGTTATTAAAATCGAAAATGCTAGGTCATAATGCCTGAGCCACCAAAATATTAGGGTAAAAACCCTTTAAATTACATTTATGTAATTTAAAGGGTTTTTACCCTAATATTTATGGTGGCTCAGGCATTATGACCTAGTATTTTCGATTTTAATAACCTGATGATGGACTGTTTAGTCCGAAAACGTTTGTTCTATTGATGTGGCCCCTTTTAAGGGTTTTTTTAAATAAATATACCCATTTACAAAGATTAACCTCTTTTTTTTTTTTAATTTTAAAATCGTATTGTGCCAATTTTAAAATGCACCTAGCCAAACGAGGAGATGGGTTCTTTATACTTTTTAACCACACCAAACTACTATGGTCAGTTATGACCGTAAACGAACGACCTTCAAGAAAATATCTAAAATGTTCAATACCTGTAATTATAGCTAACAACTCTTTTTCAGTTGTAGTATAATTTTTCTGGGCTTTATTTAATTTCTTGCTGGTGTAGGCTATAGGGTGTTCTTCTCCATCAACAATTTGATAGAGTACCCCACCAGATGCTGTGTTTGAGCAATCTGTCATCAGATAAAAAGGCTTAGTAAAATCTGGGGCTACCATAACAGGAGAATTTGTGAGAGCCTCCTTGATTTTAATAAAAGCTTCATTAGCCTCAGGAGTCCACACAATATTTTGTCCCTTTTTCCGATTTTGAAGTAAATCTGTGATAGGAGACAACAAGGTAGAATAAGACTGACAAATTTTTTATAATAACCCACCATTCCTAACAATCGACGGACCTGAGTGGTATTTTTAGGCACAGGAAAATCACGAATAGCTGATACCTTATCAGTATCAGTACGAAGACCCTGAGAATCTACAACATATCCTAAAAACTTAATAGACTCACGACAAAAGCTACTTTTATCTAAGTTAATAGTCAAATTTGCGTCTTTTAAACGCTGAAACAACTGCTGCAATACAGAGATATGAGTTTCGAAATCGGAGTAATGACAAGAATGTCATCAAGATAGTATTGACAAAAAGGATCTAAAGCAGGGCCAATTACCAAATCCATCAACCGACACATAGTTTGCGGAGCAGACACAAGACCACAAGGCATTGTAGTGAACTGATACAATCCTTTTCCATTGACCGTAAAGGCAGTGAGCTTTTAACTTTCTTCGCTGAGAGGAATCTGTAAAAATGCTTTCTTCAAGCCAATAGATGAAATGAATTTAGCATTCTGTAACTTACTCAGGATGATATCTATACGAGGTATAGGATACGCATCTCTGTTCATAGTTATACTGTTAAGTTTACGTCCGTCAAAACAGACACGAAAAGTCCCGTCTTTCTTTTTTGTCAACCACAAAGGCTACAGAAAGAAGAAGAACTGGGCTCAATAATACCTAACTTTAGCATTTCATCTACCTCCTTTACTAGGCTTTCATGCCAGGCTTGAGGCAAGGGATATTGATATTGCCTGAAGGGCTTGGACGAACCCACATCAATGTGATGTTCGATGAGATGAGTTCTACCCAACTTATTTTTCGAAGATATAGAAGAGAATGATTTGAAAATGATTATTTAATTTAATAAATATGTAATATAAATGTAGCAGCATGGATTGACTTCACCAGAACACAACATTAAACATTAGGTTAGGTCAACATCATGTCAAAATTTATGAAGTTATTTCCGTAGCATGACAGGCTTGAACATGCGCAGAATACAGAAGGCTGTAGAACCTTGTACATTCCACCAAAAAAAGTTAGGTAAAAAAAAGAACCAAAAAAACTTAATGATAACGACATGGACTAAAACAGAATTTAAGTTTAACTATATAAAAAAAAATGACCTTCTGTTCTTTGCAAGTAAATCATGGAAATTTCATATTTAAAATTATTTCGGAACTCAAAAATAAATCTCTAAAGAAATACTAAATACAATGATAAATTTGATTGTATGATAAAGAGATAATACGTATAAAATGATTTACTTACATGGAGCCGCAGCACGCCAAAAAAATCTTCCTTTTCTGTGGAACTCTTATAAATGAAACTTGATTTTTAAAATTTACTTATTATTATGAATATATCTATTTTATATATAAATTAATTTATTCTTCCCCAAATTATTTTTCTGCTCCAATTCCGTCACTTTGAAGGTGAAAAAATTTCACCGGTTGACGTGGCTGCGTATGAGTTCTGACCAAAACTGAAACTCTCTTTCGCACAACCTCGATCTTCCTTTCAAAGCGCTAACAGCGCGTGGGTGGAGAAATGTCGATTTAAAAATCGATCACAGGCGGGTTATAAGAAAATTTCTTGAGGGTTTAAATTGGACTAGTCATAGCGTAAACGCTACATTATGAGGTCAAAAAAAGCAGCCTTCACGAAGACTGAAGTACTAATCTAATGAGACCACCGCAATCGGGCATACCCTGAGTAATAATTAGTTAAGTAATCATCTAATTCTTTAATCACCCGTTCAATATGATTTTGTCAAATCGGTCCCTTTGATGACCAACTATTATCATTAATTCTATAAATATTGAGGGCAGATCTAAAGATAAAGAAACTTTACTTTACTTAAACTTGTTAGATACACCTAGAAGTTTAATACAAATGTGACGTATTTCTAGTGCAGATAAAACCACATGATAAATAGGGAAATGCTATCTTTGCTGGCAATGAGAGCAAAGAAAAACTCAAAGTGAGAGAGATAAAAACCAGTCAGCTGAGGGAACCTTTCAACAATGTTGAGTTTGGATCCACCATTTATGTATATATAACGAAAAATAATACGACTCCAAACATTGAGGATCTGAGCACAAACTTAATTACGAAATTTGGAAGAAAAACACTATAATTGCTTCTCCGGATGATAAACAGCAAGCTGTATTCAAACTATGCAGATAACCAAAGTGTACAGACAAGCCTAAGTTGTTGCCTTGCTTAAATTTGCCAAAATCTCCAATTAACACAAAAACTGTCGGCAATATCTTTATTTTGTCAGCTATTTAAAATACTTACAAATGGTCCTTTATATAATATTACCGTTAATAGAGGAAGAACTCAAATTGAAATGTTAAGACGCGAATATCATGTACGTCACAAATACTATATCTTACCCAATACAGCGCAGACAGCTACGTAAGATATCATAGAGATATTATAAAGATAAATAGAACATAAAATGTTCAGAAGTATGTAATATTGGTAAACTGGTATATTCTTCTTATATAAATTAAGCATTCTTCCCTCTTTTGTACACTACTACCAATTTTTACATAAAATATCTATTTTTGCACTTATATATTTATTTTAAGATAACCCATCCAGAATTATAGGTAGTACACAGATAAAACCAGAAATAAAATAATAAAGAAGCTATATACAAGATATCGTAAAACAATGGATTAACTAAAAGTTCTTATTAATCGTATTCTTAAATAATACTTAAAAAGACATACTCATGTTAACAAAATACATTAGTAAATTAGTAAATATAATAACACAGTTCGTACATCTAGATCTGGAATAGCCAATGTATTAGCTTCATCCTACGAGTCATATTCAAGTAACGAAAACTTGACTCAAGACTTTAAGAATTTAAATCCAAAGAAGAATTACAAGAATTTAATTATGATAAAAGCGATAACCTACCAATAAATGCACCAATACTAGAGGAAGAGTTAACTGAATCAATCAATTCTATTAAAAACTCTAGTCCTGGCCCAGATGATATTCCTATTATTTTCCTTAAAAATTTGCCTTAAAATGGATTTGCCTATTTATTAAAGATATATAACAAAATATGACTTGAAGGAATGTTTTCACATACTTGGAAAAATGTTTATTCAATACCTATCCTTAAACCTGGTAAACCACGTTCAGACCCAAACTTCTACCGTCCAGTATTATTAGGATGTGCAATGAGCAAAGTGTTCGAAAAATTAATTAACCATCGTCTTATTTACATACTTGAGCAAAGATCTGTTTTATCTAACAAACAACAAACAAAGTGGATTTTGCAAAGATAGATCAACTATTAGACAACTTAGTTGACCTCGAGTATGAAATACATAAAGAGCTAGCAAATAATAAAAGCTGCATCGCGGTATTTTTTGATATAACCAGAACATTGGATACAGGTTTGGCGCCATGGACTAATTAAAACTTTACAGAAATTAGGTATACAAGGAAATATGCTTATCTCATCACTAACTTTTCAACAGACCGAAGTTTCCAAGTAAAAGTAGATGATTTCATTTTTAAAATAAGGATACAGGAAAATGGAAACCATTAAGGATCATCTATTAGTGTTACTTTTTTTTTATTGATATTAATAGTATTTTGGAAAACGATTCTCCACAAGTAAAGAGTAGGCTATACGCAGATAATCTCATAACTTATTGTAAGCGAAGAAACATAGAACTAATTAAAAAAACCTTACAAGATACTATTTCTGCATTAGAGAAATGGTCAATGAAATCTGGAATGAAATTTTGTTCCAATAAAAGTAAATGTATCCATTTCACTAGAAAACGCAATGTTAGTAGTCCAGAAATTACACAAAAATATAATATGTTGATTGGATCAAATTCCTTGGAATTAATTTTGATAAACATTTAAATTGTAAGCAACACATTTATTATCTTAAATCATATTGTCAACAATATTTGAACAACAATAATGAAAGTCATATCTACTAAAAATTGGGGATGTGATCAAGATATCTTATTGACAGTATATAAAAGCTTATTATATCTAAAATCGATTACGGTTCAATAGTGTATGGTGTATGGGTGGGTCTACCAGTCAATCACTTTTGAAAGAGTTGCAATCAGTCCAAAATACTGCTGTAAGAATAGCCTTAGGAGCTTTTTGTACCATACCTATAGATAGATTACTATGTTTAATAGGAGAAATGCCTCTGTAATGAGAAGACAATATCTTAGCCTAGCATATGCTGCCAAACAGTGAAAATCCCGTCAGAAACAATGTCTCTGCTTCTCCTTTCCACACAACATATCTTAACAAAAAAAGATCTAAACTCCATTTTTATGAAAGACGTAATAGATACATGACAGCAATAATATTGTATTCCCTAAATATACCAAACCATCCTTTTAACCGCTCCTCCTTGGATGGTCAGAAAACCCTTCCTAGACTTGAGTTTAACAAAGACTAGTAATCAACTTAATACTTTCTTTATGGTTAAATAATTTTTTATTAAGATTGATGAGTACCAAAATACCAACATATTTATACTGATGCCTCCAAATCAGAAAAAGGCGTGGGATGTCCCTTCATACACAATGACTACACTGCTTCACAAAAAAATCTTAAATTTTAGCACAGTATATACAGGAGAACTATTCGAAATTTACAAAGCATTAGAATATGCACTGAACGCCAAATTAGACAGAGCTTAATAATAACAGATTCCTTAACTTCCATGAGTAGCTTGGGCACCATTTACCCAACTCATCCATTGTTGCGATTGATAAAGAACCATTTGTACCAACTTCTTACCACTTGAAAGAAGAATTGAATCAATCTCGTCAAAAACTACGAGATATAAAAACAACTGTTACAAAATGGAAAAATATGTGTAGCAACAGGAAAACCAAATTATAATAAACAGACTGAGATTAGGACATACACGCTTAAGACATGAAAACCATATTACTGGAAGTGTTCATCCAATCTGCGGTAAGTGTTTCAAGAGTTTAAGTGTCAAACATTGTTTATTCGAATGTCCTGCATGTTCAAATGGAGGCAAAAGTGTAACATACCAACAACGCTACGAGAGTATCTACAAGAAAAACTGTGTATATTCGCCTGTTTTAAGTTTTCTAAAGTCAAATGAAATATACAACCAATATTTAAACATCATTGCGTGTAGAAATAAATGTGTAATCTTCTATTAACCAATGTACTTCAACTCAGATTTATGTATGTAAAACTCTATGTATGTCTATGGCTTTGTTTAATCTATGTCAAAAAAAATGTAAAAAAATTGTAATACCAAGCGGCGCGGTGCTAAAAACCACTAAGGTTGATGCGCCTTAATTGTTAATAAAACAAAATAATAAAACAGACTAAACATTTTGTAAGTTGATCATAAAAATGATAGCAAATATCTTTTGTAAAATTTATTAATCAGTTGCTACAAAAAGGAAATTTTTGATAATTAAGACCCATCATTTTCAGTTCTTCTGCGATGCTAAAATAATACGAAGTTCTAAATAAAAAAAATATATTAGTTTAATAAAAACAGCAGATATTTCGTTTTATTTATACAAAAAAATACAAATATTGATGTTTTCTTAAAATTTTAGTGCAGAATGTATAAAAAATAGAAAAATGTGTTACTATCAGCAATCAACGTTTATTCTATTGTATAAAATCCGAATTGGTTACAGGGTGTAACAAAAAGGTTAAATCACATAAATTAAATCACGTATTCTGGGAACAAAAATAGTTCGATTGAACCGACCTTACTTAATAGTTCGAACTTACTTTAGTACAAATGTGCATATAAAAAAGTTACAGCCCTTTGAAGTTATAAAATGAAAATCGATTTTTTCAAATATATCGAAAACTGTTATAGATCTTATATTGACAATGGACATGGCAGTGGACGTGGCTTTCTCATGGCAGGAATATTTTAAAAAAATAACTGTGAAATTTGTACACTCCATAAAAATTTTATGGAGGGTTTTTCCCTAAACCTCCCCAAATGTTTGTATACGTTACAATTAGCTTTATTGTGGTACCATTAGCTAAATAATATTTTTAAGTTAGTATTACCTACTAAGAGGTAAGTTTTTTATTTCTAGTACGGTTTCGATTAGCCAGATTTTATCGAGATGGGGCTACTTTTTTATTATGTTTTAAAAAATTTTCTAATCGTCTGTATAAAACTTTTTGCTGTGGTTACTATGTGTTAACAGGTTGACTGCGTTCCCAAAATACGTCAACCAAAGAACAGTGCGTTACCGGTCTCCCGGGACCGGTGACTTGACGCGAACACTATGCGTTACCGACCGTCAGGGACCGGTAGTGACGTAATTAGTTATTACGTTTTTACATGTTTTAAAATATAAATTATACGAATTTTAAGATCAGTTATTAACAGTAAAAACATTTTAAAACATGTCATTGTTATTCGTTTCCTGTTAAGAATATTTAAAGTATCAAGACAGCTTACTATATTTTACAGATTTAGTTTATATTTGAAACAAAAAAACTTGTAAACTAAATATTTATGACCTTAGTTATTTAAACAAAAAAAAAACATAAAGTTTCAGGAAAATAAAAGATTTTTTCGTAGTTATTAAAAAAACAATCAAGTTTCAGAAAATAGATTATTTTATGAATGCTACTAAATCAAGATAAACACATTCCAGGTTGGTTGTCCAGGACATTCATGGCAGTAACTTGTTACTTTTGTTACCATATTGCTTGACTGTTTGCTTGAATGTGTTTCTCTTAATTTATGATGGCATCCTTGGCATTGTCTTCTCATTTTTTCTCCAGGTCCTGACGGTTTAACAAAAAGTATGTGGAACTCTTTTGGGAGTAGTGGTGTTTTTCGTGTGCAGCTGTAGTAATAAGTAACTCCTGTGCCAATCTTTTTCTAAAAAAATTTATAGGCTAGTTTACGTCACCATTTTAAACTTTTTCTTAAAACGGAATGATAAGAACATCATCTGATCACTAAAGTCTACTCCTTTTTTTGCTTGATTGTAATCAATAATTGCAAATGAAATCGTAGCTTTCACGGCCATAGTCAGAATTATAGTTTATTCGCCTTCCGGGTTTGGACCGTGTCATTTGTGAGTGACCCAAAAGTGGGTTCATCTCGACGTTTCGCTACAAGGCGGGGAGTGAATCCTCCTCGAGGATTCACTCCCCGCCTCTCGACGCGTTAGTGTTCTGAGCTGTTGGACGTGAATCCCTGTCCTGCATTGGTTTTCACCTCTGGCTGCGTTAGAGTAGTTGAGTTACTGTGACCAAATGCCCATCTTGGTAGTTAGTATTCGCCTTTGGTTGCGTTGAGTAACTGAGTTACCGTTGCTAACTACCCATCTTCCTGTCTTCTTTTTCTTTTTCTTTTTCTTTGTTCTCCTGAAGAAGCTACATACAATTGTAGCGAAACGTCGAGATGAACCCACTTTTAGGTAACTCACAAATGACACGGTCCAAACCCGGAAGACGAATAAACTATAATCAATAATTGCCTTTGGTTTCAATACAAACTCACGCTGCCAGTTTCGCTTTCCTAATGGTTTTAAAGTAGTTGTATAGGTTCAATCATTGCTTAACATCAGAACTGGTCGTCTTTCCATCCATTTTATAATACGTTTAGGAATTGTTCTGTGTTCCCACAAATTTCTTCCTTTTTTATTTTGTTAGGTACCGTTTTGGGAATACCTCTTCTGTTGGACCTCAAGATTCCACAATAAATTATTTGTTTTTTGAATCATGATTTGGCTAAACGTAAACTCGAGTAATAGTTATCAACATACAAGTAGCGATGGGAAAACTACATTTCTGAATTATTTAAAGATGAGAGAGTAGAACACTATATACCGATTGCTACATCAGGTCCATCTGTAACAGAAAGTGAGATAAGACGTTCAATACAAACGGCAAAAAATGGAAAAGCACTTGGTCCCAATGAAGTAAGTGCTGAAATATTAAAGTTTTTGGGGAGAAAATAGAATTAAAGCTATGTGTAATCCCTTATGACACTGGGATATTACCAACTGATTAGTTAAAGTTGACATTTGTCACAATACCTAAGAAACATCGTCCAAAGACATGCGGTGATTATCGGACAATAAGTCTGATGAGTCACGTTTTGAAGATCTTCCTGCGAGTAATACACAGCAGAATTTACACGCTGTTAGAGGACAGAATTAGCAATACTCAATTTGGGTTTAGAAGTGGCTTGGGTATAAGAGAAGCCTTGTTTAGTATACAGGTGCTAGTACAGAGATGCAGAGATATAAATCAAAATGTGTACATTTTTGCAATCGATTTTGAAAAAGCTTTTAACAAAGTCCGACATAACAAAATGCTAGAAATATTGGAAACAGCTGGATTGGACGATAAAGATCTACAAATAATTACAAATCTATACTGGCATCAAGTGGCAAGAATAAAGGTTGAACAAGAACTGTCGGATGAAATAAATATAAAAAGAGGAGTGAGACAAGGCTGTATATTGTCGCCTTTACTTTTTAACTTATATTCGGAGGAAATATTTAAGGAAGCCTTAATGGAGACAACCGAAGGTATTATTGTGAATGGAGTAACCGTCAATAATATTAGATATGCCGACGATACCTTAGTCCTTGCCAATTGCGGAGAAGACCTTCAAAATCTAATGAACAAAATAAAACAGACTTGTGATCAGTATGGATTAAAACTCAACGTTAAGAAAACTAAATATATGATAGTTAGCAAACAAAATTATATACAGGATGACGGTATAAAAGTCGGAGATGCCACACTGGACAGAGTAGAGAAACTCGTGTATCTCGGCAGTAATATCAATGAGAGCTGGGATCCAACCGCAGAAATTAAAAGCCGAATAGAACAAGCCCGAGCTGCCTTTGTAAAAATGAGAAACGTACTTTGCAGTCACGATCTTAGCATTGACCTTAGAGTTCGTATGACATCTTGCTACATCTTTCCTGTCCTGCTGTATGGAGTGGAAGCGTGGACTCTAACTGAGGCTATGCTTAAACGCTTGACAGCCTTTGAGATGTGGGTATACAGATGACTACTGAAAATAAGCTGGGTCGACAGAGTTAGAAATGAGGAGGTCCTTACACGGCTGAGCCAAACAACACAACTGGTCAATATAATAAAGAAACGCAAGCTGGAATACTTCGGTCACAGTATGAGACACCCTGAAAAATATGATTTTTTACATCTGATCATTCAGGGAAAGATCCAAGGTAATCGTGGTCCTGGTAGACGAAGAACATCATGGCTGAAAAATCTAAGGCAATGGTATGGAAAATCAACTACATCGTTATTTAGAGCTGTATAAAGTCACGATAGCGAATATGGTAGCCAATATGATATCCAACGATCGATAACGGTCATGGAACTAGAAGAAGAAGTAGCGATAGTAGCAATTTTCGAATTCAACATGTTTAAGAAGATTATACACTATCTACTCACTCTGAGAGGCATTTGCATTGGTAGTTGTATTTTTACCACGATATACGATTATGTTGTTAGTATAACCATCCACTGTACATAACTTATATAATTTAATTCCATACAGGTGTGTTTTACTTGACAGATATTGCTTTATTTGCAGTCTTACTTGATAAGGTACTATACTTTCATCGACTACCAAAATCCGTCTTGATGTTAATGCAGCTTGAAAATTTTTAATCAGTACTTTTGAAACTTCCCCTAACTTATAAAGCCGATTATCTTTATTACACTGCTGATCGTTACAAAAATGTATGCAACGCATCAGTAAAAGGAGCCTGTCTCGTCTCATGGTAGTCGTAATAAACTCATTTCTGAACATGGGATCTTTTGACCAATATAAATTTATTGCGGGACCATCAACTAATCTCATAACTATACATATTAAAAAAAAAACATTTCAGTTAGGCTATATCACAGTCAATTCAGTAACGTATACGTGATTTTGATCGATGTATATTTAACAACATTTCCCGAGCAAATCTATTTGTTTAAGTGATAACATTCTGTAAAAGATCATTGGTTACAAATAACTTGTAAGCGTCTATAGGATTTTTTATTTCGTTAACGTTAAATTTAATATGGGCATATCTTGATATTGATTCAACTCACTTGTTGTTGTTTCAATGTCACTCTCACCTATATCATGCCACTCGTTTTCATCATCATTTTCAGATTCTGACATATTTTCGTTATCAATTTCTGTCTCATTATCATCGTCAAATAAATCACTCTCACTTACATTACTGTACGATTCATCTGAAAGAACATCATTCCTTAACCTCTTGCATCCACTGTTGGATATAGGTCTCTTCCATGTTCTTCCACTGTTCTCTATCTTGCGCCTTCTGTATCCAATTTCCGACTGTTTTTCTCAAGTCGTCCATCCATCTTTTTGGTGGTCTGCCTCGGTGTCTTTTGTCTTCTCTAGGTCTCCATTCTATGAGTCTTTTGGTCTACCTATTATCATTTAAACGTGCTATATATCCAGCCCATCTCCATTTGGCTTGTGCAATTTTTTCTATGACATCTGTCACTTTAGTCCTCTCTCTCACTATCCTATTTGGTACCATATCTCTTCTAGTTATTCTTCAACGTTGCTCTTTCCATTTTTCTTTGGGTTATTCTTAATTTTTTTGCAGAATGTTTGGTTAAAGTTATTGTTTCGGAACCATATGTTATTACTGGCAGTATGCATTGGTTGTAAACCTATTTCTTCAAGCAAATCGGTAGCGTTCCTTTTAGAATATCTCGCATCTTGCCAAATGCTGCCCATCCCATGCCTATCCGACCCTGGATCTCACAAGTTTGATTGTCTTTTCCTATTCTAATTTCATGCCCTAAATAGATATAGCTAAAGACCTGTACTTCGTTCTCATCTACCCTCATAACATCACTGGAACTAAATTGGTCATGTATTTTGTTTTTTCAAAGTTTATGTTCAGACCTATTTGTTCTATTGCCTGTTTTAGTTCTTCCATCATTTTGTGAGCTTCATTTAAACTCTCGGCTATAATAACAATATCATCTGCAAAGCGCAAGTAGCTTAAGTATTCACCATCAATATTTATTCCCCTTTTAGCCCAATCTAGTTTTTAAAAGGCATATTCCAGAGCTGAAGTGAATAGTTGGGGGAGATGGTGTCGCCCTGTCTAATTCCTCGCTCAATTCTATCTTTATCGATAAAGTCATGGAGTTTAACAGATGCTGTTGCGTTGTTGTATATATGTTTTATCAAATTTGTATATCTATAGTCTACTCGCTTTGTTCTAATGCTCCGAATACTGCAGGTAATTCCATGGTATCAAAAGCTTTTTGAAGTCTATGAAAATCAACGTGAGTGGTTTATTATATTCAACACATTTTTCAATTAGTAGTTTAAGTGCTTGTAGGTGGTCATTTGTTCCATAACCTTTCCTAAACCCAGCTTGATCCTTAGACTGATAGAAATCTAATTTTCGTTCTAAACGTGTTGTGATGATCTTGGTAAATCATTTGTAGAGATGTGACAACAGACTTATCGGTCTATAATTCTCTATGTCTGATATATCTCCTTTTTTGTGTATTAGGATAGTACTTGCATTGTTCCATTTTGTAGGGACAATACCTTGGTTTAGACATAGGTTGAATAGTTCAGTTACTACTTCCAGCAGTTTCTTGCCTCCTACTTTAACAGCTTCTATTACTATTTGGTCATCTTCCGGAGCCTTGTTGTTTTTTCATTTCCTTTAGACTTCGTTTCACTTATTCTATCGTTATGGTAGGCAGAAGTTCGGATCCTTGGTTCATTACTCTGCGTTTTTTAATTTGTGTTTTGTCTTCTTCTGTTAACTGGCTTTTGTATAATTCTTTATAGAAGCTTTTTGCTGTCTCTACTATTCTCTCTCTATTTGTTGTTATATTACCTTCCTTGTCTTTTAGGTTAACAATTTCCTTTTTACCATCACAAAGCTTTCTTCTGAGTATTTTCATATTTCCATTTTGCTCAATCACATTTTGTATTTTCTCAGTATTATACTTCCTCTGATCTTTACGAATTGCTTTTGAGATATCTCCGTTCAGATTTCTGAGTTCAGCTGAGTCGCCTTTCTGCTCTGATCTCTTGATTTTTCTTTCTTTAATGAGCTTTCTGGTGTTTTCGCTCAGTTTCTCTTCTTTTCCGGCTGGTCTAGCACAGTACTGTTTTTGTGCAGTCATTAACGCCTTTGTGATTGCATTATTTACGGTTTCAACATCTGTCGAAAGAGCATAGTTTTTGTCAATTACAGAATCGTCCGAATCAAAAGGATCGTCCCGTTCATTTTCACTGTCACTATTGGCAATTCTGCAAGTATATGGTCTCTTAAATCAGTTGGACGCGAATTTACAATACTTGAGTTATCTTGGTTAAGTAATTGAGTAACTGAAGTACTCGGTTCCTTACACTCTACAGTTTGGGTTTTGTTTGTATCAGCTGTTTGAGCTAAAAACAAAATCTTTTTAATGCGAGATGACATTTTTAGACTAGTAAAACCACGTAAAACACGGACGTAAACACACCTGCTATTGAAATACGAACGATAATAAATGTCGATTGACTGCGCAAGCATGCAGATATATTAATAAGCCCCGGTCCCGCAGGACCGGTCTCGCACTTGAGTAACAAATTGTAATCTCTGTGCGTTACCGGCCCCCAAAGCTCGGTACATTTTTTCTTTTAGAAATGTTTAGAATTTTAAGGCAAGTATAACGCTGTTCTTTAGAGCATTTAAATCAACAGAATATTAACGCAAGCATAAGATATGCCTTTCGCAATTTTTAAAAGTTTGCAGTTTTCACATGCCGCACTTAAATAATAACAAACACCGGTCACAGGGGACCAGTAGCGCAGTCAAACTGTTAAATAGTAGCATCAACACATATTGTCAGTTAAAAATATTTCAATTATTGCGCTAAATTTTATATTACAACGTTTTCAGAAATGGCAGATATGCGTTTAATTCTGGGTATGTTTGAACACGCTAAATTAGGGTTTCAGATCATTATTGGTAATTTGGTAATTACTGGTGAATGTCAAGGAAATAGTACAGCAGCTGTAAGGCATTATGCAGAAAAATATTTTAATCGAAATACACTGTGCAAATGATTTATTTTCTTTAATCGTCGTTTACGAGAGACTGGCACAATGCGACCGCAACTTGTTCGTAATAATGGTCGACCAAAAGTAGATCTAAGAGATGAAAAGATTTTAGAATAATTGAAAAATCCCTGGAAGCAGTAGTAGCAGCTCAATTAGATGTTTCTCATATAATTATTTAAAGAAGATTCATTAGCAGTTTCATCCTTATCACTTAACACCTGTTCAAGAATTACTGGATGATTATTGTAAAAGAATAAGGTTTTGCAATTGGTTTTTAACAAAAAACACACAAAATGTCAATTTTATTAATTTTAATTACCAACGAAGCTACTTTTAACAAAAATGGCATTAGGAACTATCATGACACGCTCATCTGTGCCGAAGAAAACTCTCACGTAAAAGCTCGCTCATCACCAAAGAAATTTTAAAGTCAATGTTTGGGCTGGAATTGTGGATAATAACGTTAGGGACAGTATTTCTTTCAAACCATTTAAACGTTTAAAATTATTTACATATTTTACAAAACGTGTTACTAGTGTATTTACACAAGGTCAATCTCATAAGTTTAGCCTCCATCCGCTTCTATAAACCAAGATTTATCCGAGAACCTATAGAAATTGAAAAAAAAAGGCCAACTTGTCTCAATACAAGAGATGATGGCATACGGTTGAGGCAAGTGTATGCGTCAATTACCGTGCCAATATCCCATGCAAACCCCCACACCAGTATACGCTTAAACAAAGCCTTGTCTCTTCTTCTTCTTCGCGTGCCATATCAGCATTATCCGATGCTTCTTGATCGTCTGCAATATGGAATAATTGTCCTACATTTGATATCTGAGTCCATTCACAAATATTTTTTAACCAAGAAACTTGTTTTCTTCCTACATCTCCACGGCCCTGTATTTTAATTTTAAGGATCAGTTGTAATATTCTATATCAATTTCCTATCACTATATGTCCCAGATAAGACATTTTTCGATATTTAACAGTCTTTAACAGTTCTCTATCTTTACTGGCGCTCCTTAGCACTTCTTCATTAGTTTTTCTTGCTGTATAAGATATCTTCAACATTCGTCTATGAACCCACATTTTCAATGCTTCAATTTTGTTCATAATCGATACTTTTAACGTCATCACTTCTGCACTATACAAAAGTGCGGACGAAACACAGCACTTAACCATTCTTTGTCTAAAAGTTCTAAACTGAGACGGTTATTGCAAAAAAATGACTTCATATTCAAAGCCTTGTCGTCTTCTTTTTCTTCAAGTTCCACTACTATCGGAGATTGCAGATTATTCTGACAACTATAATTTTGTTGGTTACGCGCCTGAATAGTTCAATTGAACTGCATCCAAACCATTCACGGAGATTGCGTAGCCACTAAATTTTACGTCTTCCTACGCTTCTTCTGACTTTGATTTTACCCTGCATTATATTCCTTAGTAGTTCGTATTTTTTACCTCTCATGAAGTGCAACAAGTATTCCAATTTCCTGATTTTTATGGAATTTAAAACTTTGCATTGTTTTCCTAGTTGTTCGAGAACTTGTTCGTTTGTTTTGCGATTCATCCATTATATTTTCAAAATACGTCAGTAACACCACATTTCGAATGCTTCTAGGTTTTTAATGTTGGATTTTTTAAGTGTCCAAGCTTTAACTCCACACAAAAGGATAGAAAAAATATAACATCGAAGCATTCTTATCCGGAGCGATATATTGATATCGCGATTACAAAAAAGTTCTCTCATTCTATTAAAACTTGACCGTGCAATTTCAATGCGTCATCCTATTTCTTTTGTCTGATTAGTATCTTCTGTGATCCATGCTCCAAGGTATTTGTACGAAGATATTTGTTCAATTTCTATATTATCTAGTACTAGCTTAACTTTGATGTTTTGTGCTTTTGTAAGTACCATGAACTTGGTTTTCTTCAAATTTATTTTTAGTCCATAATCGTTGCAATATATATTTAGTTGTTCTATATATATACTGCTTTAGCTAAATATATATACTGCAAATTGTTGCAGTTTTTCTAGTGTTCCTGCCAAAAGGACGGTGTTGTCAGCATATCTTATGTTATTAAGTGGCTCACACGTTTATTATAAGGCCCTCACTGATCTCGGCAAGCGCTAATTCTGAGATGGCTTTACTGTATAAATTAAATAACAAGTGTGATAAAATACACTATTGGCGGACCCCACGGCAAATCTGGATAACCTCGGTCAGTTCAAATTCAACTTTCACTTTTGCTATTTGGTTTCAATATTAGAATTTAGACATTAGAATCATGTTACATATGATTCTAATGTCTCTACTGTCTATGTTTTTATTTAATAAAATTTCTTTAAGCCGATTATGCTGCACTCGGAAAAATGCCTTCTCAAAATCAATGAAACAGGTATATACTTTCTGATTAATATCTAAGCATCTCTGCGAAAGAACACTTACTGCAAACAGTGTATTACTTATGGCTTCATCTAATTTCTTATATATTCTTTTGTGAATTACTTTTAAAATCAATTTCAAGACGTGACTCATTAAGGCTATAGTGCGATGTGCACTTCTTTGCATTGGATTTTTTGGGAAGCAGTATAAATGTTGATTGAAGCCATTCTTTAGGTATTATACCTGTTCTATTCTTCTTCTTCTTCTTCTTCTTCTTCACGTGCCATCTCCGCTACGAAGGTTGGCTATCATCATGGCAATTTTGACCCTGGAGGCTGCCGCTCGGAACAATTGTATGGAAGTGCAAGCAAACCACTCCCTGAGGTTTCTCAACCATGACATTCTTCTCCTACCTATGCTGCGCCTACCTTCAATCTTTCCTTGCATAATTAGTTGCAACACTTGATATTTATTCCCACGTGTAATATGTCCCAGGTACTGTAGTTACCATAAGGTACCTGTTCTATATATGGTATTAAATATGTCCAAAAGAAGATCAATAGATTCAGTGTTCACAATTTTGAGTAATTCAATAGGAACTTCATCAGGCCTGGTAGATTTACCACCTTTAGCTTGTTTCATTGCATATTCAATTTCTTCTCGTATAATGTCAAGCCCAGTATCATCCTTAAATTCTTTCGGTGCTTCTGTTCTCTCTTTGCCTTTAAGAAGTTGTGCTCTATATTGTGTCCATCTCTGCATTTTTTGGTTTATATCTGTTATAAGTGCACCACTTTCATCTCTTAGTTGCCTAGTTTAAAGTGTTTTTCCCATTCCTGTTAATTCTCTAATTCTTTTATGCATGTTAAAAAGTTATATTTTTTTTTTCAATTTCTTCTAGTTTTTGGCACTGCTCATGTAACATTCTCTCCTTACTTTTTGTATTCTCTTTTTAATTAATGGATCAGTTTTATTATATTTAACTGGATATTTTTTTAATACATTTCTTTCACTCATTAATAGTAGTATTTATTCAGTCATCCAGTCTTTATGTTTTCCATTCTTTAGTTTTAAGTTTTCATTTGCTGTTTTAATTATTGCTACTTTTATATTTTACATTTCTGATAAATGTTATAGATACTTTTATTCAGTTCTTGGGCATTACGTAGATTTTCAGTAAGAGTTTTTACAGTTTGTTCCTTTGTTTGTGGTTGCCCTAATCTCTTAATATCAATTCTACTTTGTGTGGGTTTTTAAACCAGCTTCAATTTGGTTCGTAATGTGACTATTATGGGGTTAAGGTCTTAACGGATGTCTGCTTAAGGGTAAGTTTTGGCAGACAGTATTGAATTACGAAATCTTTGTCTAATGAGGTCAAAGTTAATTTGATTTCGGATTATTCTGTTGGTTGTATCCCTGGGAGATTTCCATATATACAATCTTCTTTTTGGTAGCTTAAGACGGTCATCTATCGGTTACGGCTATCCAAGGGTCATCACGTTTATTTCTAGGTCCTAGACCATATTCCCCACATATCCGTCCAGTCTTCCCTGGTAAACTTTGGCATTAAAGTCACCCATTACTATTGTAGTGTTATGTTTCTTCATTGATTTTAAGACTTGTTCCAAAACATGGTAAAATAGTTCGATATCGTCGTCATTTTTATCTGTCGTAGGAGCATAAACTTGAATAAAATTTACTATAGTTTTTTTAGACTGAAGTTGTATTGATCAGATCCTATCAGAATAAGAAGTAAAACTTCTCACAGAGTAATTGACCTTTTTTGCAACTAAGATAGCAACACCATAGCGGTGATTGACCTCGCTGTTACCTAAATAATACGTGGTTTCCTTATTTGTTATTTATTTGCCTGAACCTGGCCACTGTACGTTACTTATACCTAAAACATGAATTTGAAGGTTTTCCATTTCAAGAAGTACGTTCGGCAATTTACCACTTGCGTATAAACTTCTGACATTCCAGGTTGCTATTTTCAATGCTTTAAGTTCACAAGGATTTCTCTTATTTACGACCTGGGAGGCCCTCTGATCTACAGTTATTCCTCCCTGCCGGATATTGGATTTCTGGCTCCATAATAAGTAAGTCTGTTTACTTTACTTTTCATTTGCCATTCATGACTTTACTAGGTGTACTCTAAGAGTCTTTAATGCAGTGGTTCCCCGTTGCCTTCTGCATCCTTACGCCGTTGACCTAATTTTCGATTCATCCGCCTTTAGGACCAGTTTCCCAACCCTTGGACAAAAGAGTGCCCTTCCACTTATTAACTCATCCGCCCACAGCCGTTGGTCATAAGTGGGGGATTGCCTATACTGGCAATCATTCGGTGAATTACCTGTTGCTTCACGGGAGGTATTTTATTTCGCTCTTACCCACCGGTTAACCGGGTCGGGCATTCCCCTATCCGCCACCTGGGAACGCGCTCTCGAGAGGTTACAGGTTCCTCCGAGAGGCTTACATACATAAGCCTTGTCTAGGCTTATGTAATTAAGGGAAAAATGAATGCTCCTAGCAATTCATTTATATCTTGTGAAATGACATTAAGAGGCTCCATTACAACTTACGTCACGAGAACAAACACACGACCGCAAATCGTCACTATTAACGATTCTACATTTTCATTCCACTGTAATCCGACCTTCTCGAAATCAACCTTCACGATTTTCTTTTGCTATTTACGTTACGACCACCACCAAATAGCCAATTCATAACATTCTTAGGAATGGACTATTGCCATCATTATTTTTGCAATATTGACTTTGAACACATTTTTGATGACTTTTAGTAGAGAAAAAAATAATGTCTTCAGTATTTCTTACAACCGTTTTTAATTTAAATGCCTACAAATGTGTTACTCACCTCTGAATCGAGTTTTTGAAGACATTTAAGGAAATTCCAGATTTTTTCTTTAAATTCTAGTTTAGAATCTACAAGAACAAAAATACGAAAAATAATTAATAAATATAATAGTGAATACATTAATGGTGCAATATGGAGTAGCTTTAATGTTTTCATTCCAAAAACAAGCAATGTCACAGTTAAAATGTCAACTCAAAAGGCGTATAAAAACCCAATTCCAATACTAGAGGCCAAAAAAGAAAAATTGACCACACTGCTCTAATGGGTAAAGGAACCGTTAAAATCATTTTACGAAAATATTATTCAAACAGCAACTAAGAAAAAATTTAAGGAAGCTACAGAATCAACTGTATGATATTAAAATTGTTTAGTAATAAATACTTTTGGTTTGAAACCTGATATTTTATTACTAAAACAACTTAAATTCATTTTAAAAATCTTAATTAAAGAGTTTAGTAACGATTTAGAATTCTTTTTTTTTAATAATGTCTTATATTAGGTGTAATCTATTACCTTCAAACTTCATTTTTAGTGAAAATGTTTAGATAAACTCTCAAAACGTTTTTTTATCTCTTGCAAACTGCCCGAATGTAACTTAGGTTGTTTCTGAAAGCGATTCAAATACTCAAAGTCTCTTAATTTGATCTATGTATGACCGGTTTGATATGATGCCAAATTTTTCCTAACATTTGTTCCACACTGTTTGTCAATCGGGTGTTTATAATTGCTGCTGTTAATTTATTTATGGTATTCCGAAGTATGATTGTAATGCTGAACGTGAGCCTTCGAGACCACATAACAAACCAACAAATCAGGCAAAGATCAGGAGTTCAAGACGTCATCGAAAGAACCACGTCGCTTAAGTGGAACTGGGTAGGGCACTTAGCCAGAGCATAAGATGGACGGTGTACAAGACGTATTATGGAATGGAGGCCCAGAAACTATAAAAGAAGCTGAGGACGACCACCGACTAGATGGACCGATGATATAAAACGTGTAGTAGGAAACTGGCTACAAGCGGCCCAGTGTAGAGAACACTGGAAAGAACTGAGGGAGGCCTATGTCCAGCAGTGGACGCGATTGGCTAATTGATGAAGTGTGATTTCTCTTCAATGGCAGCAATATCTTTTTTAATTATTTTGGTTATTTTTATTTTAATCGATTTTCTACTGTTTGGGGTATTTTTCCCTCTATAAGAGTGGTTGGATTAGCTTTCTTATTGTGCTTCAGCAAGCTTTTAAGAACTCTTGTAGAATATTGCCAAGCCTGCTTCTTCCCCTTACACATATACGCAATGATCAACCCTGCCTCTTGGAACATGTGTTTACCAATCTAAGAATGGGATCCACATGTTCGAAGATCAAACCGGTCACACTTCACTAATTGAAGTGGTACCTATCTGACCCCCAGGCTGATCCTCCACCCCTCCTTATCGTGTTACTTACGTGAGGAGACTTATGATCTGAAAGTTACTTAAGGTGTCCTGGGTAATGAGACACCTTCTGTTTTTATTGACTGTGGTTATGCCACCTAACTGTAGGGGTAGCCACATCTAGGCTTTTCTTCCTATTTACTTTACTGACTCTATTAAAGTTACTCTAACATCACTTCGGGACTTAAGTCCCTAACAAAAAAAAAAGAAAACGAGTGTGTGTTCCGACCATGGAGCCGGCAGCCTGAGCTGGCGAGTTCATGTCCGGAAAAGAGTGTGTGCTCGGTTACTCAGCCCCCGATTTGGCAAAATAAATTTTGTTCTCCTCGCCGCCTGGGCGACCGAGAAGGGTCTGGCCACCAAGCCCATGTTTGCTGCATATGACCATAACCTCAGTGCTCGGGTGTCGCGAGTAGATCAGTGTTCATTTGATCTGTCTTAAGGGCCTAGTCCACAGTTTCGGTATATAGAAGATGTGACGGGCCTTATATATTTGAAAGAGTGAATTTAACTACGTTAGAACTTTAAGTGAAAGATATTAAATTGATAAACTAAGTGATATTATTAGAAAACAACCGTTATGTTTGGGTCTTTCTTGGAGCTTCGGGACTCTAAAATGCCTTGCAACAATTCTTACCCTTTTTCTTCTATTTCTATAGTGTGGGTGTATTGTGGTGTGCATTCCAGGTTGTATAGGGCCTTCACACACCTGTGTATAGTGTTCTTACCTAAGTACTTTGGTACCTGTATTCTCTCGCCAGAGACTTAACCTAAAAACCTAAAAACCTAAAAAACGTACACATTTTTTTGGTGGTGTTTTCTAATTGACTGCATTCTTGTGTTTGACGACTTTGCGACAATCTCATTCTTTATTTATTCATTTGGGTTCTCCCTATATCCGGCTAGCTGCTGTTTAGGTCTTCGGTGTACCATCCTGATATTTTCGTTGTATTTAGTCAGCTCTCTTAGCATACTGCTTGGGTGGTTGTTTAGTCCGTTAAATAATTCGTATGCTCTTTTGTCTAGCATGCGTAAGATTCTTGTTTGTCCTAAGTCTCTGTATAAATTTCTCAGAGGTACATATTTTGGTAGTTTCAGGGCATCTCTGATTATCTGGTTTTGCGTTGTCTGTATTTTTTTTCTGTTAGATTTACAGGTGTGTCCCCACGCAACGGAGGCATACAATAGGACTGGCAAGATGATGCTATTTGCAATCCTGATTCTGGTTTTAGATCTCAGTTTGCTTCTTCTTCCAATGAACATTGAGAGCTGACATTTCAGCTGTATGTTTGTTGGTTTATGTGTCGTGTGAACGTCAGTTTCTTGTCGAGTAACACCCCTAGGTATTTTGCTTCGTTGGTCCATCCTACTGTAGTGTTTCCAATCGTAATTTTTCGGTTGGGTACACTTCTTCTGTTACTTAACATTACAGCCTGTGTTTTGTCCGGATTTAAGGCTATTTTCTATTTTGTGCACCATCTTTGGAATCTGTTCAGTGCTCTCTGCAGATGATTAGCTGCATGATCAGGGTTTAGCTAACAGCTATTTCTGTGTCGTCAGCGTAAAGAGTCAACAGGGATCCTGGTTCTTTTGGCGTGTCGGCTGTGTAGATGGTGTACAGGTACGGCGACAGCACAGCTCCCTGAGGCACACCCGCTTCCAGGATTCCGACTTCGGACAGGATTGCCCCTATTTGAACTCTAAACCTTCTGTTGGCTAGGTATGATCCGAGGAGGCATGTCATCGACTCGCTGTATCCCATTGAATTTATTTTGTAAAGGTGTCAATCATGCCAGACCCTGTCAAATGCTTTACTGACGTCCAGAAAGGCTATTGCCATATACATTTTCTCGTTGAATCCTTTTATTGTAAACTCTGTGGGTCGTAATACCTGTAGTTCACAGGAGTGTTCGCTTCTGAACCGGAATTGAGCTTCTGGTATGGTGCCTAGTGCTTCCGATTCTTCGTTGAGTCTTTTTAATATCACTATTTCTGCTATCTTGCTTATCGATGATAATAGGCTGATAGGTCTGTAGTTTTGCGGACATGTGCTTCCTTTCATCTGTCTGGAAAATATCTTAGCTTGAGCATGTTGTTTATTATGTTGGTGATATAAACAATAGCTTTTGTAGGTAGATTTTTTAGTGCCCTATTTGTCACGTTGTCGGGTCCTGGGGCTTTTTTGGCGTTTGTCAGCTTTATTAATTCTTTTCCTTCTTCTGAAGGTTTGTGCATTATCCCTATTCTGCACTTTTTTCTTTTTAGTCTTCTAGCTGTTCTTTCTACCTCTTCTTCGAAGTCTATGTCTTCATTGGGGTGTTTGTTGTTCCTACATGCCCTTCCTAATTCGTTTTTAAGACTTCTGCTCTATCTATTATAATCTTTGTAATCCTTTTATCTTCTATGGTTTATGTGCGATATGCTCTTTTTCTTTCCGTGTTTTTTTCCTTGATTAGGTTTTGTAGTTCATAACTTATCTCCCTAAATCTTCCTTTCTGTCTGGTGATTGTTTCTGTTTTGGAGCTGGCATCGACAGCGTTAGTTATTGTCTGTTCTAATTTTGATTCGCTGTCCTCTAGTTCTGTGATCTTATTTATTGTTGGGATGTTACCGATGTTTTCGCTCACTATTTTGCTGAAGTTCGGCCAACTTGACTTCTTTCTGTTGTGGGGCTGCAAATAGTTCAATTATATTGCGCTCAGGGTCAGGACGATTAGATTGTGCGTCAAATCGCCTTCATTTAGAGAGTGTATCTCATATTGTTGACCCACGATGTGTAGGATTGCAATATCGAGATGCGTAGGAAGTTGTCCGTGGAAACAGGTCGGCTCTGTAGGTCCGATCACGTAGGTGTTTTGTCTGTTTTCGAGATGGCCGCATAGTCGTCTTTCGTTGTTGTTGGTTGTCCTGTCGAACCAATTGGGAGATCTCGCATTCAAATATTCTATTTTAGGCTCTTATGAGTTGGGGATTAGGCTTAAATCTTCGTCGATTATTGGATCTTTGAAGCCCGCTACTTTACACGCCCTTAGTTGTCTTATGGCCATTGCTATTACCTGCAGCATTTTTCGTTCATTGGTGTTACTTCTTAGTTTGTTTATATTAAGGTTTATATTGAGACTTATTAAAAAAAATCACGCCAACTTTTTTGTAGCGATACTATGTCTTCAATTGTGTTGCTGTTTATAATTGGTTGGTAAGTAGAATATCTTTTGATAGATAGTTGTTTGGTGATGTTACATTACTGTCTTATGTTTTGATGCTCATCGGCCACGCGTACTGGTTCAGCAAGATTTTCTGTCGACTTTCTTTGCTGATTTCTTTACAACTTTACTTGTTCTCTATACCTTTCTCCAAGTCATTTTTACTCTTCTGCTATTCTAAAATTTTGTAGTTCTATATTATTCTGTTTGCGGCGTTCTATGTGTTCCACGTTTATCAAATCATTAACTCTATCTTTGCGTATTTAGTTAAACTCAACATATTTGAACTTCTTTTTACCAGGGCATTGCTAATCGTTCTTTAATTTTGGTTCTGCCGTTTGTCTATTTTGATTCGCAATTCTGTACAAATTTTATTTTCCTGTAAGTTCCATTTTCTAGTTTTTCAACATTGAGTTTTTTTTGTATAGGTCTTGTATATAGCGGTCTGGCAATATCCATGACACTTTGTGAATTGTTTTATATGTGAACAAAGTTCCTTCAATGATTACATCATAGCTACCACACAGTTTATTAAAGCGGTTTCCGTTATCAGTGCCACGCTTCTCATAACATATCCTAGGTTAGTGTTGTTAATGAAGACCTTGGTATCAAAGTCTCCCCATCCCTACTTTTATATGGGATCGTAAGTTGTTTTAATGTTGCTTCAAGGCATTTGTAAGAGGCCTATTTTTCTTGTTCTGTTGCTTCTTCTGTTGGTGTATAGCACTGAATCAATGTTACATGCCTTCAGTTGGTCCTAATTCGTGCAGTGATTATTCGCTTTAAAACTGGTTTCCATTGTCTGAGGTTTTTTTGTGGCTTTGTGAATCTATACCTTAACAAACATATAATATATTTAATTGAACAAAAGACAGTAAAAATAATAAAAATACTTGAACACTACTATTCACAATTCTGTAAGTTTTTAAAGTTAGGACCAGAAGCAAAAAAAAGAACAAAAATTTTAAAATGACAAAAAGAGAATGTGGCAAATATAAAATTATTTCCAAATTAATTAACATGTGCAGCGAAGAATTACTGCAACACCTACAAATTGTAGCGTAAAAGTAGATTATTCTTTATGAAATATATGTATGAACAAATACTATAATCGATTAAAAAGTTTTCAATTACCTCTTGTCAGCTCATTGCATTTAAATAATTCGTAATAAAGGTCCTGGTTTTCTGGCATGTAATAATGTAACATAGAAGGATCCAGTTCAAATTTATTGTTGATCTAAAACAAATTTTATATTGTTAAATAGCACTTAAATATACAACTATAAATAAGTCTTAAGTCATAAAAAAATTGTAGAGTAGACGATACAATAGACTAGTTCGATGCTCTGTTTTTTGAATTTTTAAAATTTAAATAATCTTTTTTTTTATTTATTTATGCTTCAACCTCATAGGGTCATTGGCGTTGTACAATTTAAAGTTTAAAAATGTATTTAGGATGGTTTGATGTATAAGCTTAGTCATGTGTAACCCTGTGTGGTATGATACTTTTGTGCTGATACTTTAAGGTGCGTCATGCGTATTGACACCGCGACAATAAAGTGTCATGACACAGTAACAGTGTCGTAACACCCCGAGTGTTTCCGGTTCGAGGAATGTAATTCACCGCAATAGTGGGATTTGATAAAAGATACAACAAAAAAAGACAAAACACGAAAGATGTGCCTTAAAATTTTCGAATCTCACCGAAACGACAGTGTCTTTCAACGCTTTCAACTGTGTTGACTATTTTGTATTTTACCTGGTTGCCACGTTTTATATATTTTAAGTGTCTACAGATAATTTTAAATCTCAAACAATAAGTTTGAATATATTTCTGTTATGCAGATAAAATAACTAACGAAGAAAAAAACTGTATTATACAAAAACAAATAAATAAGATTTCAAATCTAAGTCCAAACAACAAAACAAAAAACAAAATCAAAGAAGGTGTTCTCAACGTGAAAGATCAATATTTTCTGTCTTTTAAGAAGCACCACTAAAATGGCTTCAATACGGACGCAATAGCGACATCTGACAATAAAACCGTACCGTATAAAACCGTAAATCTCAAAATACAAACAGTATTTAATACTGTTTGTATTTTGAGAACGATTTCCGAATTGGAAATTGAAACGTCAATAAACGTATTTTTATCTTTAATTGTGGCTTATTCCCAGTTATAAATAGTAATTTACATACGATCCTTCTTGACGTCTAAAGTTTTTATTCCTCTACCATTCTAGAATTTATGCTCTTCTAACAAAGAATCTTTCGAAACTCTCTCTTTAGTATTCTCACAGATTTTTACTTAAGAATCAAATAGTGTTTATTACCTGCTATTAAATGAAATCATCTCGACGCATCCTTACAGCAAGTTCAATTTACAGTCGATCGTGTCAAACAATACTTAACTAAACTTTGCGCAACCTATTCACCGGGTTTAGACGATATAACACCAAAAAAAGACAACAAACATGACCCCAATAATATCATCCTATTAGCTTACTGCCAGTAGTTAGAAGTCATGGAAGCCAGCCATTATTTTCGATGAGATGACCCAATTCCTTCTCCAGGAACATGTTATTCCAACCCAACAACATAATTTTTTCTGTGGTTGCTCCACTCTTACCAATTTTCTACATGTTTTAACGACTGCATATCATCCCTCGATGTTAACCCCAACAATATGAAGTTGTCCCTGGTCGTTTTACTCTAACCAATCTCCTACATCTGTTAACAACTTAATATCATCCCTTAACAATTTACAGCCAGCCGACGTTGATTTTCTAGATTTCTCAAAAGCTCTTGACCGTGTGCCTAAGCACAGATTCCTACATAAGCTAAAACATTTCGGAGTTGGTGCTACCTTATTTTGTTGCATAAATAATTTTCTGACGGATCGACAGTACCAAGTTAGAGTTGGCAAATCTTTCTCTCAAGATAGGTTAGTGGAAAGAGAAGTGCCTTAGTGTTTTGTACTTAGACCTATGCCTTTTAAACTATCCATGCCGCTTAAACTGAAGGAACAAGAAAAGCACATTCAGAAATGCAAATACAAATTCACGTGCCATTTCCTCTAAAAAGGTTGGCAGCCATCATGGCAATTCGCACTTTCGACGCCGCTGCTCTAAAGAGGCCAGCAGAAGTGCAGTTAAACCAAGCTCTCAAATTATTCAACCAGGAGATGCGTCTTCTTACGAGACTCCTTCTACCCTGTATTCTTTCTGGCATTATTAATTGCAACAAGTTATAATGCTCGTCCTTCATAACATGTCCCAGATATTGAAGTTTTTTGACTTTAACTATATTTAAGACCTCTTTGTCTTTTCCCATTCTTCTCAACATTCCGACATTTGTGACTCTATTTGCCCAACTTATTATTAATATCTTGCTATAGGTCCATAACTCGAAGGCTTCCAATCTGTCCGAAACATTTTTCTTTAAAGTCCAAGCCTCCAACCATATAAATATTACAGAGAACACGTAGCATCTCAGAAGTCTTATCTTTAAAGAAATTGAAATGTCCCTGCTGCAGAGTCTTTTTTCAGTTTGTTGAAAGAATTTCTTGCCTGTCCTATTCTTGCCTTAATCTCTTCTGTGTATTCATTATTTTCATTAATTATTGTACCCAGACATTTATATTTTTCAACTTTTTTAATTTGTTCTTAATAAGTATTCGTGACAATAAAATCGGTCCCTTGGCAGAATTGACCAATCTGTCTCCTCTCTCTTTACGGGTGCCCAGTCCAAAGTGTCCAATAAAATTACCTTGACTTCCTCTATCGATTTTTGCATTCAGATCTCCCATGACTATTTTAACGTCTCTAGATTTGGTTACATCTAAAGGTTGTTGTAATTCATTATAAAACGGTTCGAGCTCTTCATCCGACTTTTCTGCAGTGGGAGCGTATACTTGAATTATATTGACTCCAGATTGAGCTGTTTTTAGTGTTACCCTCATAACTTTTTTCGAGATAGGTAAAAAGCCAGTTACAAATTTCTGGGTAGTTTTGTCACCTAATATCACTACTTCGTTCCAGTGATTGCATCGTTGTCATTACCAGAGTAGTATATTTTTGTTTGGTCTAGTAATATGTCAGCTGAATAGGGCCATCTGGTTTTACTTAGAAATGCACATAAACCATCTGATTAAGCCACCTGAGTAAGCAAGAAAAATTGGCCTGGATGAGTAAACCTCTGTATGGGCAACATCTCAATGAGATCAGCCAAGAATATGTGGACAATATAGCGTCGAACTATTAGATGACATCAGAAAAGATGTTTACCAAGACTAAGGGTCTCCTACTGTAACCTCGGAAATCTTTTTTGGGTGGTGGTAGAAAGATAACCAATGGAGACACTGCGGACGGCAGCCAGATGGTTGGTAGAGAGCGAGTCGTGGGTTTGAAACTAGCTTTTGGAACCGGGAATGGATCCAACGGAAGAAATAGGTAAAGATAGGATAAGAGATATTAGAAAAGATACAGAAATAAACAAAAAGATAGATGGGTAAAATTACCAAGGATAAGAGAAGATAGAAACAGGGCGCCACTCAATTTTGTAGGGTTAAGGAGAAAATTAAGAAAACCTTAGAAAAGAAAAGAGATAAGAAAAGATATTTAGGTTCAGAGATCAAACCCAAGGAAAGATACCAACAGTAAATTATCAAATAAAACTGGTCAACGTAATATATAAACAAATAATAAATATATTAAGTATTACACTTACTTACCTACGAAACTTAATCAGCCTGATCTTTTTACAGTTCAAAAGCATAGTAATATTTAAAGATAGTGATTGTTCAGAGCTATTATTTTATCAGGGAACTTGTTAGGAGCCGACAAATAAAATACATGCATAAAACAATAACAATATATTAAACACAAAATTATGATGCTGCTAAATGCAACCCAGGTAATAAAAATACACAACTATAAAATGGTGTTATATATGTATAAAATTAAGCTATAATGTAATAAAAAAATACCTTTACCAAGATGTATAAGGCAATCATATACAAATATAGTTTGGCGTATCTCGAGGTATCATAGGAAAGATAATGAACAAAAATTATAGGAAATACAAAAGATAGCAAAAATTACTTAACACTAAATTTACAAAAAAAAAAACAAAAAGGTTACAAGAATGAAAACATAAACCAAACCGCACTTGGCTAAGTCAATTAACTATCTCGCACTATTATTTAATAAAAAACTGAGACTTGTATGTTCATAGGTAATATTTATAGAAATTTCTTGAATGGTTCAATTACATTCAAAAATCGGCAATCTACAGGTGAAGATATCGATGATACGTCCAGATAATGGCAGGTGATATGGTACCATACCATATTACTCGCCCAGATAATTGTAGATAAAATTACTTACAGTAGATCTTGACGAAGGCAGCTTATTTCACTGAATTTAATACTTTTCTGGTACTAAACACTGAATTTAATAACCATTAAAGGTAGTGTAAACTATATATAATTTAATATAGTCTAAGGAAAGAAAACTCAAATATAAAGTGTATACACACTTAGAAAATAATTCACAAAGACGATACGATAAGAAATAAAGTGAGCAAAGCGTAACACGAGATATTGGCCTTAACTTAACAACGGCCCACCAACAAGTAACTTGGTTCCACTCAAAATTTCACCAACTGTCCCTGAAAAAAGAAGAAGAAAATATTCCCCCACTCAAGAATGATAGGACAGTTGTATGTGTTTCTCAGAAGGTAAGGCCTTAACGACTATTGGAAACTTTGAGGTAAAATAATCGGTATTAACAATTGGACATAAGAAACAGACAATACTTGGGATTAAGTTATTGTCAAAAGAAACGGGCCTTCGACGAAAATTACCAATTTATGAAAAGGAAACTGCATACCAAAACGCATTATACTCTTTTCATAATGAATATTATGACGGAAGGATTAAAAACCATTCCTAATTAGGGAATTCCATTTTAGCTGGGTATCTACAGTATTTTGCTATCGATACACGATCATAGGCGTATCGCACGGGGGTAAAAGGAATTAGAAATATTTAATATATTAATAATAAAAAAAATGTTACACTACTCCTAACCTGATTCTATTCAGTATTTATTGGAACTAAAAATAACCTGAAATATATTATTAAAACTCCTAAAAGTCCAAAATGACAAATGTTTATATGGATCCCAAGCCCAAGAAACCATCTAACATCTTACTAAAGACTGCCAGGCGTTTGCCGGTACTGATTATAAAGAACGCCATGACTCAGTAGAAAAGATGATCCATTAAGAACTAGCTGATAAACAATTTCCAAACCTTTCTTTCCAAACCAATCATCTTCCTTAATATCAATACTTTCCTGACAGAATGCTTGAAAATGACAACTACAAGCATACTGAGGCCACACTGTACTCACAGAATAACCAGTGGCACGTATTAGACTGGATTTTATACTAGTTAATAAACTTACTAGGCAAACAACACTTATGGATGTGACGATACCCAACACCAATAATTTGCGTGCTAAATACAACGAAGAGATCACCAAGTACATACATCTAGAAATACAAATTAGGAGAAAATGGAGAATGGAAAAGTACCCAGACAGTACCTATTATTTTTTATTTATTACTAGTATTGTTCCCAAAAACCTCCCAGAAAACATAAAACAGCTGGGTCTAAATTAGAATCTCTATAAAGCCATGCAGAAAGCTGTACTTCTCGCGACGTCTAGATGTGTTCGAAAACTTTTGGAAGATATTCCAGTACACAAAGTCACTTAAGGCTACATAACAGGAAAATAGTCCCATCAGAGCTTAATTCTTTTGATACCGTAGGTATATGGGATAAGTAAATTTTCCCCTTAGATGTAGTGTCAGCCGTATGGCTAAATCGGGATAATAATAATTTACGGAACACGTAAACCAAACTGTTCTTAAAGCCAAGATACTTCATTAATGTTAACTGTCTTCATTGGTAGGTTAGAAGAGTAAACTCAAATTTTATTTGCGCCTATATAAGCTCTACAGGGTTTAGCTTATACTGATATATTTATAAATTATATATTTCTTAGAGAAAGCCAGTTTATAATGCCAATTTTTGCCAGGCAGTTGTTGATGATGGCTCTAATTGTCGACTATGGTAAGACGGATTGTCCATAATGACGACATAATTTAGTTTAAGGCTTAATACCATCTTTAAAAACCAACCTGTTGTGGATGTCTCTTTCTTACAACATAATATGAGGACCAAACTTCTAAGTGGTTGAATTTAGCTATCAGACAAATGTTGTACGAACTCTTTTTTTAATCATTTTATTGTATTAACTCATCATCCACAAAATAAGTACATCAATCACAAAATAATAAACTGTCACTTACCGCTCTGCATTGGAGCCAAGCGCAGGTTGCATAGTTCTAAAAAATAAAAGCAATCAACTAGCTTTATAGAATTATTTAAGTTACAGGAAAATATTCAAACATAAAACACTTGTTAATAAGTACCTTAACCTCATCTCCTTGATTAAAATTTCCTTCTCTTAATTGATCTATTTGATCTTCATTGGCACCTGTTAGAACTTTACAGTTGTTGTGGATAGATGTGCGTACTTTGTTCATATGTGGGCCAAGTTTCTAAAATTAAAAAAAAAATGTCTTAATATACTGTTGTCTACAAAACCAGTACTTTTCAGTATTTTCTGGCAACTTTTATTTAAACACATATAATGGACATATTTATAATGAGGCAAGTGCTAGAGAAATTAGTAGAATACAACAACAATTATTGGAGCTTAAGAAGGAATTTGACAGGGTTAAATTTAAAGACGCTATTCACTTATTGTAAGCAAGAGAGGAACCTCTAGGAATAATAGAACCGATTGAAAATATCTACCAAAATAACACAATAAAATAAAAAGTAGAAGAATAACTAACAGATCCAATAGAAACTGACAATGGGATAAAAAAAGAGGTACGGAGTTCTGTAACGTTCAACCTGATTGTGGATTAAATAATAAAAAAGTAAGAACTAAAATACGATACGGAATGGGAGAAAAACCACATAAATTTATCTGGTGTGCAGACAATGCAATACTACTCTCTTAAATTAAAGATGAGTTAAAACGTATGCTTCATAAATTTAATATAACTGCCAGAAAATTAACAAGTTATTTTCCTCAAACAATACCAAATGCATGAATATAACAGCAAATTTACTAAGATGTAAATTGAATCTGGAAGGTCAGATATTAGAAGAACTGGTAAAGTTTGAATATCTAGGCATCACACTATCTAGCTACGGAAAACTCGAAACAGAAGTGGAAGATCACGTTAATAGAGGATAAAGAGTCGCAATTTGCCTGAATGAAACAATACGGAGAAACAAAAATATCGGGAAAGGAATAAAAGGTCTTCTTCTTCTACTTTTTGTAGATCTTTCGATCTGTTTAATTCTGAAGCTGCCTCTGGTTAATTTCTTGGGAGGTAGATTGCCAACTATCCCTCCATCTTTTAGGTGGTCTTCCGGGGGGTCTTGAACCAGGCGGATTGTTTTCTAGGGCAATTTTTGGGAGTCTATTCTCATCCATTCGTCTTACATGGTTGTACCACATCCTCTTGCGCTGTCTTCCCCATCTTACAATATCTTGAATTTTGCACTGCTCTCTAATGTTTGTATTTCTCACTCTGTCCCTTCTTGTTTTCCCCATTATTGTTCTTAGGGTTTTCATTTCGGCAACCCTTAGCATCTGTTTCGTTTTGTTGGTATCTTCGCGCACTTCTATGCCATATGTCATGATCGGTCGTATGCAAGTCTTATAGATTCTAATTTTACTATCTGTGCGCATATACGGATTAGACCAGACTATCTCCCGCAGACATCCTGACAGTGCAGATGCTTTGTTGATCTGACTCCTCAGGTCCTTTACTGGGTCATGGGTGCTTGATATATCTATGCCCAGATATCTGAATTGCATCACCTGTTCTATGGGGTTGTCCTCAACCACTAACTTACATCTGAGCGGATCTTTTGCTATTATCATACATTTAGTTTTGTTGGTAGAGATGTTCATATTTAATAGTCGGCTTGTTTGAAAGAACTGAAAGAGCTGCCTTTGGAGATCATCTTCTGATTCGGCAATAATTGCTGCATCGTCTGCGTAGCACACCATACCAATTCTTTTGTTGCCCATTCTATATCCGAGATTAAGAGATGTTACTTTGTTGATAATTTTGCCCATGAGAAGATTAAACAAGAAGGGGCTTAAACTGTCGCCTTGTCTAATTCCTCCCGGTGTTGGAATATTTTCAGTGAATTCGTCTCCTGCTCTAACTTTGGTTACGTTGTTGTTGTTTAGGTTATGGAGTATCTTTGTTATACTGGTCGGTGTTTCATTTTCTATTAATATATTTAGAATGTCTCCCAGGCGAACTCTGTCAAATGCCTTCGTCAAATCAATGAAGCAAATATACGCTGGCATGCCGAACTCTATTATAGCTTTTCTTTTATTTGTTTTATTACAAATACTGCGTCTGTTATAGACCGCCCTTTTGTAAAACCTTGTTGTTCTTCAGCATTAGTGATTTGCTTTTCCAATTTGTCCTTGAGAATACCCGTGAAAAGTTTCATTGTTGTATTTAAGAGGGTTATTCCTCTATAGTTTTGTGGGCAGGTTTGTTGTCCTTTTTTAAATATGGGGATTGTGATACTGTTATGCCATTCCTCTGGTGTTTCTGAATAAAAGGTACAATTTATAAAACAGTCATCAGACCAATATTGACATATACAGCAAAAGCACGACCTAACAAAGATAACGAAAAGAATGTAAGAAACAGCTGAGATGAAAACTATTAGAAAAATTAATGGTACAACGCAATGGACAGAGGCATAAGTATAAATATAATACTTACACGTTACACTCTACACGAGTAGAATGGAATGCTTATATAAATCGAATGACAACAACTAGAGTAGTAAAGATGGCAAGAGACGGATCCCAAAAGGAAGACAATTAGTAGGAAGACCACGAAAAAGATGGAACGACAATTCACCCGAGGCACATGAAAAAAACAGATACTCGTCTATAGAAAAAGAAAAAAAGAGACATAAAAAAATCATATTCATGATGAAATATTCTCACGACTCCTACTGAGTTTTCCTACCCTTCTTCATTTATCAAAGACTTATCCCACTATGTTTAAATTAACAGTAGTATAATCATCTGTTAGTTTTTAATTATTTTAGTTTTAATTTAAAAGTTCACCTAGGACACTTTGGTACGAAGTTAGTGACTTTTTTAAATTGATAGCAGCTTTGTTTATAACAATTAAGAGACTTTATTAGGATCATCTGAAAGAACATATTTTACGGTTTTAATGTGAAAAATTTGAAAAAGGTTGCATTTTAACGGAATCGTTCACAAAGCACAGGAGGGGAAAAAAGCTGTTAACTGTATCTCTGTTATTTGTTTATAGATTTTGACGTTTCTTTTTTTAATTTGTATGTACTTTTTGCGTACATTACGAATATATATTATTTAAATAATTAGGTTGTTAAATAAACCATTAAATTTGATTAAACAATTTTTTTTCAGTTTTTAATTTTTTTAGGAATATTTGAGTTGTAAAACTTAAATATTTATGACTTATATACATATTGAATAAATTTAAAACGGATCATACAATTTAATATATGTCTGTTTGAATTGCATTTGAAATAGTGAACCAATATAAAACTTGGACAAAAATAAATCCACACCTGGGTATAGACATTGTATAAAATATCGTTCAACTATCTGTCTCGCAACAATGTTGATTACTTAAAGGAAACGATAATAGTTCAGGAAATGAAGCTTGAAAAAAGTTAAAATTTCGCAATTTTTTCGTCCTGCATGGATTGAGTTTAAATTTTAACAGAAGGTAGGTGATAGCCCAAGGATCAAAATCTATATCGAACCGAAGTGCGCTGAATGGTTTTAGGGGTGAAAAATACTCTTAATTGTCAAAAATTATACCTAAAATAACATATTAAACCTGAATATGGGTAAGATTTGGTTTGAATTAGTTAAATAATGATTATTTTATACTTTTGAATAGAGTTCCATCATATTTTAACCCTTAAAAAGCAACCCTTGTTAGAGATTAATGTAAAACAATTACTAATTCTAAAAAAATGATTTCGCCTTGGATCGATTTGGATAAAAATTTGGATTTAAGCTCAATTCACCCACTGCTTTATAGTTTATGTCATGTCGACGAACCCTGATTGTTCTTAGGGGTGAAAACTACCCCTAATTGTCAAAAACTATAAAATAACATATTAAACTTGAATATGGGTAAAATTTGTTTTAAATTAATTAAATAATGATAGCTTCGTGCTTTTGAATAAAGTTTCATCATATCTCAACCCTTAAAAAGCAACTCTTGTTGGAGATTAATGTAAAAAAAGTAGTAATGCGAAGAAAATGATTTCGCCTTGGTACGATTTGCATAAAAATTTGGAATTAAGCTTAACTCACCCTCTGCTTATTCCATCTTTCATCTTTTTGCCGGAGAGTATGACCGGCGAAGTTCCATTTAAGTTTTGCAACCTGTCTTGATACATCGTTCATCTTTGTTTTTTCTCTGATACTCAAACAGTACATACAAATTAAAAAAAAGAAACCTCGGAATCTATTAACAAAAAACAGGGATACAGTTAACAGCTCCTTTTACATCCTGCGCTCTCACTAGTTTGAAAGATGACGAATTTTGATAACCACAATTTTGAAGCCATGTGAATGATTTCATTAAAGTGCAATCTTATTCGAATTTTTCACATTAAAACCTTAAAGTATATTTTTTTAGATGACTCTAATACGGTATACTATTTGTTATAAACAAAGCTGCTATAATTTTTTTAAAAAGCGCACCAACTTCGTCCCAACATGTTCTAGGTCAACTGTTTTTTTTAATTTGTAAAAAATTAAGGCTGTCAAAATATGAAGAAATCAGTTTTTTGCTGTGAATGGTTAAAAAGTTATTCTAATTATTTATACGCAAAAAATTGACATGTTTTTGCCAAATTATTTTGCAATATTGAAAATTATGTTTCCTCATTTTTTTTTAATAATGTTAATAGAATAAATCTTCTTTTAAACTCTTTGAGTGATCGACTTAAAATGTTAATACTATTTTAAGAACCACAAGGCACAACATTATGTGTTATATAAAGGTTATACGTTTATTTTAAAAAAAGTTATTAACATTTATAAAAAAACCGAAATTCTTTACTTATTTTGTAACTTTATAAGCAACAAATAAGAATAAGAACGTTTAAAAAGCGCAACTTTGAAGGATTTTATACGACTTATAAGTTTCTTTTCTTCTCAAATTTGTTTTCACAACGCTTTACTTTTTGCTGATAGACGAAAATAGTGAAAATTTACCGTTTTTGACCTTAATTTGTTAATAATTAATTAAGTCCAATAAATCGACTACAGAAAACATATAGGTTCTTGATATAGAGGTCCATACCAATCAAAACAACTGTCAGTTGCCTGGCCGGACGAGTGTCATAAACAGGGTTCTTTTTTTGCTTATTATCCTGGTCTATTAATTAAAAAAAAACAAAATGCTAAAATATTCAGAAGCTTAAAAATATCAAATACATAAATCAAATATAATATGATAATAGATAAATGAAGGGTATAGATGCAAGATGCAGATTTCCTTACATTAAGTTCAACTGAGAGATACTTTCGACTCATCTTATTTGTAATAATGTGTTTCACTACAGTTCAAGCTATTGAAAAAACGCATAACACTAGCTTTTTTGGCTGTAAACTTGTGAGATTTTCTATTCAAAAATGTAGTATAGTGAATTTTACTTTTACTGAACTATTAAAAAGCATTGCTTTTTAATAGTTAATACAGCGATTATAACATGTTGTTATGATTTATCTATTGGTTGAGCTGCTTCGTATATAAAGAGACTAAGAAGATTTACGTAACACACTGATAGGTTGAATTCTCATTGTACCGGGTGGTCCAATAAGCTGATCTCTCGGCTATATATCAGAAACTATTTATGTTATAACTTTAAGAGAAAAAATTGCTTTGTAAAAGTGGCTAAGAAAAATCGCTGGAACTAACTTTCACGTTTCTGGGTTAACCGCTAGAGGGCGTAACCTGTGAAGAAAACTTTGAAAACCAGTTTTTTTTTAGAAATATGCCCAATTATACAAGTGTTAAATAAGTAAACTAGAAAGAGGCCTTAATTCTTCAGAAAGTTGTTCAACTGCTTCTTTTTATTTTTTCAAATGAAGGATGGGGGAGAGTAGGGAAGTATTTGTAGATAAATACCTATAACTTTGGATTGGATTAACCGATTTTAACGAAATTGCATTTAGTTTTAATTGTGATAGGTAGAGGGTACTTTTGAAAAGAAATATTAAAATTCGATTTTTTTTAAATTTTTAATAGAAACACCTACTTATTATCAACTATAATATAACTAGATTAAATTCGTAACGAAATGTCGCAAACCGCATGTTAATAGCTTTTGTCTAACTGTAGATATAAATAAAAACGCATAAACATAAGTAAGTATAGTATTGACTCACCCTGTATTATAAATTAAATTAAAAAATAAGTCAGTAGGTACTTTCAAATTTTTGTATAGCAAAAGAATCTTAATGTTCATATCTATTTTGACCATTGCTATTTTATATGATTAAAAATAGTTTTTTGCACTTTTTTCAATTGATATTATTATTGGTAATATTAGTAATTAATTATGAGTACTAATAATCCGTGATGAGTAAATCAAATGCAGAATTATATGATATATGAATGGATTTTATTTCGAATGTCACCAAAATGCCGCTATTGCCTCACGTATATATTCTGTAAGATATCCTGACAGGAGACATTATGCCAAAGATGTATTTGAAAGAAAGTAAGAAGATTAAGAGAAACTGGTAGTTTTCATCGTCCTTGTTTTAAACGATATAGTAAAGGTATGACCGAAGATAATTTAATCAATGTTCTTGCTTTAATTCAACAGAATTCACATATAAGTAGTCGGCAAATCTCTATAGAATTAAACATACCCAAAACTACTGTTCTAAGGATTTTAAAACATCACAGGTTGGTTTTTCATATTATAAAGTAAACGTTTAGGTCAGAAACTTAGAATTCCCTTTAAACTTAGATTCAACTGTTATTTTAATATTCCGATAAAAACGGCAACACGGCGCTTTTATCCTTTTATCCGTTTCTTAAAAATACTTCTGTCATTAGAATTAAAAATAATTCTGTATTAAAAATACAGAATTCTGTCTCCGGCTTCTATACAACATGTAGCTTCTCCTTATAAATTTTAAAGTGTTTGTTTGTCTTAGTGTATTGTATTTTGTATTGTTATGTCCAAATTTTACATTTATGACATTCTACTATGTCGGATAGGCCACAACTGACGAAATGCCACTGAAGATGATCTATTGATCGAAAGTACTTGGGCAAGATTAAATTAATCACCGTGTTCGATAGTTGCCTTGTATACCCTCAAAGTTTAATTATTCGAACATTCAACCTTATATTGAAATCCATATTTCTTTGATATAACTTTAAATGGCGAAAAATATTTGGATTTTCTAGAAAATTAGTTGCCTGTTCTATTGGAAGATATTTCCTTACAAACAAGAAGAGATATGATATTACAACATGATGGGTGTCCTGCGCACTTTTCCAGACGAGTTCGAAATTATTTGTATGCAAGTTATCCAAATAAATGAATTGGAAAGGGAATCTCCAGACTTAACATATCTGGACTTTTTTCTGTGGGGAAGATAGGAGTTATTGTACCAAACTTTACCAACCACGCGAGTCGAGATAAGACAGCGCATTATAAACGCAATAAATAGTATATCAACAGCTGAGATTGAAGCAGCTGTTATGTCTATGCGCGAAAAATTACATCTTTGTGTGGGCAATGATGGAATACAATTTGAATATTTAATGGGACATTAAGTGTTAATGATCGAGATGTTTGTATGATATTTCACATATTTAATTTTAAGTTATAATAAAGGGTGAGTCAATACTATACTTATTTATGTTTATGCGTTTTTATTCATATCTCGGGTTCTATAAAAGCTATCAACATACGGTTTGCGCCGTTTTGCTACGACATTAATCCAGTTCCATTATAGTTTCTAATAAATCGGTGTATCCATTAAACATTTTGAAGAAAAATAAATTTTAATTTTTCTATTCAAAAGTCCCCTGTACCCATGACAATTAAAACTAAATTGAATTGTTTTATAGTAGATATAAACACACTAATTTCGTAAAAATCGGTTGATCCAAACCAAAGTTATAGGTATTTATCCACAAATACTTTCCCACTTTCCCCCACCCTTTATTTGAAAAAATAAAAAAAGTACTTGAACAAATTTGTGCGGAATTTAGGCCTCTTTTTAATTTACTTATTGAGAACTTGGTATAATTGGGCATAGTTCACAAAAAACTGGTTTTCAAATTTTTATTCACAGGTTACGCCCTAGCGGTTAACTCAGAAACTTGAAAGTTATTTCCAGCGATTTCTCTTGACCAATTTTACTAAGGAATTTTTTCTGCTAAAGTTATAACATGAATAGTTTCTGATATATAGCCGAGAGATCGGCTTATTGGACCACTCGGTACACATAATATCAATAATTAAGGTCTATAAAACCGGCATTTGATCAATAGTTTGTTATAGATGTTAGAAAGGGGTGATCATAAAAACACAAAACAAAAATTAGGAATCTTCTAAACATTGCCATTATGGGAAGCAAAAATCATAGAAAGTCAGGGCTCAATTTGCACGTAGTGTCATTAAAAAAAAATTATTGACCTATCAGCCCTTTAAACCAGATATACAAGCTCAATACTAGATTAGTGATATCACAATTGAAGAAAAAGTTAGATTTGCTAACATGGAAGACAACACGATAGGTATACGTATAAATTCATCACCATTACAAATCAGTAAATCAGAGATGAAGAAATAACCAAATCCCTGAAAAATGGAAAATCCCCTGGTCCCGGTGACATCCCTGCAGAATTATTGAAAGCTGGTACAGACAAACTCCAGGAACAGTTAAGAAAACTCTTTCAAGACTTCTTGAATGGGGCCGAATTACCAAAAGAATGGAAATGATCTATCATGTCAACTATCCACAAAAAGGGCAGCAAGGATCAGTGTGAAAATTACAGAGAAATTGCGGTAAACAGCACAATAAGTAGGATGTATGGGAAACTTATTAAAAACAAAATAGAAAATGACTATAGATATTACGAAGCAGAGGAGCAAGTTGGTTTTAGAGCTAGGCTATCCACGGTAGACCACCTGTACTCTATTACGCACGTTATTAATAAAAAACAGCCTTCAATAAACTTACAAAAAGCATATGGCAGTGTACCCCTAAGTAAATTATGATCAACCCTACAGCAAACCAACATTAAGCATGGTCTTATTAAAGCAGTCCAAAGTCTGTATAATGGAACGACTGCAAAAATTATAACTGGATCAAGGATATCTGAAAAATTTAAGGCCACGAAAGGACTGCAGGGTTCCTGTATTTCGCCTACCGTTTTCAAAATTTATCTGGAACAAGCATTCAAGCTATGGAAAAGAAAATGTTATGGCATTGGAATCCCTCTCAATGACGAGACGACACTGTACACCTTATGTTTCGCTGATGACCAAATACTGATTGCCCAGGATCATGACGACTTGAGTTACATGACTCGGAAGCTAATAGAAGAATATAACAAATGGGGTCTCAAAGTAAACATTAAGAAAACTGAAGCCATGTGTATTGAAGGGACAAAACAGTCCATTATATTAGACGATGGGGTAGAAATTAGAAACTGTGATAAATACAAGTACTTGGGTATGAAGATAACTCAAGATGGAATACTCGATGCTGCTATAAAAGACAGCAACATACAGGGTAGAAAAGCCATATCCATGATGAACGGCATTCTGTGGGACCCAACAATGGTTTTTACACTACTGTTCTAAAGCGAACAAACAACTCATATACAACACCATACTTAAAAGTGTAATCATAATGGCAGTGAAGTTTGACCAATGAAACAAAGAACAGAGAAACTATTACTAGCAACAGAAATGGAGTTCTGGAGAAGAGCAGCAGGCAAATCAAGAAGAGATCGGATAACAAATGAGAGAATACGAGAAATGATGGGAGTCAAGCATACAACAGTTGATGACATAAAAACAAAACAGTTAATATGGTACGGCCATGTACAGAGAATGCCAGATGACAGAATTCCTAAACAGATTTTGACGTGGACACCACAAAGGAGAAGGAAAAGATGAAGACCGAGAAGAAGCTGGAGAGAAGGAATTGAAAACGAACTAGAGGAAAGAGAAATCCCTCCAGGCCTATGGTTAAATAGAGAAGAATGGCGGTTAGGAGTCGGAAGGCATCGGAGAACGCTATAAACCGATAGTGGTAGTAGTAGTAGAAAAAGTTAGATTTGTATTAACCAAGAGGGCTGGCAGGGTTTCGTTTAAATTATGGTACCAATGATCACCTCCATACAGTAAAGACACTAATTGAAAAATCTATAGAATAAAACAAACCTCTTGTCCTCACTATCATAGATTTTCATAAAGCGTCGACACCAATAACCGTTTAACTATTCAAGACCAAGTGGTAGAACTGGTAGAGAAATATACATATTTGGGTCATAAAATAAGAATCAGCAGGGATAACCAAGGATACATGCAAAATCCAAAGATGAATTACTTTAGTGTGGGCAGCCTTTGGAAAACTGCGATAAACACTCAGGGCCAACCTACCAATTAGCCTCAAAAGAAAAGTATTTGACCAATCCGTATTATCGGTCATGGCCTATAGGGCGAAAACTATGACTCTAACCAAGACTACGGCTTTGAAATTAAGAGTGGTACAGAGACGAATGGACCGGTTTATGCTGGAAGTGACGTTACGGGACCGAATAAGCAACGAATATTGTGGAAGAAACGGTTATTACTGATATTGTGGAACACATAGCGCAAGTGAAACGAAACTGGTCAGTCCATGTAATGAGAATTCACGACTCACGATGAAAAAGGAAAACTACAAATTGGAGGCCAAAAGCAGAGAAACGTAGTAGAGGAAGACTATCTACACGTTGGACTGGCGACGATCAGATGTATCACCAAAAATTGGCAACAATGAGCACAAAATCGTAAATAATGAAGGAATTTAAGGAAAATCTATGTCCAGCAGTAGACGTGATAAATGAACGCTGGAATATAATGATATTGACATAATTATTTATACTGTACGTATCTCATGTTATGACCAAGCAATTTTGGCTGTTTTTATTGTGGTTGACAACTCTTTTCTTTTTGCATTTTTTAATAAAAGATCCTGGTTAGTAAAGTGGTCGGTATAGTGTATCTTCAGAATTTTACGATAAAACCACATTTCAAAAGCTTCAATTTTCTTACAGGTAGCGTTTGTGAGAGTTCACGACTTAACTCCGTACAACCCTATAGGAACGATATAATCTTATCATCGTAGTATCCTGATTTTTGTGGGTACTGATAAATCGTGGCGTTTAAAAAAGCTTAGCCATTTTTTGAAATGCAGATCTTGCTTTCTCTATCGTAGATTTTATTTCCAGGAAATGGTCCATGTTTTAATTGACGTTCGTACCAAGGTAGGAGTTTGTTTTTAGTCTTTCTATTGGGTGACCATTCACACTTCCTCTTTTAGTTTGCTGTTTCTTCTCAAAAATCATCATACATTTTTTTTTAATGTTTAGTAAAAGTCCATATCTCTGACTCACTTCGGTGATTCTATTCAATAATTCCTGGAGGGCCTCATAACTGTCAGCGAATACCACCGTGTCATCCGCGTATCTAATGTTATTGATCATCATCATCATCAATCAGCCCCGAGTTGTCCATTGTTGAACATAGGCCTCCTCTAGATTTTTCCATCTGCTTCTGTTCTGCGCCTCTGCTATCCAATTGGTCACGATTCTTTTGAGGTCGTCGGTCCATCGCGGTGGGGGTCTTCCTCGGCTTCGCTTGTCAGCCCGTGGTGTCTACTCAAGAAATTTTTTTGTCCAACTGTCGTCTTTCATTCTTGCAACATGTCCAGCCCATCTCCATTTTTGCCTTGTAATATGTTTGATAATGTCTCCCACTCCGGTTCGTCTACGAACTTCCTCGTTTCTTATTCTATCTCTTAAGCTTATTCCAAGCATTGATCTCTCCATCTTTTGTCGTGTCCTTCTCAATTTTTTGGCTGATGTTTTTGTGAGAGTTAAGATTTCTGCTCCGTATGTGAGGACTGGTATTATGAATGTTATTGATACATTATCCGTTAATTCGAATTCCAGCTTCAACATCTACTGCTTCTTGAAACATTTCCTTAGAGTATATATTAGGTGTGATAGTAGTAGTAGTAGCAAGGGTGATAGTATACATCCCCGTGGGACCCCACTTTTAATTTTGATATCATCATATTATCCTGCCTCTGTGCGGATAGACGATGTTTGGTTCCAGTAAAGAGTGCTAATAATTCTTATATCGCTGGTGTTTATTCCAATATTTGTTAATATCTCCATCAGCTTGTAGTGTTGTACTGTATCAAATGCATTATAATATTTAGTGTACTAGTTTGCTATAATTTTAATAAAAAATTTTTAAAAAAGTGAATTAATAGAAGAGAACTAATTGAGAAGACAAACAATAAAGACCGAATAGAGATCCAAGTATGTTTATCGGTGAATTGTTTACAGATATTATAAAGCGCATAGCATGGCTCTAAAACATCTGTGAACTGGGCGGGCCATGTGGTTAAAATGAATTACAAATTAATGCATTGATAAGCGATGTACCAAAAAAATTACAGTATGGGAAACGCGAGCAGACAGAAAAAGCAGAAGTAAACCACCTAAACAATGGACATACAACGTCAAAAATTGCTGAGGATTGGCTGCGGAACGCTCAAGACCGACAGAATTGGAAGAAATTAAGGGAGACCTAAGTACAGCTTTGGACTCAACAGGTGGGATTATGATGATGAGTAATATTTGACTGTTTGGAGTATTTACCATATATAGGTATTTAAGGCATGAGATAAGTATCGAAAAAGACAAAGAAGTCCATGGAAATATATAAAAAGTAGGTCTAACCGGGCAGCACTTGGAACATTAACGTACGTATTCAAGTCTGTTACTCTAATACTAAATAGAAAAGTTTTAAATCAATGTGTAGTCCCTGTCTTAACCTAAAGTGTTGAAAATTTAGTAATCTATAAAGGAATGTTTAAAAATTACAGATAATGCAGAGGAAGATGGAAAGATCAATCAAAAGAATCAAGTTCTAAATCAAGTGATCAAGAAAAAGACGAGATGCTGTTAAAGCTCTTTTGAATCTAAAATTAAATTAAGCAGCAAATTTTGTAGCTTGATGGATGAGCGTTGGACAAGAAAGATAGTGGAATGCTATCCGAGACACGTGGCGTACAGAACTAAAGGCAGGTCACCTAGCAGATGAATCAAAGACATAAAGAGAATTACTGAAAACTTAATAAAAAGTTTTAAAAGTCAAACACAAGATAGACAAAAGTGGCAAAAACTTAAGGGAATCTACCCTCAGCAGTGGGTATTTGGATTATCTATTTAGATAAATAGATAAATAGTTAGATATTTGTACCTACTAAGCAAGCGCAACAATAATATTTTATTAATAAAGAAATTATCTTACATCTGGAGTTAGAAATGCGCATCCATATTGTATACAGCAGAAGACGGCAAAACAAAAAACGATTTTGTTAATTTTTTATAAGGCTGTATAAAGGTCTTACAGTAACTAAAATGCTAAATAAAAAAATTGCAAAATTGTTTCACATATTTAGTAAATCATTTTGCGGGTGTAGCCACTATCGCATTATCTGCCGCAAATAAACAGGATGCAATTACAATATATTTTTATAGATTATTAATTAGGATTAGGAAAATGTAGATTAAATGCATTAATCTATGAAATAATCAGAAATTATATCCTTTAAGAAGTTTCTTTAGGCGCATTTTAAATATACCGATAATAAAGAGTTGTGCTATACTCTTTCTTATTATTCATATTTAAATATTTATATCTGTAACCTATATAATCTGTACAACCTACATGAGAGAAATAAACTCATTTAACATGATTAAGTTCATTTGTATAATTAATAATATACTATATAGTTTGTAGTAATAATATTAACCTTAAGCTTAACCTATTAATCAGTACGAGTTCTGATTTATTGTATATATCATATAGATTGTATATATTGTATATATTGTATAAATTCCAGTATACGTTGTAGTTGTCATTCTCAAGCCTACTCTCAGAAATGTATTTGTAATTTGGGAGATGGTTTGGAGTAGTGTCAGTGTAAAAACTGTCTCTTGATGAAGGATCTATCCTACTGATTTATGCCATTTCTAATATTTAGTTCCAGCAAATGCCTGACAGCCTCTAGTAAGATGTTGAATGGTTTCTTGGGCTTAACATCCATATCGCCTTTTGTCGTTATGGACCTGAGGGTTTTTAACCATATATTTCTGGTAATGTTTTGATGGTATAACCTGATCCTAAATGGCAAGTAATAAACCTTTTATTTTAGGGAACATATTTTCTAATGTTAACTAAATAGTTTCTCGCTGTGTTGGCGACATAGTCTTAACTGACTTAATTGGAATTGCATTTACCCATACAGAGGTGCAGTTTTTGGTTCTTAGTTAAATGCTTATGTGCATTTCTGGTTCTCTTTGTTTAATCGGTGTTGTGTCATCTATTACGCAAATCGCGCGTTCTGGAGTAGATGTCTCAGCTTGAATCTAAAAATAAGTTATTAAATTAGTAATCTGTTTTTCTGTGAGTTCATCTCTAGACAAAGCTATAATGGACTTAACGAGCCTCCTTGAAATAGGCCGTGGTTAATTGCGATATTTTTTTTTTCAATATTGTTGTCACCAAGTATTTAGAGGTGAATTTTAATCTTCCAATATGTTATTATATGATTAAAATGATTATTATATTATTATCGACTTTATATATTCTTAATATGTCTACAAGCCATTCATGCAGCTTTGAGTCAAAACCATTTTTGTTGTCAATAAAAGCAGTAAAGAAATTCTTTTCTTTGGTGTATGCCTGGTTAGAAATGACTGAGCCGATACTAGGTTGTTCTTTGCAGTCTATAAAATCCTTAGCAATTTTTTTCTGTTGAGGTTCTATGATATTCGTTAGAGAGCAGTTAGGAATGATGGTATTTTCTGCGGATAAGAAATAAAATGATTAATTAGTAGTGATAAGCACTCGTGAGCACTCCAGATTTTCTTAAGCCAGAAGTTTTGAACTCCGTCTGCTCCAGGAGGTTTCCAGTTATGAAGCCCTTTGATGACATTAGAGACTTCTTGTGTGGTGAAGGGTTATGGGGTGCAAAGTTGATTTCCTCAAAACTCTTGAATTTCTTCTCGGCTAGGGTATAATAAACTTTAGTTTTTGATAGAACGCCTTCTTGGTATGCTCAAAAAGCGCATTGTCGCATTTCTGGCTTTTACTAAATTTGTACCTTCTTAGTCGTCCTGAATAAATGTAGAGTTTTTGTTTTAATGTACCCAGGTACTGTTAGGCTGTGTAATAAAAATTCCGGAGTTATATTTTAATCCTTAGAATTTTCTTGGTAAACTTGAGCTAAGTTTCACCAATAGATTTTTTACAAGTGGTGATCTCATTATTAAATATTAGTGCGTTGATATGCCTAAACGAGTTTGTACTTTTAAGATTACAAATTTTAGAACAAAAAACAGGCGAGGAAATTAATGAATTTATGGATGATACGTAATTTTTCCAAGTAGTCTTTTTAGTTGTCTTTATAAGATATTTTTGCCGACGATCAAGTAGTCATCGCACAAGATGAAGAAGATCTCAGCTTTATGCTCAGAAAACTAGAAGAAGTATATAAAAACAACGGAATGGAAATAAACTTAGAGAAAACCGAATACCTAACAACAGAAAACAAGGATATGAGAAACCTAGAGATAGACGAGGGAAGACAAGTAAATGGAGCAGATAAATTCAAGCATTTAGGAACCATAATATCGAACCAGGGAACAACAGAAGAAGATATAAACAACAGACTAAGACAAACAAGAAACTGTATAAGAAAACTAAATTTAGTGATGTGGGATAAGATCACTACGATAAAGACAAAAAAGAGAATATATAATACCCTGACAAGATTATATAGTATGACTATATACAAAATATATAGTATCCTGACATATGGGTCCGAAAACTGAACAATAAACAAGAGAAATAGAGGTAGAATAAGAGCAGTAGAAATGGAGTTCCTGAGGAGAAGCTGTAGACTTACAAAAAGAGACAGAATTGAAAACGCAGAGAATAAGCGGAGAATGGGAGTGCAATCAGACATAATCGACTATATGGAGGAGAAGAGACTATAATGGTACGGCCACGTCAGAAGATCGGACAGAGGACGTTGGATAAACAAAATCACAGAATGGAGCCCGATCGGTAGAAGAAAGAGAGGAAGACCCCGAAGGTCATTCAGAGACGAAATCAACGAGGCTATGGAGAAAAAAACCCTGCGAGATGGAGACTGGAATGACAGGGCAATTTGGAGAAAACGGTTGAGTGAAGGAAGACAGTGAAAACTGTGGAAATCCTTAGTAGTAATAGTATAAGGTATTTTGATTTGGCTCTGTTTTTTTAAGTTTAGTACGTTTTTGTCAGTTTTGTTTTTAAGTTTATTAAAGCGGTGCTTACAAAATGACAGTGCTTGTGCAATTTCACTATTCCATCAAGGTAAATGTTGCCTTTTACAGGGTTTTGTCTTTTCTGTTTTTTGAACATGCTTCTCGAAAAATATAAATTAAAGAAGTAACATTATAGTTTATATCATTGGTTAAATGGAAATTGTTAAGTTTTTTATTGATAGCGAATTAATAAGATGTCCAGTTCATCTGTTAAATAACTGTCAAAATGTTTGGACGCATTTAAGAGTGCCTCGGGAAAATTTGTATATTTAAGCAGTTCTAGTCTTTTTTTATTAGATTCCGATCTGTTGTGAAGTGCCGAAGTGTGTTTTCAAGATATAACATAGGGTGTTTAGCGATTTTGTTTTTTTTTTGCTTTATATTTTAAGTTCTGGTATTCTGTCAACTGTACTGTAAGTAGAAATTTTTTTAAATTTTTTTGTTAAAGCCCTGTCCCGTCATGTCCGTGGGCAAAAATGGCATCTCTGGGAAGGATCCATCAGATCCTGGTATAGAGGACATTAAATTTATAGATGGGAATGACATAATTATATCTACAAATGCTTTGCATATTAATCCTCAGGTCACCTACTTAAACGATATTAAAAACAGTATTGATACCAAAAACTTGCCATTGACTTCAGCTAAAACAAATATTCAAAAAAGTCAGGAATTTAATTAATCTAATCGATTTAGTTCTAATGATAATGGTCCTTATTTGCTTATTTAATTTGCTTATTTATTTATTTATTTATTAATTATTTTTATTTTTTTATTTTTTTATTTTTTTATTTTTATTTTTTTTATTTTTTTATTTTTTATTTTTTTTATTTTTATTTTTATTTTTTTATTTATTTATTTGCTCATTTATTAATTTTATTACAATCAAATAGACTATTTTATAACAAATTGTGGGCCTTACCTTGTCTGTTTAACTTTTTTTAAAAAATTTTTATACCCTTTTTATTCAATTTACTCATTTAAATAAAACCACAGACATGTAATATTGGCATAATTATTGTAATTTACAACACCTACTTTGTTTATCGTTATTAGACAACACCCTAATATGGGTTTTTATTATTTCAGCATTTGTTTAACTTTGTATCGAGACCTGAGGATGCTTTGCATATTGTAGAAAGCGAAACCGGTCGTCTGATAGTTAAATTAAATTGATTGTGAGTAAGTCTTATTTATTATTTCTTTACCTATTTGAAATGGACTCACACAAGCAACACATTCATGACATGGTCCTTTTTTATATTTGTTCAACATATTAATTTAAATATAGGTCATTTGCATCCAATGAAACTTGACGAGAAGCTACTTTCGTTATCGAATAATGATAAAAATATTATTGAAATTGTAAGTGTAGGTAAAAATCGTATTCAAATCAAAGTAAATTCAGGTGCTGTTGCTAATAAGTTAGTTACTTATTAAACAAAAAAAAAAGGTCTCGTTCATCGAGTGGATACTACTTTAAATGAGAATGCACTACTCAACACTATTAAGTCTAATATTCCTATTAAAAAAGTTTATAGGATGACTAGATTAGTTTAAAATAATGGTATATCTGTAAGAGTTCCTAGAAAAATGGTCGTTATTAGCTTTGAGGGTAAATTAATTCCCCAATATATTTACATTAATAAATTTAGATGTCCAGTTGAAACATATGTTAGTCTGGTTATGCAATCTTTTAATTGTCTTTGATATGGTCATTTAACCACCAATGTAAGTCAAAAAAAAGATGCGGCAGTGAAGGAAAAATTGGTTGCCCTGATCAATGTATTGCATTTTGCGTTTATTGTAAAAATAATAACGACGAGTTAATTTTTATAGAATGCAAAGAATACTTAAAACAAGTCTAACTTAAATATTTCGTTTAAAGAAGCTGAAAAAGCTATTGAAAATCGAAGTCCGTGTCAATGGCCATAGATATCGAGACACGTTAATTTCAATAAAAAAAAAAAGAAAATCTAAGTTATTCCAGTTTAGTTCAAAAAAACAAATTTGCACCCTTAACTACCTGTGACACCGATTTCTTTTCATTAAAAAGCTCTTCTGCTAAATTTTCAAATTCTAACACTGCTTACAAAAATAATAATAATCTCAAGCATATATCCTCCTCTACAGTTAGTTCCCCCAAAAAAAGAAAAAATTGTGATACAACTACTAATTTTTCTTCTATTCGTAGAGAATATCAAACCAGCTTTTGTTAGGGATCTATATTTCAGTTTGGTAACCCTGAACCTCCTAATGAATTCAATAAGTTTATCAGTCAGCTCAGTGCTTCACTTAAAAATTTGATCCAGCAAAGTATCCAGGATTATTGTAATTCTTCCCCAAATGTAGAATCTAATCTTAAAATTTACGAAATTGAATTAGAAAATAAAATTAAAGATATTATAGGTAACCTTTTTACATAACTTGAATGGCTTCCAAAAGCATTAAAATTATTCAATGGAATATTCGTTCGCTAAATGTAAACAAATATTCTTTAAACCAATTACTTTTTGAAGAACGTTTTGACATAGCTGTTTTATCAGAAACTTGGTCCAAACCATTTAATACTGTTTGCTTCAATAATTTCAATATAGTTAATAAAAGTAGAAGTAAGGAATATGGAGGAGTTGCCGTAATTTTAGCAAATAACATTATTTATGAGCCCATATCATTCGTTAACAATTTCAATCCTAATCTTGAAGTTTGTGGTGTCAATATTATAATTGACCAAAACTTTATTCTATTCTGAGTGTGTATCGTCCAGCAAAAGTTAGAATAATAATGCAAGATTACGTTAGTCTTTTTTCTCAAATTAACAATGATTTATCATTACCGGAGATTTTAATGCTCACCATGGATTATGGGGATCCAATTTATGTTCCGTCGATGGTAATATACTAGTAGAAGCATTAGATGTATTTCCTAATCTAGTTGTTGTAAATGACGGGTCGGCTACTAGAGCTACTTCACCAGGACATATCAAATTGGTTGTAGATCTTACTATTATAAGCTCTAGTTTATGTTTAGCCTTTGACTGGACCGTTCTTTGAGATACCTATGGATCCGATAATTTTCCCATTAGACTTTCCATGCAGGATATAAAATTTGAAAACACAATTTTCACATCTTCAATTAAATGGTCCATGTCCAATGCAAATTGGGAAACATTTAGAAAATCTGTAGAGAGCACCTTCAGATACGAATCAAATACAAACAAAATCAATGATATGATATTCTTCTTATTGGATTCTATTACTACTGCAGCCAACAAATCTTTTAAAATTATCAAACCCTCAGCCAAATCTTTCTAAACGCCACCATGGTAAGATGATGAATGTCTCACTGTTTCGAATGCAAGGAACAATTCTTTTAAAATGTATAAATCGAATCTTACCCTTTTAAACTTTATTGAATATAAGGGGAATAAAGCTATATGTAATCGCACTTTCCGCCCAAAAGCCAAATCTAGTTGGGCTCGATTTTGTTCCGCACTTAGTAGGCAAACTTCACCCTCAGAGCTTTGGAAAAGGGGAAAAAAATTTAAGGTAAGAAAAAGTACACCCCTAATGATGAAGACATAGTAGAAAGTGTTTTTACAAAAATCTCTCTAGATTATGTCCATCTACCAGTATTTATGCCGAGCAACTCCAATAATGATCACTTTTTACTAACCCCAATTTCAGCTGACGAACTTAAAGCAAATATTAAGAGTTCTAAAAATACAGCTTCTGGTATTGACGGCATTACCTACAGCATGCTATTAAACCTGCCAGTGATTGCCATACATTATCTGTGCAAAATATACATCAATATTTTACTTAAAGGAGACAACTGCGATTCTCTTAAACAATGCTTGGTTATTCCTATATTCAAAGTAAACCAGCGTACTGCCCTAAGACCTACTCTCTTATTATGTCTTGTTTGCTTAAAACATTTGAACGAATTCTGAAAAGCAGATTAGAATGGTTGTGTGAAAACAAAAATATTCAGTTATCCTACTCAAATAATAATTATTTATCTGCCATATTTCTTCATAGTTCAGGAGCTTATGATAACGTCAATTTAAACCTATTATTCGAAAAACTAAACCACATAGATATTCGACCTTTGTGTTCATATGTGTTAGTAAACTTATTTCTTAATAGACAGGTATTCATTCGATGTAATGATAGATTGTTTGGCCCGACAGTAGTGCATCAAGGTCTACCTCAAGGCTCTGTCCTTAACCCCTTGTTGTTTTAATCTATTTACTGTAGATCTTTACAGTATAGGCATTATATGCAATATATGACAATATGCTTACTACTTCTGCTTTTACACTGTGAATAGTTCATACCAACAAAGTATTAACTCGATAAAAACTATTATGTATGAGCAAGAGAGTTATTCTTTAAACAAGGGTTTGAACTTACTAGGAAGAAATCATCTGCGGCACTTTTTACGCAACATCGTTTACCAGTTATATCCAGCATTATGTTTAACAGCCTAACTATACCCGTTCACAATCACTACACTTATCTAGGTATTACATTGGACACCAAGTTAACATAGAACAAACACACTAAAGAGTGCTTAATGAAATGTGAGAAAACTCTAAATATTCTTAAAGTAGTTAATCGCTATCGATGGGGTGCCGATTCTAAGATTAACTTAATGCTTTATCGTGCATACACCTGATCCATTCCCGAAAATGGATTCTTTTTATACGGATCTGCCACAAACAGTCGTCTTAAAAAACTAGACCGTCTTCTGTATAAGGCTCTGCGATTAGTTTTAGGGGCGCTCAAATCTACACCTACAGAGAATCTTCAAGCAGAATCTATGGAACGTCCCTAACATTTAAGACGACTATCTTTAGCTAAAAAATTTATTCTCAAATGCCAGTCTTACAATCAAACTGAGCTACTATAAAAAATATGTGATATTTCTGTTTCTAATCTAGTCGACAAATGGTGGCATAACAGAAATTCTCCTATTCTGACAGTGGCATATCCCAACGTTTCTCAGCGTCTAAACACTCCGTGTAACTTAACTTTCTTTCAATCGAATTTAAATGTTTCTTATGCCAAAGTCAAGATTGGTTTCCCAATTTTGACAATGCGAATACAGTTGATTTTTAGCATCAGATAGCCAAGCTTAATGCAGGATAATAAAGCCTAATCCATGCAGGATCTTTACGGATGATTCTAAATCAAGATTTAAAGTCGGATGTGCTCTATATATTCCGAATCACAAAGAATCTCTAATGTTAAAGTTGGATAAACAATGTTTTATATACTCTACAAAAATGTTCGCAATTCATAAAGCTCTAGAATGGGCTGTCAACAAAAAAATTTCTAACCACCAAGTTGTAATTATGTTCGATTTAATGCCTGCGTTATTAGCTTTAGAAAACTTACGTAAACATTTACATAAAAATAGTCTTGTCGTTAAAATTTTAGAAAACCAACTTAAGCTGCTGGAAGAACATACTTCTGTAAATTTCGCCTGGGTAAAGAAACACTTTGGTATTTCCGGTAACTTCAAAGCAGATTTTTATGCTAAAGAGGCAATCTTAAAAGTATCAGAAATAACTTGGCTAGATAGAAGCAATCTAACAGCTACTTGCAAGAAAAATCTAAAACAAAATTGGGAAATTGAATGGTTTGCTTTCTGTAATTAAAGCAATAATCTTTATACAAAAATTCATCCAGTTTTACCTACTAAGCCGTTTGTCGTAAGAAGTTACCCCAATAGAAATATTTATTACATGTTTTTTAGATGTCTCTTTAACCATGCCACTGTCAAGACATACCTCTATAGACCAAATCTATCCGAATAAAAACTTTGTGATTGCAATGGTTATGCTGATAATATTAATAATTGGTTGTTTGGATGCAAGCATAATGATGATGCAATTAAATATTTGATGCACACTCTGGCTCACAAACAAATACCTTTACCACAAAACCAAACTTTTCTTTTATATTTGTCTCGACGAAATTATAAAATACAACAAATTATTTGGGAATTTTTAAAAAGTACTAAGAGAAAAATCTAATTTGTATGAATGTATCGGCTTAAATGTGTTTAGAATTCGAGCTCAAATTCGACTGTCTAGAGGCTGTCGAGGCTGTCGAGAACAAATTCGACTTTAAGAATATTAAGTCTCTAGGAACCGAGAATAATTTCTATAAGAGATCCTTCCTTGAAATGTGCCACATATTAAAGAAAAAAAACTCCATGAACAGACGTACTGACATTGATAATCTCAGCAGCATGTATCACTCCTTGCTGCTGAATAATCCTTAAAATCTTTCTTGTTCAATGTTACATTTCAAAATTAACTTAGGTACACCTAAATCCGATCAAGGCATGGCTTACATTTTTCAGTTTTTGTCCTCTAGGAAAAAACAGCTACCATCGGTTCTACCTTGATACTTCAAAAAAATATATCCCTATATTCATTTCAACGAAAACTTTAACAATCTTCATACATCACACTTCGATGTAAAATCCTTTCCAAAAGGAACCACATGGTGAGTTTAACAAAATAATTTTTCATTATAATTCATTTATATTCACTAATACTAGGTTCCCCAGCAATGGTCTTCATTACATTTTATTACCAACCCTTTTAATTTGATTTTTAACAAATTGACTTTTCTATTCTGTCTTGTTAATAAGTAATTTTGTTCATCAGTTAATAATTTTTCATTAAGTGACTGATTTCCAAAGCCATTTTATTTCTTGTTCGTCTTTTCGGAATAGTAGATTCCCAACTATCAAAAAATGAGTTCTTTTTTTTTCTTTTAATTACTTTGGTGTATCTAACGATAAAGTAAACTTTCCATAATTTTTTTTTCAATAAAAATAGTTTTTTCAAATTGTTCACTGAGCTTAATAAAAACAAGGCACTTTTTCTCCCGGTCCCATGTTTCCTGATATTTTATAACAGCGATAGAATAGAAGTGTTGTATTAGATTATACTATTCTTGTTAACACATGTGACATTTTGTAACTTTTCAATGTATGTATATATTTTAAACAGAATTCTGTAATGTAACATTGTTTTACCATAACTTTTATTGTAATGTTTTTAATGTATTTTATAAACATCGCAACATATTATGCATTTGACATTTTTTTAACATCTATATATGACTTCACAATCATTAGAACTGAAGAAGTGCAGAAATACTACACGAAACGCTTTATATTAAAAGATTAAAATAGTTTTTTCATTTTTTATTTCTTCTTGACCGATATCCTTATTTACCACTCACATTGTATATTTATATGTATATATATATATATATATATATATATATATATATATAATATAATATATATATATATATATATAATAAACCAAGTTAGACTGTTTGGGTAAAAACAGCTGAAAGGATAGGCTAAGTGTACTCTTTAGTCCTTTATTGATCCAATATTTCGTTGATAGTTATCAACATCATCAGGGATAAGCTACAATTAGTTTACATGAAAATTGACAATCTGTTATAAATACGTTGATCTTACTTACGATTTTAAGAATGGTGCCGTAAAAAGCTGGTCAAATTTATAAAATTTTGTGAAAAAAAATTGTATAAGTTTTTTTTCCCACAAAAAAAAAACAGAAAAAAACATGTAATGTTAAAATTCACTAAGACTGGTACAAAGACAATGCACAATTTCAACTAATTGTGTGTAGGACCGAATGTCCTCTCTCGAGAGTTTTACATCTTATAAATTCTTATTTCTTATTAAACTGTACAGAGTGTGATGTAAAGTGAAACAACGTGGTTGATTGTAGGTTGGAAGACACTAACCTCTAAAATCTTCTTCTCTCTTAGATGGTCAAAGTAGAGGGGAGACTTTAGTGGCCCTTGCCTTATTGGTTGTCTGTACCTGTTTTAGAATAGAATCTAAGGTAGGAGATATTTTAAGTAAAATTTTAAATTGTTAACATGATTGAAGATCACGGTAACAAGAGTGTAATAAATAGATTTTGGTTGATTCCAAGACCTAGTTATTTTGTAAAGGTTGAAGATTAATAAAGTACTGTTATATTTAAGTTTTGATATGAAATGTTAATTATTCTAAATTGCTAAAGTGCTGTATGATTTTTTTACTTTAAGAGTCTATTGTTAAACTATGTGATAAACTAGAGTTAAATTTATTCTAAAATGAAAACTATTGAATTATTGAATTTCATATGTTGTTTGTCTACTGTTAGAAGAAAGGAATAAATTTCACTGAGATGGTTAATGTCTGTTTTTTTTGTTTATGTTGTTTTCTGTTTGTGCTATACAAGCCATTTCTAGGAAAAGACGTTTCTTGTAGTTGGTTTCTCTTTCTAGAACCTCTACTGACTCAAAGTCCATCTGATGTCCTTCATTTACTACATGAAGCGCTAATGAGCAACGGTCATGATGCAGTCTGCAGTCGCTTTTATGTGAAATTATGCGATTTTTTAGATGCCTTTCTGTGTGGCCTATGTATTTTTTATTGCAGTTTTTGCATGGAATGCTGTAGACTACAGGTGACATCTGCTCTCTAGGAGTTTTGTCTTTCACTTTTGTGTGAAGGTTTTTAATTGAAAATGCCGTTTTATTGGCAATTTTGAAATTATAAAAAGAATTAAGTACCCTTGCTAGTCTGGGTGTGAGCACTTTGATATAAGGTAGAGAAATCATTGTGTATTCAGTGTTTTGTTCATTGGTTGTAATAACATTTTCTCCTATTTCTCGGTTATTAGTGTCAATTTGTTCGGAGCTACCCATTTCTCCTTGAATATTTGTATTGATGTTGTTTAATTCATTAACTATACCTTGAGGAAGGGATAAAGGGGTGTCATAAAGGATTTTCTTAACTAAATCAGAGGGATAAGAGTTATCTGTAAATAGGTTGTGCAAAAGCTTGAGGTTCTTTTCGTGGAAGGTTATATCTGAAATTTTCATTACTCTGGTCTTTATTTGTTTTAATAAATTAATTTTCATTGAATGTTTGTGATATGATAGGTAGTGGAGATATCTACCTGATGCTGTTGGTTTTTCTATACCAGTCCACTAGGATATTGTTATTGTTGGTTCTAATTAGTTTGGTGTCGAGGAAGGGAACAGATTGTTCATTATCCTCTACTTCCATAGTGAACTGTATATATGGATCATAACTGCTAAGGACTGATAAAATGTCTTCTACTTGATCTTTTGATCTTGAAATCTTCTACTTGAAAAAAGTAACAGTTCAACTAAACAACTTACAACAACTTCTTACAACAACATTCTTACAACAACTAGTAAATAAAACAAAATATTTTCTTAAACAAAACCCACAACTAATAGGTACTTTATCAGATAAAGGTAACGTAACTGTAGTTATGGAAAAACATCAATATATGGAACTGTCCAATGAATTAATAACGAATAGTAATACCTATATTGAACTACGCAGTGATCCTACTTCTTCTGTTCAGACTAAAAGCAACAAAGTCATAAAGTCATTAAACACAAAAGGCATGATAGACAATGCCACAAAAAAGAAACTTACAACATATAACAGTGTTACACCTAAATACTATTCTCTACCAAAGATTCATAAACCTCAACTGGCAGTAATACCTATAGTATCGTCCATGGGAGCGCCTACAGAGAAAATAGCCACTCTAGTAACAGACATTCTAATAACCTCTTATGACTTAAACAATGAACATTACATTAAGGACTCGTTTGAAGTAAAAAAACTTGATGAAAATAGCACCCTTCCACCTAACTATATTCTTGCTAGTTTTGATGTGGTGTCTCTATTTAGTAACGTCTACTTAGAAGCTTGTTTAAGATTAATACAAAAAGATGGAATATAATCTCAACTCATTGTAAAATAGACCTAGATACCTTCTTGGAGTTGGTAACCTTTTTGTTCGAAAACACTTATTTCTCCTTTGACAATAAGATATATAAATCTACCTTTGGAACACCAATGGGTGCAAAAGTTTCACCAATCCTAGCTGCATATGTAGTAGACGATATCCTCGACACATCATTCCAGTCTTACCCTATAACCTTACCTTTATAAAGAAATATGTCGACGACATCATTCTGGCACTTCTAAAAGATTAAGTAGAAGACATTTTATCAATCTTCAACAGTTATGATCCATATATACAGTTCATTATAGAAGTAAAGGATAATGAACAATCTGTTCCCTTCCTCGACACCAAACAAATTAGAACCAACAATAACAATGTCCTAGTGGACTGGTATAGAAAACCAACAGCATCAGGTAGATATCTCCACTACCTATCATAGCACAAACATTCAATGAAAATTAATTTATTAAAACAAATAAAGACCAGAGTGATGAAAATTTCAGATATAACCTTGCACGAAAAGAACCTCAAACTTTTGCACAACTTATTTACAGATAACTCTTATCCCTCTGATTTAGTTAAGAAAATCCTTTATGACACCCCTTTATCCCTTCCTCAAGGTATAGTTAATGAATTAAACAACATCAATACAAATATCCAAGGAGAAATGGGTAGCTCCGAACAAATTGACACTAATAACCGAGAAATAGGAGAAAATGTTATTACAACCAATGAACAAAACACTGAATACACAATGATTTCTCTACCTTATATCAAAGAGCTCACACCCAGACTAGCAAGGGTACTTAATTCTTTTTATAATTTCAAAATTGCCAATAAAACGGTATTTTCAATTAAAAACCTTCACACAAAAGTAAAAGACAAAACTCCTAGATAGCAGATGTCACATGTAGTCTACAGCATTCCATGCAAAAACTGCAATAAAAAATACATAGGCCACACAGAAAGCCATCTAAAAAATCACATAATTTCACATAAAAGCGACTGCAGAGAGCATCATGACCGTTGCTCCTTAGCGGTTCATGTAGTAAATGAAGGACATCAGATGGACTTTGAGTCAGTAGAGGTTCTAGAAAGAGAAACCAACTACAAGAAACGTCTTTCCTAGAAATGGCTTGTATAGCACAAACAGAAAAACAACATAAATAGAAAAACAGACATTAACCATCTCAGTGAAATTTATTCCTTTCTTCTAACAGTAGACAAACAACATATGAAATTCAATAATTCACTAGTTTCCATTTTAGCATAAATTTAACTCTAGTTTATCACATAGTTTAACAATAGACTCTTAAAGTAAAAAAATCATACAGCACTTTATCAATTTATAATAATTAACATTTCATATCAAAACTTAAATATAACAGTACTTTATTAATCTTCAACCTTTACAAAATAACCAGGTCTTGGAATCAACCAAAACCTATTTATTACACTCTTGTTACCGTGATCTTGAATCATGTTAACAATTTAAAATTTTACTTAAAATATCTCCTACCTTAGATTCTATTCTAAAACAGGTACAGACAACCAATAAGGCAAGGGCCACTAAAGTCTCTCCTCTACTTTGAGCATCTAAGAGAGAAGAAGATTTTAGAGGTTAGTGTCTTCCAACCAGATTTTGCTTCCAGATTTTGCTTTTGTCCGTTATGACGTCCACCCGTTGCAATGCTTCGAAACTGGATGAACGGACACACGCAGCGGGTAAACGCCAACCGTCGGCGATAGCCGTGACCGCTGGCGTGTCTGAAAAATCAAGTGCATACACTTTTAGGCATAGCATTCAAACGTCGACGGCAGCGGTTGTCCGTCGCCGCTGACGTGTGTTCAGAGAAACCAGCGCCTAAGACGTGATGTGTTTTGTGTGGTCTCTCATAGAAGTAAGCCGAAAAAATCCTTTTCTTGTCTATATTTTCAGATAAATATTTATTTTTAGACGCTTATTGAAGAGACTAGAATGTTGATATGTCTCTAATACATGTCTCGAGATAATATTAATATGGAGTTGTGACATGGTATTCTAATCCTAGACTAGTAACAATATCTCTTTATGGTGTGATATATTGATATTAAATGGAGTCGTACCAATGGTTTCATTTGGTCAACTGATTAAATAGTGAAAAGAAATAATTTCTTCATGGTTACTAGCTATTGGATAATTCAGACTGTACCAATTTTTATTATATTTTTCTTCTATCAAGAAAGAGGGGAATATTTATGAAAATAAAAAGAAAATATAGTGAAGTATTTTATTTTTATTTAAAAGTATAATTTCTTATTATTCTTAGTTAATATATAACTATATTATTTTGAATGCGAACAGATTTCAAAATTTGGGGATAATACAATAATTCATTTCGTATTAATTCTTAATTTAATACGACATAAAACTTTTGTTTGTCTATACGATTTTTAAATTAGTTTTGTATAAACATTTCTCCTGGTAATGTAAATATAAAATAGTATTTTGATATCCTTTTGGAATGACGTAACTTTTACTGTTTTTTTGTTCATTACTAAGAAATAATAAAGTATAGTTTTGTTGTAAACTTTCTATAAATTCTTATTTTTTTTCCTTTCTCGTTCCATTCGAGGTTAAACCAGGGGCGTCCGACAATAACTTATAATTTCACATTGTCCATTTAAATTTAAGAACAGTTCCTATATGTTTAAAGGAACCCCGCCCAATTCTCTTCGACAATGAGCAATTCTGGCCTTGAATTTAATTTGTATGCCAAATGCTTATTAAGTATGTACGCTACAGTAGTTGAACACTGATCCCAACAAACGTTATGTTATATAAAATTATTTGTTAGTAATAGAGTATTAGTTAATTTAAACATTGAGCGATATATCCAGTTGGAGCTATGTCAATACTAAAAAGAATCCTGTTGATGTGACATGTATCTAGACGAATTATACAAGTGCAATATTTAGTGAAATTAATATTTTATGGTATATCATATTGGCCACTCAGATTTTAAGAATCGGATAACAATCAATATTCAGAAGTCCGAAAAATATTTCAGACTCTTATTGTTAATATAAGAAGACGGTGGCGTTTTCTGGGTGGAAACATGTTTCTGGGTCTACCCGTCATCAGAGAGAGATTGTCAGAAGACTCAAACTAAATCAAAACGCACCGACTACTCTGGCAACAATAGGAAAATAATTACCAGAGTATGCTACTAGAGACATCTAGTGAGGAAACATGAAGTTAAATGTGTCGATAGTAATTAAAGTAAACTGTATACCCAATCTTAATCAAGCCATTCAGACTGATGCTGTGAATTTTTATGCATTATGTATCAACAATTTACCCATATAAATTACCATCATTCTTGTCATTGCGTCGAGTAAGGACGATAAAGCGGTAGAGTTTCGATTTAATTTCAGTCTCTTACCACACTGTTGTAACATCGGAAATCTTTTTTTGGATGGTGCTAGAAAAATAACCAATGGAGACACTGCGCACGGCAGCCAGATGGTTGGTGGAGAGCGGGTCGTGGGTTCGAAACTAGCTTTTGGAATCAGGAATGGGTCCAACGGACCAAATAAGTAAAGATAGGATAAGAGATATTAGAAAAGATACAAAAATAAACAAAAAGATAAATGGGTAAAATTATCAAAAATATGATGAGATAGAAATAGGGCGCCAACCAATTTTTTGGGGTTAAAGAGAAAATTAAAAAACCTTAGACAAGAAAAGAGATAAAGAAAGATATTTAGGTTCAGAGATCAAACCCAAGGAAAGATACCAACAGTTAATTATCAAATAAATTTGGTCTTAAAACTAAACTTAATTAGCCTGATCTTTCTACTGGTCAAAAGTATAGTAATATTTAAAGATAAAAAGCAAATATTCAGAGTTACTATTTAATCAGGAAACTTGTTAGGAGCCGACAAATAAAATACATACATAAAAAAATAACAATATATTCAACAACACAATTATGACGCTGCTGAATGTTACACATGTAATAAAAATACACCACAACTATAAAATGGTGATATACATATAAAAATATGATATATAATAAATGTGATATATATATATAAGACAATCATTTACAAATAAAGTGTTATGGGCGTACCTCGCGATATTACAGTAAAAAAAAATGAATAAAAATTATAACAAAAACAAAAGATAACAAAAATTAATCAAATCTAAATCTACAAAAATACAAAAAGGTTCCAGAAATGAAAACATAAAAATTTAACCAAACCGCACTTGGCTAAGTGGATTAACTATCTTGCACTATTATTTAATGATGAACTGAGAGTAATGTTCATAATTATTATTTATTGAAATTTCTTGAAATGTCCCTTAAATTGAATACACAAAAATCAGCAATCTAAAGGTGAAGACATGGAGAAACTTTAGATACGTCCAGATAATGGAGGATGATCTCGCCCAGATAATTGTAAGATAATGCTAACTTATAGAAAATCTTGATGACTGCAGCTTAATTCACTGAAGTTAATACTATACTGGTATTAAACACTGAATTTAATTACCGTTAAAGGTACTTTAAAACTATATATAATTTAATATAGTATAAGAAAAGAAAACTCAAATATAAGGTGTGATACGATGTGAGCGAAGCGTCTCACGAGAAATCAACCTTTCTCCGCAACGGCACACCGATAAGTCCATTGGTTTTTCTAAAATTTTACCAACTACCCAAGAAAAAAATAAGGGATAGAATCATAGGCCAGTCGTATGTAGTTCTGAGAAGATAAGGTCTTAATGACTTCGGAAAGTTTGAGGTATTTACGGTACTAGTAAAATATAAACTTGGTAGATTGGATTTTTACCGAACATACCATAAAATGCCTTCGACGATTTTCTTTGTCAAAGTATTAAACAGAAACCCGACTTAACCGAAAATCATTATTTCCTTTGATATTTAGGATTAAGACGGAAAGGATTAAAAAATCTTCCGTAATTAGGGAAATACCGTGCATTCAATAAAATTTTGAAGTTGGTAAACCAAACATGAGCGTATCATCACGGGGAAAAAGAAATTAAAAATAATTTAATATATTAATAATAAAAAAAATGTTACACTGTAACACGTGTTTCTGGGTCAACCCGTCATACAACAATACGTCCCAAACACGTCCACATATTAGGGAGTGGTAAGAGACTCAAATTAAATCGAAACGCTTCTCGTTTTCTTGGGCCTTCTCCTAAATCATCTGTAATAAGGACAATGTCATCTGCGAAACGTAGATGGCTGTCTATTGTTACTCGTCTGTGTTCCCAATTGACCATCTTAAAGGCCTACTCTAATGCTGTTATAAATAATGTCGGTGACAGTGTACTTCCTTGCCTTATCCCACGTTTTATTTTTTATTGGTCGGGTTTTATCGTGTATCTTAACAGGCTAAGTAGCATTTTTGTAAATATTGTAAATATATTCACAATACCTAGGGTCAATCTTGCTGTCGTTAATTGCTTCTATTGTTATTTTTTAGGATATTTAAAATAATTTACGCCACCTGAGTTAGAGTGTTCATTGGAGTTTTGTGTAGAATTACTACTGTTTAAATTCGTTTTCGTATTTGATGGTAATTTTGTTCTTATTACAAAAATATTAGGGAATGAAGTGCTACTCACTTGGGATAATATTGTCAGCCTTAACTAATGCACTTAAATGTTTAGTAGAGATAAAATATATTTAATTATGCTTTGTTTTTACCATTCAAAAACCATTTTATTTGGGAACAGCTGAGAATTTGGTACATTTTATTGCTATCAGAACCGAATGTGGAATATTATTATAGTTGAAAAATTGTAATTTTAAAATAATTTTTAATAAATTATTCAAGAAAAAATATATATGTAGTAAGTTGTTAAAAATAATACGAAAAACGTTAGAATTACAGAAATAACATAAAATTTTTCAGTTATTTCAAGCCCACATAAGTCACATACTTACTACATTATAATATGTGAAAAAAATATACACTGTGTCCGTAAAGTATGGAAAAAATTCTTTTTGAACATTCTTCTAAACAGAACATTTTGAGAAATAATCCTGAAACAGGTCGATTTTTTATTTTAATTTACCGTATTTTAAAATAATATTCTAATATACAGGGTGAATTACTGTCCAGTAATGACGTCATCGTCATTTTTTTTTAAGTGGAACACCCCCATATTGTCTCCGTTTTCAGATTACACTAGCTGAGCTGATTAAAAAAATGTTCACATCATCACATGTTGATTCAAATTGGTACAGGGTGGACAAAAATACAATAGTTTTGTGTGTGTTCATAAAGTAACGCGCTATTTAAATTCACAATATTATCAAAAATACTTATTGTCTAGCGGACAGAATATGATGAAATACATGACTTTATAAATGTTCGAACTGCAGCCCTTGCTGTCTTTTACAGTAACCCAACCGTTGTACAAAGTCTTGTTGAACCTTGTATTATTGTCTTGAGAAATATTGTTTATTGCTGTCCGAATTCTCTGTTGTAATTCTTGAATATTTGCTGGTGTCATTTAATACACAACATTCTCCAGGATTACGTCTGCTGGGAAACAAATTACGAAAAGTAGGTACGAGATATCCCCTTACAAACTCAAGGTACGTTGCTCCGTTTTAAATTACCTTCGATAAAGTAGGGTACATTTATCTTTTGCGAGTATTGTGTATAATGCTCACGCATCCAGTGGGCGTTTTCTTTTGCCCAGTATCTACAGTTCTTACGGTTAACCTCGGCATTTCACGTAAACGCGGCCTCATCAGAAAAAAATATGTTTTGTACCAAGAGAGGATCTCGGTGGCAGTTATCCATCATTGCTTCGCAAAATTGCATTCTTCTATCTGAATCATCTTCGTTTAATTCCTGCACAAGTTTGATTTTATGAGGATGCCATTGTTTAACTTTTTATAGTTTGTGTACCGTTGTTTTACTAACACCGATATCGCGACTAACTTTACGCACAGAAGTGTGCGCATCTTCTTCAAAACTAAGTAAAACATCTAATGCTGTATCAGCATTTGCAAAGGGCCGAACTGATTTCCGTGCATTTTCAACCGTACCAGTTTCTCGAAATTTCTGTTCAATCTTACTATTGAACGCGTTATAGGTCTTTCTGGATATTTATCATAGTTTATCATATTTATCAAAGGTTATGGTTGCAACAGAATGGTGCGCCTCCACATTATGCTGTAGATGTTAGAAGGTAGGTAGACGTAGACCTGTTGAATAGCCAGCGAGGTTACCAGATTTGGATTATTTTACGTGGTGCCATCTGAAGAATGTTGTGTATCAAACGAAACCAGCAAATATTCAAGAATTACAACAGGGAATTCGAACAGCAATAAACAATATTTCTCAAGACACAATAAACAAGGTTCAACAAGAATTTGTACAACGTTTGGGATACTGTTAAATACAGAAAGGGCTGCAGTTCGAACATTTATAAAGTCATATATTTCATCATATTCTGTCCGCTAGACAATAAGTATTTTTGATAATATTGTAAATTTAACTAGCGCTTTACTTTGTGAACACACACAAAACTATTATATTTTTGTCCACCATGTACCAACTTGAATCAACATGTGATACATTTTTGGAATCAGCTCAGCTAGAGTAATCCGAAAATTGAGACAAATTGGGGGTGTTCCATTAAAAAAGACGGTGACGTCATTACTGGAAAGTAATTCACCCTGTATATTACAATATTATTTTAAAATACGGTAAATTAAAATTAAAAATCGACGTGTTTTAGGATTATTTCTTAATACGCTCTGTTTAGCTAAAAAAGAATTTGTTCCATACTTTACGGACACAGTGTATAATATTTCAAAGTAACTACCTAATGTCCAAACTATTTGGTCCTATGAAATACGCTTATGGAATAACAAAAACCTGAAGTCTCTTCCGGAACATTTCGCAGTAAACTTGGAACTTTTAACCAGCTTTTGAATTTGGAACTTTGCCCTCTTATTTTAGAAATAAAAGACAACTCACAATAAAATACAAATTTACAGTAATCATGCAATTTAGACAAATTGGGTACAATAGTTTGCTTTTTCCAGAAAGCAAAAACAACAAATTTAAATTAAGTTCGGAGAACATTGTTTGTTTCACAAAGAGGGAAGTTCGTTTTCGTTATTCTTAAGCATAAATATATACCATGAATATTAAGTTAGTATATGTTATAAAGAAATCTAGAATTTATAAAATGATAAACACAAAATTAAACGAATCAAAGTTAATGAAAGATTCTATGGTTGACCAGCAAGCGAGAAAGACGTGTTTTAGGCATTCATTTATCGTGCTAATTAAATAGTAATTATTGAATCAAATTTAAAAGTAATTATGTATAAAACTAAGTAAAATTGATATTTATACTGAATATTGAAATCGTGAGTAAAGAAAATAAAGTTTTTTCATCTATTTGGATTTAGATATTTAAGTAAATCACAGCAATTGTATCGAATATGTAAGTACCTGAAATTATTCTTTTACGCAGAAGATAATCTACAGTTTTGTGCCAACATTTCACAAATACCGGTCCGACAAATCACAGGGTTGCTGGATTTTCAATAAACTACATATAAACTTTCTTGTTCTGTCACCGCGGGGTGAATGGAAAGGGTCTAAATCACCTTCTGTACCACCGTGTGCTCTGTAGAGGGCTTCGAGAACGTCTACGAAAGCACCTCTACCCAAGTCCGTTTACAGGATACGAACTTGTAAAAGTTTCGCTGATGTACCTGTCTTGAAAAAGACGGGTTATTTCTTACATGACGAAAATATTAAGTCGAAATAAACCATCAGGTTCTCTTCTTTCGGTGACTTGCCTTGATAAAGGCAAGTTATTTCTTACACAACCAAAATAATGCAGGTCGAAATAAAACACCAAAATTCACGTTGAATATAACTCCAGCCACAGAGTATGGGAAAATCTAAAAACAAGAAAGCAGAGCCCCGAGAGCACTAAGCTCTCGGAGAGCCCGTGAAGGACTGACCTTGGTTGACCTGAAAATCGCCTAGTTTATTAGAAAATAAATTTTGTGGAAGTTTGAAAACTAAGTTTTCATTGTTTTATTGTTACATAAATATTCATCATTGGAACCAAGGCAAGAAAGACATTATGAACAGAGAAATCATCGATTAAAAAATGAATTTCTTTATTTTTTAGTATTTGATATTATCAACCCCACTCCTGATTACACTTTCCAATCGATTTTCGCATGAACCGGATGACTCTTTTAATAAATTCTTGAGGCATTGCTTCCCATTCATCAATAAGCCCAACTCTCAATTGCATCAGCTAGAGTTCACATTGAACGAGTTAATCAAAGATTAAAAATCTTTAAAGTTCTTAGTGGAAAGTTGGGTTTTGCTTATGTTCCATTAGTTAATGATATATTTACAATCATATGTGCAATAACAAATATATCAGCTCCAATTTTATCTGATGGAAAATTTTTGGATACATAATTTATATTCATTTTATAATTCTCTTCCACTTCGTTGACTCTCTTCTTGATATTTTCTTCTATATTCTTTACATCATATTTGATTTTAAATTTGTTTATTTGGCCAATGCCTGCTTCAGTACATGTTTCTTGAATTAATATCTATACTTCAAAACCATCTTTTAAATTTTGTGGTTACTAGTTTTTATGAATTTCGTTTTAAATGCAAATAATTTTTTTAAATCCCATTTCGGGTACAGCATGACTTCATGTATGGTTGAACCAAGGTAATTACATGAAATTAGGTATGACCAAACAGTTCACTGTCCTGAATATTCAATTAAAGGAAGATATGGGAATTGTAGTGGTGCACAAATATGTCTGGAAAATGGAGAGTATAAAATAGAAATATGCTTTATTATCACTAAAAATTGTACAATTTTACGGACAAAGCTTACAAACAGTCAAAAAATAACGATAACAATTAAAATTTACTAAAATTACATAAATCGTCAATATTCCAATATACAATTAAAATATGTATATGTATATATACATATCCACATTTAGAATTTTATTTCCGGAACATAGCATTTTTAATACAATTACTAGGATTTCCTGATTTGCAGTTAACCAGTGTAAATTTCTATATAGCGTCGCGATGTTTTATAACTATTTTATTTGTTCCACTGGATTACCTCTCGTCAGCGGTTTGTATTAAGTATGTGGCACGCCGACAGTGTTGCTCCGTCTACCAATTTTTCCTGAAAGTCCGGTTTTGTGCAAATAATAAATAATGTATTATTAACATCAATTTTGTTTGTGTTCATTGGGTATTATTTGAATTATAAAATTTATACTTAAATACATTTATTATTCCAAAATATTGTTTATAATTTCAAATTAACAAGAGTGTAATATTATTATTTTAATATTAAAAATCCTTTTTATTTTTAATTTTGGAAATCTACTTTTTTAAGCTGTTTTGGTAATAAAACAATCATTTTTTTAGTTATAAAATATATTTAATTCCATATCTACATTTATAAATAAGTACGTTTTCTTTGAATTGACGTGCAATCTAGGTGTGTTTCGTTTTTACACTTTCACTGGCAGCATCGCGGCGTGAATTGAGACTCCAGTCGAACAAAAGAATTAATTATAAATCATCGCGACGTTGTATTGAAATTTACACTGGTGGATTGCACATTAAAGGATCTGAGTTATTGTATTAAAAATCCTATGTTCCGTAATTTTTTTCCAAATCTGTATATATATATATATATATATATATATATATATATATATATATATATATATATATATATATATATATTAATATACATATATATATATTATATATATATATATATATATATATATATATATATATGTATATATATATATATGTATATATATATATATATATATATATATATATATATATATATATATATATAATATATATTAAATCCAAAAATATATAATCCATTACAAAACTTAACCAAACTGCAAATTTAATAATAAAACTACCTGTATTATACCTCATATCTCAAATATACCTGCATTTTTTCAAGGACCACCAACCAAGTCATTAAGGGTATAAGTGGAAACTCTTTGTCTGATATTTTTGTACAACATTTTGGGAATTGGAAAGTGGTTGGCGTTTTTTAAAAAAAAAAAGGTGATTATCTGTTGTTTGGACGGGAAGAAGAAAAGATCAAATCGACAAGTGTGTTTGTTTTTAAATGTTATATATAAAAAAAATTAGTTTATAAAAGAACCAGGGAATGAGTTTTTTCGATAGAAAATCAATTAAAGTGAATCATTTTAATAAAGTGCAGAGAAAAATTTATTGAGACAATACAATATATTGGACTAATTTTCCTATTGTATTTTTTTTTTTTTGTAAAATCTATACGTCTTTGGAAACATTTATTTCTAAGGGATTTCATTAATTGTATTGCACAAATTTGAGATTTTTAATTTATTCCTTTTACTGTTCTCTTATTGAACTCTATTGAAGATAAAGGTATTTTTTGAATTAAATAATTTTTTTGTTTTAATTAACTAAATGGATCATAATTAATATAATTATTGTTTCATTTTATTTCAAAATTACAATATCATATTAATATATGTATATATATATATATATATATATATATATATATATATATATATATATATATATATATATATTATATATATATATATATATATATTTATATTGTTATGATATGTAAAATCGAGAAAAATATTGGTTTGTTTAAAATATTTCAAAGTTCAAAAACATTAAAATAATTCAGATAAGTAGGATAATACCCAACAAACATTTCGAAGAAGGAAAGTCTTTAAATTTTTGGATTACCTGTATTAAACAAAATGTAAGCTATGCATAAATTATTTCTTTGTTATAATATACTTGAGTGACCCGCATAATTTTAAGTGAAATCCAAAGACAATTGAACCGGGTTTTCCAAATACATTAATGCAGTGATTAAGGACAATAGAATATATTTTAGAAAGAGGTTTTTGTTAGTTTTTAAGAATTGTAGAAAAATATTATTTGTAAATAAGTTTTAGGAAATTTTATAATTATAGGTAAAAATTTGTTTGTTATCGAAATGAAAAAATGGGAGAATTGTGACGAGCTTTGAATGGCGGAGATTAAAAAAGGTGGGATAGGTATGTAGGAATGAAAGTTTAGCTAGATTTTTGAGAGAGAAAAGATAATCAGTTGGTTTTCCAAGTCTGTAAGACGAACAGTGATTGTTCTCTGGCGGTTCCCGAGAGGTAGCAAGCAGTAGTGTTGAATGTTAGTGAGTTTTTGTGGAGTTAGTGTATCTGACAGAAGCTGAAGCAGAAAAATATTGTAAATCATATTTTTCTACTTATATTCCAAGAGTCACTGTTCAGGCCAACGAGAGATTCAGTTTATCGTAAAGAGAAGATATTCCAAGAGTCATTTTTCACTCTGGCCAACGAGAGATTCAGTTTATCGAGAGGAGAAAGGCTATTATAATTTGAATAATTCGTGCTTTTGAAGGAGATCATTAAGGACGATATACTTGCAACAATTTGTTGTAAGATTGCTGATTACCTAGGAAGCGCCTGAGAGTAGATAATATAGTCTACAAGGAACAAGGATTTGGACCACTCATCATCAGAGAGAGATATTTTTGTTTTCTGCAGTTTTTTCTTTTATTGATAACACAATTTTTACACTTAATTTAGAAAGGATATAAATATTTTGATTAGGAGAGTTAGAATAATTTGGGATTTTGAGATTTCAATTAATATTGTTTGTACCATTAATTTTGAAGGTTCACGTACGTAGAACAAAATTTTGAGAATCATTATATGAGATTTTATTTATTGAAAACATTTGAGTGTGAATTATTTCATTATTTTTATTTCAATATATAGTGTTATATCATATGTGTTTTTTATTATTCCGTTATTCTTTGGACCTTACCTTTCACATGTAATAGCATAGATATTAACGCACGAATTTAACCCTGAGATAAGAGAATTAAAAAGTGTGATAGAGTCATAATCATATCATTTAAATAATTTTAATTGATTATTTAATTAATTAGCTAATTAATTGCTTGGCGCACCAAGACTTGAAATATCACAATAACTGGCTTCCAAAACGTGGGGCTTGAAAATATCGCAGCTCTACATTTGAAGGAAGGGAAAGAGATCTGGAATAAGTACAGGTGATCCAGAGATAAAAACATATAACATTGAGGGAATTTGAATTTGAAAGTATTTTGACAATTTTTTCCAGTGGATATAAATTTGATTTATTGATTGATCGTACTTAGTTGATATTTACTGCTATTGAATTATTTGATTTTATTTTACCAATCGCACATTTGATATTTATTTTGAATTATTTGAATTTTACTGATTGCATATTTGATATTTGTCGTGAAAATTTATTACAATTGGGGAGAAATATTGTCGTGTTCTGCAACATATAGAGTGTTGTAAAATTTCACATTTGGCGGGGACAAAAACAGTAACGAAAAGAAACATGTCGACCACAAGGAGTCAAAGCAAAATGCAGGAAAGGAACGAGGATAATAGAGAAGAGGAAACAATTGTGGAAGAAGGATCGGATAATAAAGGAAATGTTACAATAGTTGAGGAGCAAAAGGAATTATCAGGAATAGAGAAAATATTACAACTAATGCAATTACAGACACAACAAATACAAGAATCAACAAAACAAACAATCGAAGAAAATCAACGGGAAACAAGACAAACAATAGAGAAAAGCCAAAAAGAAACATCACTAAAAATGGATAGAAATAACAGGAATATAGAGCAGCGTTTGGAAAACTATGAACAGAAATTAGAAGAAAATGATAGAAAAATGGAAAAGCGTTTGGACAAATATGAAAATGATGTTAAAGTCTGTTTAGAAAAAGTTAGAGAAGAAACAGAGAAGAAACTAGAGATGCAGAGAGAAGAAATAGAAACTAAAATGAAAGAGATTAAGACTGTCCAGAAAAAGGAAATAGAACAGTTAGAAGAAAAATTTGAAATGGCGTTACAAGAAGACAGGAAAGAAATGGAAAGGAAACTTAAGCAAAATGAAAAGCAAATGGCAAAAATTGAACTGAGAGGAATAGAAAGAAAAGAAGTTATCGTCCATGGAACAAGCGAGGTGAAAATACAATTTGGCGGGGATATTAGAAAAACACACCCAGTACCGTTTGTTAAAAATTTGAAAACAAAATTGCAACATGTTAGATATTTTGACGATTGCAAAGAAACAATTAGAAACCATCTGAAAGAAGGAGCAGCGTTATGGTATGAAAGTAAAGAAGATGAGTTTGAAAATTGGACAGATTTCGAAAATAAATTTCTCAACTATTTCTGGGGGAAAAATAAACAGAGAGAAATCAATCAAGAGCTACAGAATGGAAAATAACACGAAAAAATGGGAATATCTGAAGAAAGATATGCTTTGCAGATATATAACAACTCAAAATACCTGGAATACAAATATTCTACCGAACAGCTGGTAGAAATGATCAGCAGACATTTTGAGGATACTTTGGAAGATCACGTGATTTTGAGAAACTATCAAGATATTGATAGTTTGTGCCAATTTCTGCAATTAAAAGAAGCGAAAAAAAGAGAAATGAGAAATAGAAGACAACATGACCAATATAATGGACCCGAAAGAAGGTATCCATCAAATTATGACCAGAGAAACCGACATCCTAGATCAACAAACGAATATAGGCCGAGAAATTACAATAATTACAATAGACAACAAAATTACGATAACAGGAATGACACACAAAATAGAACATACGAAAATCACAACAGGCATAGAGCTGTACAAAATCCTCCGAATAGGAATACGAACTAATAAAGGGACGATAGAAATAATCAGAGATTCCAACGACAAAAGAGAAGGGAGATGAATCATGTAGCAATAGAAAACGAGGAAGAAGAAGTATGCAATGAATTCAGACAGGATTTTTAATAAGGAATCCACTAAACAAAAGTAAAAAACTCTCCGCTATATTTTGTCACCCGAGAGAGTTTATACAGTTGGCGGGAAACGAAAAACAAAATTCTAATTCCAATCTAATATTTTTAGATACATTTATAAAACATAAAGCGATTAAAATTTTAATTGATTCTGGATCGGAAATTTCGTTAATCAATAAAAAACTAGTAAAAGAATTAAATATGGACAGATTTGTGTATAAGATTCCGAGGGTTGCTTTAGTGGGTGCAAATAATAAAAAATTGACGACAGTAAACGAAGGTTTGGGAGTACGGATCAGAGTGGGAGACCAATTCTATATTATGCAATGTGTGGTGATCGAAGATCTAAATCATAATATGATAGCGAGAATTGATGAATTGAGTGAAAAACATATCACCATCAATTTTTCGGAAAATCAACTGGAAATCAGAGCAGAACCAGACAACACAGAAGAAGAAAAGGAAATAGATGGGAAAAAAATTCCTGAAAGGATAAATGGACAGGAAAACATAAAGAAATCAATATGACGGTAGAGGATAAATCGAAAGTTCAAGAAAAAAATCAATCCGAAGAGGAAAAGAGAATAAAAAAAAAGAAGAAGAGTTCGAAAAGAAAGCAGGAAGAAAAGGAAGTTATAAGCAGAAAAATGGAAGGAGCCGAAACATGGTGCTCGGAATACCAGATGGAAATTAAAGATAAAGAAAAAATAGAAGAAGAAATAACGGAAGAGGACAGAGAAGAAATGGCAATTATGGATGAGAATCCAGAATTTTGTGAAGAAGTAATATGACAGTGAACACATGGGAAAAAACTGAGGATGAAAGAAAAATAATATGTGGAGAAAACATGGAGAAGGAAATAGAGAAGATTTTAGAAAATTATGGAGATCTTATTAATGAAGAAAGCCGAGTGGCTAAAAATTATGAACATTTTTTTAAAGTTAAAAACTTAGAAAATTTTAAATCGAAAACATATCCAATCCCGTACAAATACAGGCAAAGCGTCGGACAGGAAATTGAAAATATGATCAAAAACAAGGTGATCGAAAGATGTGACTCTCCATATATTAACCCGATGGTATGCGTAAAAAAATCAAATGGTGAGTGGCGATTATGTTTAGATGCAAGAAACATGAATTCGCACACAATCGCGCAATACGAAGCACTTTGAACATAGAAGCCATTTTAGGACGAATCACAGGATCACACATTTTCTCCAAAATCGATTTGAAACACAGTTTTTGGTTAATACCTTTGGCAGAAAAGTGTCGAAATTATACCGCTTTTTCTATCGACGGAGTGGTGTACCGATTTAGGGTAGTACCATTTGGACTACAGAATGCATGCGCTGCTTTGGTTCGCGCATTACACACAATCTTAAATAGGCATGGAGAATTTGTTGTACATTACATCGATGATTTATTAATTTTCTCACCGGATATAACATGCCATCTACGACATATTCATACTGTTCTCGAAGAACTTGATCAAGCCGGATTAAAATTAAACATTCAAAAGTGTCAGTTTTTCCAAAAAGAGGTATTGTATTTAGGATTCAAATTAGACACAAAAGGGATTAGTCTTGCAGAAGAGAGAATCGAAGTCATAAATAACTACCCTAGGCCAACCAATTTAAAAACGTTGCGGTGATTTTTAGGAATGGTAAACTATTTTAAAAAGCTGATACCAGACCTCAGTACAAAAGAAATACCGTTAATAGCATTACTTAAGAAAAATGTCAGGTGGAAATGGGAAACTGAACAAGAAATCGCTTTCAAAAATCTAAAAGGAGCGTTTTCCACAGCTGTAAGAGTGCACCACCCAAGATATGAGCAACCTTTCATTCTCAGGACCGATGCTTCCATAAAAAAATTTGCAGGGGTGTTATCACAGATACAAGACGATATAGAGGTGCCAATATGTTTTGTTTCCCGTGTAACCAAAACGTATGAGAGAAAATACAGCGTTACTGAATTAGAGTTTGCCAGTGTGTTATTTTGTGTAAATAAATTACGTTTTTTACCTACTTGGGGCAAGATTCACCATTGAAACAGACCATGCAGCTTTGGTGCACATAATGAAAAATAGGTTGGTAAATAATAGAATTCATAGGGGCATTCTTTTACTTCAAGAATATGATTTTGAATTTAAATACATCAAAGGAACGGACAATATCTTGGCCGATGCGTTGACGAGAGATGAACAATTCCGCAAAGAGGATCACAAAACTCTCCACGTAGGCATGAACATAATGAGAGAAGAAGCAGGCTTATTTTCTTTGGTTAAAATCAGGGAAAATCAGGAAGAATTGGATGAAAGGGAAAAGCAAAGGGCTGAACAAGAAAATAACCTATATTTTAAGAGGGTCGATGGTAAAGAACTCTATGTAATCACGGAGCAAATGGCAAAAGAAGTTTTTTTAAAGTTACACTGTGACAACGGACATATTGGAAGTAGGAAGGTGTGGCTTATATTCAGGGAGAACTATATTTGTCGACAGGACTATACAATAGCCAAAGAGGTGACTCGAAATTGTGTCACATGCCAAAAGTGTAAAAGTAGGAACTTTAAAAATGAAAACATCACAAAAAACGTCGTAGCTCAGAAGAAACTGGATATTGTTGCTATTGATATGTTGAGCGATTTGATACCAACAACGCAAAGGAATAAACATATACTAGTTATGGTGTATCTTTTCTCAAAATATGTTAAATTGTACGCATGCAGAACCACAAAAGGAATTGAAATACTTAGGAAGATAGACGATTTTATAGAAACAGTGGGAAGACCAGACAACATTTTATTGGACAATGCGACATATTTTAGGAACGAACGTTTTAAAAGGGAATTAAGAGAGAGGCATCGATACAAAATTTATAAGCATCCGTCATCCACAGAGCAACCCATCGGAACGTTTTATACAAGAAGTTACAAAATTTCTACGAATTGCCGCAGAAGAACATCATCGACATTGGGACAGAAAAGTGTTTGAGATCGGGACCTATTTGAATTGTGCTCCAAATACGGTTACCAAAGAGACGCCTTTATATATGATGAAAGGAACAATGCCTACAAGACCGTGGGAAGATACCGCCCCCAGATATTACGAAGAAGTGATCGAGTTGGTTCAAAGAAGATTAAGACGAAGTGGAGAGAAATATCTGGGACATTTAATGAGGGGTGAGAAGTACGTAGTACTGAGGTTGATTATGCAAGGGAAGATACAAGGGAAGAGAAACCCTGGACGACGCAAAATGTCCTGGCTAAGAAATTTGAGAGAGTGGTTCGGCTGCAGCTCATTAGAATTATTTAGAAATACGGCCAACAAAGTTAAAATAGCGATGATGATTTCCAACCTCCGCTAGGAGAAGGAACCCGAAGAAGAAGAAGAAGGAGAGAAATATCTCCAAAGACAAGAGAGGACCCGAAGAAGAAGGCCGATCACATTCCAGAAAGGAGATAAAGTCTTAGTGAAGGCATTGAGGGTGTCGAATTTACAAAATGGTATTTGTGCTAAATTGATGCCGGTATTTGAAGGTCCATATATGGTCAATACGGAAAATGGGGTAAATAGTTATGAATTAGCGCACATAGAGACAGGAAATATACGGGGTATTTTTAACATTCATGACATCTATCAATATCATGAGTAGATTTTAATAACATAGTGAAATAATTTGATCCTGGAAAACTTTTGTCATTTTTAAAATTTAACAAAGAGTTTTCGGCAGATCAAATGGCGGGGATTTGTTATGATATGTAAAATCGAGAAAAATATTGGTTTGTTTAAGATATTTAAAAGTTCAAAAACATTAAAATAATTCAGATAAGTAGGATAATACCCAACAAACATTTCGAAGAAGGAAAGTCTTTAACTTTTTGGATTACCTGCATTAAACAAAATGTAAGCCATGCATAAATTATTTCTTTGTTATAATATACTTGAGTGACCCGCATAATTTTAAGTGAAATCCAAAGACAATTGAACCGGGTTTTCCAAATACATTAATGCAGTGTTTAAGGACAATAGAATAGATTTTAGAAAGAGGTTTTTGTTAGTTTTTAAGAATTGTAGAAAAATATTATTTGTAAATAAGTTTTAGGAAATTTTATAATTATAGGTAAAAATTTGTTTGTTATCGAAATTTGTTATCGAAAAAATGGGAGAATTGTGACGAGCTTTGATTGGCGGAGATTAAAAAAAGGTGGGATAGGTATGTAGGAATGAAAGTTTAGCTAGATTTTTTGAGAGAGAACAGATAATCAGTTGGTTTTCCAAGTCTGTAAGACGAACAGTGATTGTTCTCTGGCTGAACGATTCGTGCATTTGAAGAAGATCATTAAGGACGATATACTTGCAATAATTTGTTGTAAGATTACTGATTACTTAGGGAGCGGCCACGAGTAAATAGGATAGTCTACAAATAACAAGTATTTGGACCACTCATCATCATAGAGAGATAGTTTTGTTTTCTGCAGTTTTTCTTTCATTGGTAACACAATCTAATTTACACTTAATTTAGAAAGGATATAAATATTTTGATTAGGAGAGTTAGAATAATTTGGGATTTTAAGATTTCAATTAATATTGTTTGTACCATTAATTTTGAAGGTTCACGTACGTAGAACAAAATTTTGAGAATCATTATATGAGATTTTGTTTATTGAAAACATTTGAGTGTGAATTATTTCATTATTGTTATTCCAATATATAGTGTTACATCATATGTGTTTTTTATTATTCCGGTATTCTTTGGACCTTACCTTTCACATGTAATAGCATAGATATTGAAACACGAATTTAACCCTGAGATAAGAGAATTAAAAAGTGTGATAGAGTCATAATCATATCATTTAAATAATTTTAATTGATTAATTAATTAAATAGCTAATTAATTGCTTGGCGCACCAAGACTTGAAATATCAAAGATGAGACTCGAGCAAAGAAAAATATGTACAACATATAGTAAAACAGAAAATATAGCATCACTGGTACATTTATTAGATAAAAAGCTGAACTGTCTTTGTGATAGAATTTTATCTATCTATCTCTTTTATCTTAATATGTAAGAATGTATATATTTTAATGTCAAATTACTATAGAGATATTTAATAAATAAATAAAAAAATCATGTATTTTATTGTTTACACAGATGGTGTATCATACTTTTAAAATAATTATGTTTTATTTTTGACAACATGTTAAGGCAAAATTCAAAATCGAAATCGATTTCCATAATTAAAACACTGTTGTCAAAAGATGCAAAAACTACAACTAGGGTTTTCGATAAATTCAAAACAGCCATTCCCATTTGGATTTGACCATAATATTTGTGATTTTTTTTTATTGTGTATTTTTCATCTATTTGTATGATGTATTTGGAATTTTTTATTGCCTCCAAAATCGTCTTGGTTTTTTCTAAAAAAGTTAGTAGTATAAAACTTATTTTAGTTAGCGAGAATCAAGCCAAAATGAGTATAAGCTTACCTGCAAATATACATATAATTTCCAACAAGTTAAGTTGGTCATCAAAAAAATTATTCCATCAGGTGAATAACTTACCCACCTATTTGATGAGGAAATTACCATCCCACATTCCTTTACATCCATCTTTGAAATCTTCCTATACATTTCTCTTGCTGTAGCTTCAAATTTTAGACTATGCTTAACATATTTATTATTGAAATCGTAGGCTTCCACGGCCAGAGTCAGAATTATAGTTTATTCGTCTTCCGGGTTTGGACCGTGTCATTTGTGAGTGACCCAAAAATGAACCAGAGATGAACCCACTTTTGGGTCACTCACAAATGACACGGTCCAAACCCGGAAGACGAATAAACTATAATATTTATTATATTTATCGTAGGTGGGTAAAAGTATTTAAGTGCTTTGGATTTCCAATCTTGTTTTGAATATGTAAATATTTCGTAACATCTACTACCAGTGATTCGGAGTTTTCTATATTTTTTCCACTCATTGGAATTTTGAGGTAGGTTGATGACAAGATCTAGATCATCCTCAAGAAAACTAGATATTTTCTCCATGCAGCAATGTTTAACAGAAGCTACCTCAACTGCAGACAAATAGAACATTATAACTGATTGACAAGCATTATCTAATACTGCTCTAAATTGACGATTATTGGGTAATATACTTTTACTTGGATGAATACCACTTGATGCTGAAGGCAAATTTCTCCTACCCGCTCTAAAAAATAATGGTTTTAAAATTTTCATTTATAAAAAAAAAGGCATACCTACTAACCTGTGTTTTGCAATAGCTGAAAATGGAAGACTGTCACAAAGAAGTTTCTAATTGCCTCTTCATCTACTGCTACTCTAGTAGATCTATCTTTAAAATATGGCATTTCACTTATAGGCATCGGTTTATATTTATCTTCTGCAATTTGCTTGTGTGAAATCCATAAACACTGCATTTGTGTTTGTGAAATATTTTCCATTAATTCCACATCTTCCCTGAAACAATATTAATGTAAAATCAAAAATTATCCTTTCATGATTGCACATTTACTTACCTTATACATTTAACACGAAGAGCAGAGACATGTTTACATTTTCCACTATTTCCTGCTTTACATGGACATGACATTTCCCTAATGTTCACACCATTAGTTAAAGATAGGGTACCTTTAATTTCGTGGGGATTGGACTTGACTGAGCTGGACTGAAGGCATAAACCATATATTTTGATGGTGTGCTCAGAACTTTCCTCAAATTTTTTAGTCAAAATAAGATGACCAGAGTTTAAAACTTGTTCTCCTTCCACAACACATCTTGAATTTGTAATAACATCCAAAAACTTCATATATTCTGCGACACTTAACTTCATCACTAAAAAATCGAACTTTAATAATAATAGTTACAATCTTTGGTGTACACTTACTTAAGATTTGTCTATTAATCAGTAAGAATAAACAATAGTAAAAAAAAAAGATAAATGAATTTAAAAAACTAGATAAACGAACAAAACTACTCAAAAACACATAAAACTAACGCAATTGCAATATACAAGACAAGATGTAAACAATTATTATAATGTCTCTTAGCTCGGTTCATGAGCTAATGAGACAAGAAACGAAATGAGGCCTGTTAATATCAAACGTGATACAACTTAAGAAGATCACTGGGAATAAATTTATATAAAGAGGACGATCAGAAGAGAAGATGGAGGGCGCCAACTCAACGATAGTTGAGATTTTCAAGTAACAAATGACTGGAAACAAATTATACTGGAGATAATAACCTGAAATACAAAATATTAAATACCAATCTTGTCTTGCTATATTGTATACTGGTTAGTAGAACTGTAGAACTATATAGATATATATGTATGAACAATTTACATATAAGGCAAAACTAAATAACAGTGGTAGTGGATGGTGTAAATATACAATAGGACTTAATAGCCCCTCAACAAGCAAATAATCACTACCACTGGCCAAATAAAAGTATAAAATATCAGTAAAAATTCAAGAATAGTCATAGCCAAAGTCTTAACACAAAAAGGTAGTAATTTAAATTTAACTAGTTCGACTAAAATGAGATACAAATTACAATATTGTAAAGATATCAAACTTGATAAATCTATTACAATTATATTATATATTACAAGTGAGTTGTTCCATACTCATTATATCATATTAAAAAAAAACCACATGAAATTTATTTCCCTCTCCAATATCAAAATTGTATTATATCAAACTGTATTGTATTAGAAAAAATATTATATCAAAAGTGAGTTTGGTCAGTACTCTTGAAATCCTAGTTAAAATCCCAATTTATTTCCATCCCAATATCAAAATTAGATTATCACAAATGTATTCACCTTATCATATGCATATGAAAAGTTAACAGTAAATAGAAAGTAACACAAAAAGTTAAATAGTTAAACAACTTATCTTAGCAACACTATAAGTCCATAGGAAAACTCCTCTTGGCACGGCTAAATTAATTCATGGTTGTGGTGACAAGTCCCATGGTTCCGGGTGACAGCAAAATCCACGGGTTACATAAGCAAGTTGCTAACTATCTAAGGATTCAAAGTTACTACCTAATATCCTCGAGGGAATATTTTCCAGTGAATATTCTCAAATGAATGTTTTCATGTGACGTAATCTAAAAGGATTAATTATTAGATTTAGTTACTATTTTATTTAGTACTTGTAGCAGCATAGATTGACTGCACCAAAACAAAAACATTAAAACATTAGGTTAGGTCCAAAATGTCAAAATTTCAGAAGTTCATTTTGTAGACATGACAGGCTTGCGCCATGAAATGAACACGCGCAGAACACAGAAGGCTGTAGAAACCTTGTACATTCCACCAAAAAAAGTGAGAGAAAAAAAAAAACAAAAGACTTACTGATAAGATATGGAATAGATCGGAATTTAAGTTTGACTATATAAAAAATGACCTTATGTTCTTTGCGAGTGAATGAAGGAAATTTTAAATTTAAATTATTTCGGAACTCAAAAATAAATCTCTAAAGAAATACTAAACTGCAATGATAAATTTGATTATATGATAAAGAGATAATACGTATGAAATTATTTACTTACATGGAGCCGCAGCGCGCCAAAAAAAAATCTTCCTTTTTATGTGGAACAGTAAATTGAATATTGATTTTAGAAATTAATTATTATTATTCATTTTTATTGAGATATGATTATTGAATTAGATATTATTTTATTCGTCCGAGATTATTTTACTTCTCCAATTTCGTCACAAAGCGCTCCCAGCTGGATGGAGAAATGTCGATTTAAAAATAGATCGCTGGCGGATCACAAAAAATTTCGTGAGGGGTTTTGTGAATACGATTTTTTAAATTGGATATTGGATTAATCAGTAGCGTAAACGCTACACAACCCATAAAATAATATCGATAACACCTAGCATCTCAGAAGTCTTATCTTTAAAGAAATTGAAATGTCTCTGCTGCAGAGTACTTTTTTTAGTTTGTTGAAATAATTTCTTACCTGTTCTGTTCTTGCCTTAATCTCTTCTGTGTAATCATTATTTTCATTAATTATTGTTGTATTTTTCAACTTTTTTAATTTGTTCTCCATGTATTGTTATGTTTTCTTGGCGCTGTTGGGATTTTGTAATTACCATAAATTGTGTCTTTTTTGTGTTTAGGAACAGTCCGTTTTCTTCACTGACTTCTACCACTCTATCAACTATTTGTTGTAAATCCTCAAGACATTCCGCTAATAAAATAGTGTCGTCGGCAAACCGTATATTATTGATTGGTCGGCCATTTACTTTTATTCCCATAGTTAGTTCTTCTAGTGCTTCCTGGATTATTTCCTCTGAATACAAATTAAACAAAGTAGGAGACAGGACAGAGCCTTGCCTGACTCCCCTCTCAATCTGTATTTAATTTTAAAAGACTTTGTTCTCTTCTACCACAGCGATCTGATTATAATAGATAGCGCTAATGATCCTGATGTCTCTCATATCTAAGTTTTTCTTTTCAAGTAATTTGATAAGATGGTTATGTCTGACTTTATCGAAGGCTTTGTAATCTTTGTACTCCAAGAAACACATATATACTGGCTGATTAACATCCATGCACCTTTGCAAAAGTACATTCACAGCGAACAGATCTTTCCTCGTTCCCAGTGCATTTCTAAATCCAAATTGTGTGTCACGTATATACTGCTCAAGTTTGTTGTCCGGTGTATAATTTTTAAAAATATTTTGAACGTATGACTCATTAAACTTATTATCCGGTGGTCTTGGCATTCTTTTGCATTTGGTTTTTTTGGTTGTGTTATGAATGTTGATCAGCCAATCTCTGAGAATGATTCCTGTACTGTATATTGTATTGAATCAGTCCACCAATATTCCAATATACTGTTCTTCTATTAACCGTATTATGTTTACAGGTATTTCGTCAGGACCTGTTGCCTTGTTATTCTTTGTTCGCTTTATCGCCTCTAGTACCTCATCTTCTGTTATGTCTGGGCCGTTGTCGAACTTTTCCTGCTTTAGTACTATCTCAGTTCGTTCGTTTTTAAATAGCTCTTGAATATATTCCTGTCATCTTTTAAACCTTTCACCGACGTCTATAATTATTTTGCCGTTTTTATCCAGCAGTATGTATCCTCTCTACTTAGTTTTAGCCACAAGCTTTTTTAGAATAATTCTAAATCTTTCTACAACTGTGTTGTGATCTGATCTCACAGCCGTTCCAGGGTATTATTTTACTAATTTTGTGGAATTTCGGTATCGTTTGTAGATGAGAAGGTAGTCAATTTGGTTTCTGATGACGTTATGTTGGTTGTCTGCTGGAGATTTCCATGTATAGAGTTTCATGGGTGGCACATCCTAATAAGTATTCGCGACAATGAAATCGGTCTCTTGCCAGAATTGAGCCAATCTATCTTCTGTCTTGTTACGGGTGCCCAGTCCAAAGTTTCCAATAAAATCCCCTTGACTTCCTCTACTGATTTTTGCATTCAGATCTCCCATGACTATTGTAACGTCTCTAGACTTGGTTACTTCTAAAGCTTGTAATTCATTATAATACTGTTCGAGCTCTTCATCCGACTTTTCTGCAGTGGCAGCGTATACTTGAATTATATTGACTCTAGATTGAGCTGTTTTTAGTGTTACCATCATATCTTTATCCGAGATGGGAGAAAAGCCAGTTACAAATTTCTGGGTAGTTTTGTCAACTAATATCGCTACTTCGTTCCAGTGATTTGCGTCATCGTCATTACCAGAGTAGTATATCTTTGTTTGGCCTACGTATATGTCACCTGAATTGGGCCATCTGGTTTCACTTATTATTAATATTTTTATGTCAAGTCTTTTCATTTCCTGAATGACATTATGGACTCTACCTGCTTGGTATATTGACTTAACATTCCACGTGCCTATCTTCATACACTTTCTGTCGATTTTAGTCTTGGTTTCGGACGATGTATTTTTAATAGGTATTTCACATGATTTCGTTTGATATCGACCTGAGAGGCCCTGTGGTCTATGTGTGATTTGCCTCCCCTGCTGGATCTTGGCCTCCGATATCCATGATCAGTAACAGAGTTACTTTTTTGTTCAGCCATGACAATTGTACTAGAGATATCTGTGTAGAATTTTTATTGCAATGGTTTCCCCTTGCCTTCTACATTATTATGCCATTGACAGTTTTTTTTGTTCGTCCGCCTTCAAGGCCGATTTCTTAACCCCAAGACAAAAAAAATGCCTTACCATTTACTAACTTATCCGCCCGAAGCCGTTGGTTGGTAAGTGGGAGATTGCTTAAACCGGCAATCACTCGGTAAAATTCCCGCCATATCTGGCTACCCTCACTTAGTTTAGCCTGCAGACTAATGCAGTTGTCCGGGGTATGGCACGTGGAGCCATAAGTGAGAGTTAGTTGTCTTATGAGGACCAGTTATCAAAAACCATCTCCCGTCTATGACGCTTGATGTGGTCGTTCCGACAAAAGGTGCTACCTCTATAACGCAACTCTACACCCCACGTTTATTATTGCACTTATACTATTACCAATTTAATTTTGTACATGAAAACTATAAAAACAATTTTTCTTATTGTGTAAACATGAAAAACATTGCACTTAGACCATTTTATTCTAGAGTAAGACTTAATTTGCACCTTGTGCGATTTTAAGCATGTAGTGGCCAGTGTCCGACGCCATCAAATCGAACATCTTGCACTGGTGCAGGATGCATTACTGGTCTCTTATTTGGTGTATGCTCTCGAGAAGGACATTTTCGTGTTTTCATGTCGGACTTTCCAGCTTTCAGTAAAGCATGTCCAACTTGAGATTTAAATTGGAGAGAGGGTGATGTGTTTCACTTGTTTTTGTTTGCAGTGTCTTTGGTACAGTAATCAGGAGTTGACAATACATATATCAATTAGATTAAATATTATTCTAAAGTAAAATGTTTTTGGTTTGATTTTGATTCTATATAGTTCCACAAGCATGTCATGCAAATCCCCCATCGAGATATTTATATTCTTTGACAATTGCTGGCCGTTCGATTTCGACATAGGTTTTGCTCTTGTTGCATCATCTCTTCACTTTATCAAGTTTTTTCTATATAGTTCAACGCTAATATGACGGTCTTATTGTCATACTATTTGAAAGCAGTAATATTTTTTTGCTGTCTATTTTTACGTTTTGTCTTCTGAGAAAAGACAACCTGAAAACCACCCACTTCTTACAGTCCCTGGAGCAAGGAAGCCCCGTTTTTTTTCAGACTAATTACTAGGTTATACGATGAAGTAAACCAATTATCCGTAAAAATCTTGAAATTTATGTGGTGTGGCAGATTTCTGACCAACTTTAGTACTACTTCGTCACTAATTCCAAGACCTGATTCATCCTGGACTGTTCCTTTCTGCACATATATCTCAAAATCGTATAGTATGCCGCTGCGTCCTTCTCTTGCAAAAACTTTTATACCCCATTTATGAGGATTATTTTTTATTTATTGCTTTAGATTACTATGTACTTTGAATGGTATAATTAACTTATCGAGGCCGTTAAATTCTTCAGGTTCTATCTTATTTATATTTTGTCGAACGTTTCAATGAAAGATTTTACTTTATCAAAACAATTACGTAACATGGTATCATATATCGTATTATATCGCGTTTTTTCTGCCCAATACATTTTATATGAAGGAACAGGAACAATTCCACTCAATACATGTATGCCTAAAAACTGCTCTACCTTTGATGCATTTGTATCAATATTTTTATTCTCTTTTTGCACATAATACAAGTTTGTCTGCTCAGCAAAATTTTGAATGATATAATTGTCCCAAAAAATTTTAAAATATTGTAAAGGCGTATAAATATTTTCATCAATCGAAAAATCACCACTGTATTCGTTGTTTACATTAATTAAATTGTTTGTCTAATTTGGTCTTTCTATTTTTTTTTTCTTGGCATGCTTTGTCTGTGTCTCTTCTCTCATTTGTTTAACAGTTTTTTCTTTCATATTCTCTGTAACCTGGGTGTTTAAGCTATCTTCAATAATTCTTATATTTGAGTTCCTTCAATTATTTTTTCTTCCAAAGTCTTTTACTCATTATCAACATCTAATTCGATTGGTAGCTTTGAACACACGATCCATCTGAAATAAAAAAGTATATTGTACCTAATTTTGTATTTTATTGACAGAAACAAAATTCACACGAGTTGCCAATGATGTTATTTGGAGACCTTCACAATTGCCCAATGATTCCATTTGGATTCATTAATATTTATAATATTTACAAAAACAATCTTTTAAATATGAGCAAACTATAATGCAAATTATCAAATAAAAACAAGGTAAGAGGCAAAATAAATTTTTTCGTGCAATTACTGGTTCAATTACTCACCTTAAGCCGGGTAAACACATGCCAGAACTGACAAGCACAACACACATTTGCTAGTACTTGGCATAACAGTAGCTCTCTTGCCTGTACTGGCAAGGCGAAAAAGCAGGCTAGATTTTTACACATGCCAGAGCTAGTAAACGATCGAGTGGTTTTCTTCTGAAACTAAAGTAATTGTTTTTTAATTAAAAGTTATTGAGTTTTCAACAAAAAAAAAGGGGATCCATGGAAGGCATTCGGAATAAATTTAACAAACAAATATTGCTGATGACCACAGATATTTTTAGAAATTTAATATTGAATCCGAAGCGGAACTCAAAAAAGAGAAAAATGAGTACATTTGGATTGGTATGAAAGAAAATCTTGGAGCAATTTTTTATTTTAGCCTTTATCTCTTTTATACTATTACCTTCACAGGATTCCTCTTGAATTTTTGTGTAGGTATTGTGTGTAGTCAAGAGCTATTTTATTTTTATATAGAGATGATTTAAAATTCAAAAGACACTCAAATTATCTATACATGACAATAAATTAGATGGTTTTTTAATCTCCCCAACGAAACTTTTTTTAATTTACAAGTTTAAATATCAACGATTAATTGTTCTCACCAACACAAATAATATGACAATTCTTTGCTAGCTACTGGCATGCTCGTAGCGGTAGCGCGCGTTCACACATGCCAGTGACACTCCACACGCATGCGCCTTGCATCTCACAGCATGCTACTAGCAAGAAAAATCAAATTCTTTGCGATTAGCTAGCATGCCAGGAACTAGCATGCCACTTAACGTACACACTTGCTAGTTTGGGGACAGTAGCTCGGGCTTGCTAGGTACTGGTATGCCATTGTGCTAGTAATAGACATGTGTATCTCTGGCTTTAGACGGATTTGAAATTTACAGTGAATTGATGACCAATGTTTCACTACAAAGTTTGACATTGAAATGTGACTAACGCTTACTGATAGAATTGTCAAATTAATTAATGCAGCGTCATCTAGCAGGAAAGTAAGGCAACGCAATACCGTTCTCCAAATCGACATAGGTAGTTTTCTTTGCCGTAAAGCAAAAACATTGCTATGATCCCAAATGGTATTATTTGACAATGAATAAGGTCGCAGACAATGTGTTAGAGAAATGGTCATTTTCTGGACACAATTTTCTAGCTTTAGAAATTTTTAAAAATGATTAAAGGTTTACTCTAATTTGCAGCAAAAACTAAAGCGTCAAAGTAAGTACCACGACCTAACCTTCAATTCACAAATACATTAAAAAAAACCGCAGGAAATGAACTGGCGATACTGAAATATTTTGCAACTAATAATTTTCATGTTTGTCAGGCCGTGGAGTTTAAGGGTTTAGATTGTAAAAATGACATGCACCCTATCCTCCATGCTATGGCATGCTGGACGAGCCATACAGTCTGTAGTCGACATCCAGAGGTATGAGCGGGAATACAAAGTGTACCAATACTCATACGCTTATGAAACGCACCTGGCGGATCATAGGGGCCTTCACATTTTTGCTCTTTTTCAACTTGTCTGGAGTGAAATGTCTTTAATCTTTTCTATCGGCCTCTCTTGGCAAACTCTTGTTTTTCCGACCCCCAGTGGCTATTAGGGTAATCCGAGGGCGGACGGGTCACTATAATTCGACTAAGGGAGTAAACCCTAACAGAAAATCCTGGTTCTCCTGGTAGGGGGTTGTGACGTAGGGCCTGCTTCTCTACACCCGTGAAAAACTTACTGCAAAAAATTCCAAAATCCAGCCTCGGAATACGGACGGGAAATAACGAAGACGACGTAGCAAACGAACAAGGACTTTGAATATAAATACATGGAATATCCAAGGGTGGATAACCCAGTCAGACGAAGTCATGGCAGAAGTAAATAAAATAAAATCAGATATCACGGTTCTTACCTGAGAGAATTATTAGAGTATCTATTACGTGAATCGGGCACGACCTCGAGATCATTGGAATATATGCTCCGTCAGAAAATGCATCAAAAGCAGCTAAAAAATATTCTACGGAACTTTATCGGAGCTCATTAAAAATATAAATAGCCGCAAAGAAATTGTGCTGTTGGGAGATTTTAACGCTTGGACAGGAACAAAAACAAATGACAAAGTCATAGGAAAATTAAGTGACCTTAACACAAATGAAAATGGGAACACTTAACGAATTCTGTGAACAGCACTTTCTGAAAATCCTAAACGGATTCTACCAACATGAAAACATACATAAGTACACCTGGGTTCAACCAACGAGAAACACAAAGTCAATTATAGATTATGTCATCACAAAACAAGAAACCCACATACAAAATGAAGACATAAGAGTATTAAGAGGACCTGAGTACGGAACTGACCACTATATGGTATGATCAAAATGTTACCTACAGTATCGACCTCGGCTACTACATCAAAATGACAACCAACTAGCTCAATCAAAACCCCTGGAATCGAATCTACCTAAATACAATATTGATGCACTGCAAAACGACTCGACATCATTCTTATATATGCTGCGACTAAGTCAAAAATTGGCAAACATGATCTACTCCTCAACCCAGAATACCTATAAAGACATAATCAATAAAATTAATGAAGCAGCTTACGAAGCGCTCAGCACAATCCAAAAGAACAAAAAGAATACTCCATTGTGGTGGACAAATGACATCACCATTGCAGTACACAACAAGAAACAAGCATATAAAATGTGGCTGCAAACAAATGATCTAAAGCAAAAAATATTTCCTGAAAAACTAAATGCGCAGAACTCAACAAATATATAGGGTCAACAAGATCAAGAGAAGCATGGAAAACGGTACAAAATCTGAGAACAAACAGAAAACAAACTAGTAGAATAGATTTAATAGAAAATCTTGGATCGAACACTACTCACAACTTTTGACTAAAACAAAACCCAATTCACGAACATCAGTACAACAACATATAAACTGGAATTCAGTGAAGACGATGAAATAACATTACAGGAAGCCGAGAATGCAATACGAACTCTAAAAAACCGGAAGTCATGCGGACCACAAGGTATACCAAATGAATTATTAAAACATAGCCCACAAGTATTACGGGAATTACTGGCGTATGTCTTCACCTTATTCTATAATGGACACAGGTTACTACCAGAATGGACAAAAGCACATATTACCAACATCTACAAAAAAGGAGATAGAAAGAATTGTTCAAACTACAGGGGCTAAGTCTCATAAATTCACTCTCAAGACTTTATGGAAAAATAATAAAAAATAAAATTGAAAAAGAGATTACAGATGTAGAAGAACAGAATGGCTTTCGTGCAGGCAGATCCTGCATGGACAGTATATTCTCTCTAAAGCAAGTGATCGAAAAAAGATTAGCCCATAACCTTTTAAATCATATAGTCTTTATAGATCTTACAAAGGCATACGATAGTGTACCACTTTCAATGCTTTAGGTAGCAATGGAAAACAAGGAATAAGCAAAAAAAATATACCAGCAGTACAACAGATCTACAAAAATATGACTGCAAACATTAAAACTGGAAATAGATTAACTAGAGAAATTCCAATTAGTAAGGGCCTAAAGCAAAGCTGCTGCATAGCACCTTCTTCTTCTTTGGGTTCCTTCTCCTAGCGGAGGTTGGAAATCATCATCGCTATTTTAACTTTGTTGGCCGCATTTCTGAATAATTCTAATGAGCTGCAGCCGAACCACTCTCTCAAATTTCTTAGCCAGGACATTTTGCGTCGTCCTGGGTTTCTCTTCCCTTGTATCTTCCCTTGCATAATCAACCTCAGTAATACGTACTTCTCACCCCTCATTAAATGTCCCAGATATTGAATCTTTCTAATTTTTTTTTTTTTTTTTTAATTTTACTAATTTTAGGAGTGTAGGTGCATAGCACCTACACTCTTCAAAATATATCCAAATTAGGAACTCTCACTGTGAAGAAGAAAGTGCTGCAATATGGGCATCCCAATCGGAGATGATAGATTGTACACGATACACTTCACTGACGACCAAGCCATTCCAGCTGAAGACGAGAGTGATATAGGCTACATGCTTAGAAAACCGGAAGATGAGTACACCAAATGAGGCCTCACAATTAATATACAAAAAACTGAGTACTTGGTTGTAGGAGAAAAACCAGAAAGCCTACAAATCGAAATGGGAACTATAAAACCAACAGACAATTTTAAGTACTTGGGAGTCCAAATAACATCAAAAGCAGGAAGTAGCGGAGAAATACATTCCATGATTGGCCAAGCAAGATCAGATATACACTTGATAGGCTGAGAAACGAAGATATTCGGAGAAGACACAATCAAAGCCAAAAGACTTAACTGGTATAGGCACCTTCAGAAAATGCCGGAAAATAGATGACCAAAAAAAATAAAAGAATGAACTCTGCCAACGAGAAGAAAACGAGGTAGACCAAGACAATCCTGAAGAGACGACGTCGACGATGTAATGACCGCCAGAGATCTAACAACTGAAGATTGCTTCTACAGAAAACGCTGAAAATTAGGATGGGAGAAGCGGCGCCAGCTGTAGAAAACTCGCTCGTTATATATATATATATATATATATATATATATATATATATATATTATATATATATATATATATATATATATATATGTATATATATGTATATTGTCATACTTCTCCTTTTCCCACCAAAGAAAAAAATAAACAAAAAGATCCATTGGAATAAAATTTTAAGATATCATTATAAACAAAATGTATATAGTAATTTAAGATAAGATTTAGTGTAGATAAGAATAGAAATTTTTCCAACAAAATTATTAGAAAACCCCTTTGTGTAGAATTAGAAGACATTTTACCTGTAAGTTAATCTTGTCATTGTTTGTGTATTAAATGATCATATTCTAATCTTTGGAAACAGGTATAGATTGTGTATTAACAGACTGAGGACAAAAAAATCAATTTTTATTTGTTCTTTCTCTGAAACAGTAGTAAACAAGATGTGAGCTTTTGATTGGATAGTCGTTTTTGAACGGTAATGGGATTAGCCTGATTAGGAGACCGGGAGAGGCAGTTGTAATTTGGCCATCGAAGGAAACAGTCGTTTGTTTAAAGATAGGGTGTGGTTCGTGAGTTTGGATACCGGCATTGTGTAAAGAAGTAAATAGTTTTGCAGAAGGAGATAACAAGTAGATTAAAAGAGGTCCTTGTATCTACCGTGGGCATTTTGTGAAGTATATGTGAAAGTAGTTTTACGGCATCAAGTTGACAAAAGGAGGTCCTTGTGTCATTAATAAGTAGCTGAGTTTTTGGAGAAGTGAATCAGGTGTTTTTGGGTAGTCTGCAAGAGGTTTGCAGAGACGTTAAGAAGGAGCCTAGGTGCCAAAGGGGAGAGATCACATCGTTGAGGAGACTGGACTTTCTGGGTATGTTCCAACATACAATTTAATAAGAAAAAAAACTGTAAGTGTTTTGTACAATTGAAATTGGTATCTGTAAAGGGTCTGTGTTGACATCATGGTCATTATCATTGAAATTTAAAGAAGTGAGTTTTGTTAGACTAATCAAATTTTAAAGTTTTGTTGTTTTTTTTTTCAATTAAAGGAAAGTTTAAGTAAAATTGGTTTTCACTTAATATAAATTACGCTAGTGTATAATTTCGTAAACGTCACTAGATTATATCAAAATCTATGCATAACGAATTTGCTGTATAGATGGACATTAAAAGTTACTAGAGTGACTTCATTCTTATCGTTTAAAGAATTTTAGTTAAAAACCTTAACAATTTGATAAACATTTTAAAAATATCTATTTGTACTGTATTTATCCGTAATTGTTTTTCTTAGTGTTTTTTTTTGTGAAATACTCCGCAGCAGACTGGCTATACATCTTTTTAAACTCACATGTTGTTGAATAGAATACACATTAATAATAAAAAACATCCAAAACCGCTTATAACTTTCAACACTGTTCATGCCCTATCTTCTTCCCACGTTCTCTTTTTTTGGAGAACACCGCCATTTATTTTCCATCCATCCCAAAATCAATTTCTGTAGATAAAACATTTATTCCGCGAATATCTGAAAACTCCCCAGAGATAAAAGAAAAAATGATGAAAGCGAGAAATATGTCACATATATCTAACTTAGAGGCGCGCTCCGCTCTGTGGTTTCTCTTCTGCGTGTGCATGTGTGTTGGTATATTCATCAGAGTCTAAATTGACATGTCACTCGTTTTTCATGAATACAGCACCGGTTGTCGATACCGGGTGTTGAAAATTTTCAATTATTTAGGGCATTGATTTTCAATCTGACTCATTCACTTTTTACGAACTTTATTCATTTGGGAAAAATTAAAAAATACCTTTTTATAAAACGTTTACATACACAAATCTATATATCGAATGAAAGCTACCTTCTTCTTCTTTTGGTACCTATTAGTTTCGAATAATGGCGATGATTCTGCTATAATTATTTATTTATTTGTTAACTGATGCTTTTTTTATTTTATTTTAATCCGCATCAACCACTGGGTTATTAGCGCTAGGTTTATGATACAAATAGAGAAAATAAGGTGCATTTTAAAATTCATGACTCACAATAATATGGTACAATCTATGATATAATACAATGGTAATACAATGATATGATTTTTTCAGAAAATTGTTGCAACGCGTCTTTAATTAGGAATAGATTGATGTGTGCAGAATAAATATGTTTTACAATAATTTAGTGCATTAAGTATTGCTTGGAGCTCTGCGGTATAAATACTACAGCTATCAGTTAATCTAGTGGTATGAATTATGTTTTCTGATAAAGTAGCAGCTGCTGGTCCGTTGCAATCTTTGGAGACATCAGTGAAGAACAATTTGTTAGTGAAATATTTGAGTAAATTTGCATGATATTAAAGCCTGACCTCAGCAGAAATGTGTGAATGCCTATTATGATTAAGTAAGGAGAGGTCTATTATTGGTAAAGAAACTGTCCAGGGAGGTGTCTGGTATATTTTTATGAATGTCACGGTGATTTGATTTATATAATACGGTAGTCCTTAATTTCTTTCGTAAAATGGTACTGTTTGGGTGGTGTAATTTGTGTAATGTTGGCCAAACTTCTCAATGGCTAAAACAAAGGGTCACACAACACAAAAAGTGACTGCACAAAACAGAAGAATACATGTGTGGCAGTTGACCATCACTTAAAAAACTGGCCATCAATTTGACTATTCAAATGTCAGAGTTCTTCAGCAAGAAAATAATTAGAAAAAAAAAGATTGTTCTTGGAAATGTGTCATATAAATAGAGAAAACTATGCAGTAAATTACAAGGCAGACACGGGACAGTTGAGCAATATCTACTGTAATATTCTTAGAATGTCCAAATAATTTTTCTGTTTACAATTATATTTTAAATCACCCTGTATATTTTTATTGTGTTTTAATTGTTTCTTGGTTGTTTTTGTTTGCTCTGTTTTTATATTTAATTACTAGTGACCTAGGTGCTTCTAACCTTCTTCTTCTTCTTCCAATGGCGCTACAGCCCAAATTGAGCCTTGGCCTCTTGTAACTTCTGCCTCCAACAAAGGCGATCCCGCGCCACTCGTCTCCAAGCCCTGACGTTCAGTAAGTTGTGCGCATCTGCTGTGACTTCGTTCTGGTGTTGACTTGGTGCTTCTAACCAATACCATATATATATATATATATATATATATATATATATATATATATATATATATATATATATATAAATATTATATATATATATATATATATATATATATATATATATATATATATATATATAAATTAAGGATCACTCGAGGGAGTGGTGGGTTTATTGGTCAAAAGGTGGAGAGAAAAAAGAAAAAGAAGGTGGCTACTTCATCTATTTATTGAAGACCTTTCGCTTTCTAATCAAAAAGCATCATCAATTTATCTCAAAAAGACATGTGACAGTTAATGATATTAAATATGTAAAAAAGCTTACGACATTGGACATTAAATAATTATGTTGTATAAACAATTAACTAGAACTAAATCCAGTTTACAAAAAATTAACTCAAACTTAACACAGCAATAGACAAGACCATATGGTAATTGTACATATTATACATAAAAAGTATGTAAAAAAAACTTATTGTAACAAACACTTATTTTCCGAGACCTAAAGAGGTCATGCTATTATTGCAAAGAACAGAAAAATAATAAAAGAAATGCTTGAAGAAATAAGAGAGAAAGGGGAGGTAATGGGGCTAAGATTAAATCAGAGAAAAGACAAAAATATTAAGATTAGGGAAAAAAACCAATGAAGGAAAAAAATCAAAATAGGAAGTTCCGAGTTTGAAGAAGTAGAATACTTCAAATACCTAGGAGTTACAATAAGTAAATCAGGAGGAAGGAAATTCGAAATAAAAGAAAAAATATTAGCAGCGAATAAAGCTTATTTTGCAAACAAAAGATTACTTAAAAGCATAACACTGACTAAAAAAAGCAAGATGAGCATTTATAACACCATAATTAGACCAATATTATTATATGCAGGGGAAACAATGACGATGGTTAAAAAAGATGAAGAAGAATTAAGAATTGCAGAGAGAAAGATTATGAGAACCATACTAGGACCAATCAGAACAGAGCAAAATGAATATAGAAGCAGAACAAATGCAGAAATTAAGGAAGAACTTAAGGAAGACATCGTAACTAAAATAAAGCAATGCAGAGTTAGATGGTTAGGTCACATTTGGCAGTGCCATACGCAATGATAGAATGAAATCCAGGAGGAAGAAAGAGAAGGGGAAGACCGAGATCAAAGTGGCTGCAAGAAGTTGAAGAAGACCTCCAAAGGGCAGGAGTCAGTGAATGGAAAAGAAGAACTAGAGACAGGAAAAAATGGAGAGATATTGTCAAGAAGATAAGATAAACAAAAAAAAGACTGATCCACTTAAGAAATAGGATCTAGAAAGCATTTGCGGTTTAACCCCACGCTGGGGTGTATAGCCATTATATATATATATATATTATATTATATATATATATATATATATATATTATATATATATATATATATAACAAGCTCATGCGATCTCACTTCCAAATTAGTTAAATTTAATTTTTACTTAAGGTAACATTATTGAAATAATTAAGATTTTATTATAGTAATATTAAAAAGTGTAATATTGAGTTACTACTTTTGGCCTCCTTAGCTTGTAGGATGCTAGAGGCAAAATCATTTTAGAAGAATGACTTTAGGACTTTTATGAGTTTAGCAAGAATTAATTTAGGAGAAGGAATTTTTTCTATCACTTTTTGTAGTTCTCGGAGTATGGATTCTTCCGGATGTGGTAAATAAACACTGCAAATGTTAATTTTAAAATAATGAATTATTGAGACTGCAACAGGTTCCAGATTTGTATCTAACGGAATTTATTTAGACTCGACCGTAGATTTCACAAATATGCTAACACCACAACTAGCTATTTCTGCACCGGTCTATTTTTTATGTATGGTGTATAGTTGTTCAATTTTACATCAGTATTAGACAATCGTGTTTTCTTGTAAGGGGTGTAGGGTTGTGTTATAGAGGTAGTACCTTTTATCGGAACGACCACATCGAGCGTCATAGACGGGAGATGGTTCTTGATAACTGGTCCTCATAAGACACCTAACTCTCACTTATGGCTCCACGTGCCACACCCCGGGCAACTGCATTGGTCTGCAGGCTAAACTAAGTGAGGGTAGCCAGATATGGCGAAAAACCACCGAGCGATTGCCGGTATAAGCAATCCCCCACCTTCTGGTCAACGGCTTCGGGCGGACGAGCTGGTTGGTGGAAGGGCACTCTTTTGTCCTGAGATTGAGAAATCGGTCTCAAAGGCGGATGAACCAGGAAGATGGTCAACGACATAAGGCTACAGAAGGCCACGGGAAACCACTGTAGTAAAGGCTCACAAGAGCATCCCTAGTACAATCATCATGGCTAGCAATAACCAAATGAGTAACCTTACTGATCATGAGCCGCGGAAACCAAGATCCGACAGGGGAAGTAAATCACTAGTTAGCCACAGGGCTTCCCAGGTCGTAAGCCAGCGAAATCCCTGTGATGTAAATAATAGAACACTTTTAAAAATTGCCACAAGAGGAAATATGAGAATTGCAACTTGGAACGTGCAAAGCTTACTACAATCAGGTAAAGTAGATAATACTGCGATAGAAATGGAAAGATTAAATATCGAAATTCTAGGAATAAGCGATGTACAATGGCCAGGGTCTGGAAAACAACGGACTAGAAACGGAGCTATATATTATAGTGGATATTCTGATAAAACAAACCGATATGGTGTGGCCATAATGGTAAGCAAGGAAATAGATAAATCCGTACTTGGTTTCACCCCGCTTTCGAATCGCATTATAATGCTACAAATTAACACCAATATAGGGAAAATGAATGTTATTCAAGTATATGCACCAACAGCTGACAAGGAGGAACAAGAAATAGAAGACTTCTACGAGCAATTAGAAACAATAATGAATACAACAAAAAAACGTGAAGTTCTGATACTAATGGGTGACTTTAATGCCAAAGTGGGCAGAGGAAGTGTGGATAGTTGTGTTGGAATGTATGGATTGGGAGAGCGAAATGAGCGTGGTGAAAGACTAATTCAGATGTGCTAAATAGAAGAACTAGTAGTTATGAATACAATGTTTAAATTACCAAATCGCCGGCTCTACACGTGGAAAGCTCCTGGAGACAACAAAGATAGAATCATAAGAAATCAGATAGATTACATCTTGATAAGGAACAGGTACAAGAACTCTATTACAGTAGTGAAGGCTTACCCTGGAGCAGATGTAAACTCGGACCACAACCCAGTAGTAGCAAATATGAATGTAAGATTGAGAAAACCATTAATGAAAAGATCGAGACCACAAATATGCATTGATAAGTTAAGAGAACCAAATACATACCAAGAAACTCAAACAAAATAAATCAGAGTATCCAAGAAATAAAACAACAAAATAAGAACACTACAGATATTGACACAAAGTGGAAGAATATAAAGAACGCAATCGAGACTGTGGGACGGAAAACTTTAACATTTACAAAAACTGCCCAAACAAGAATGGATGACACAAGAAATTCTCGAAAAGATGGACGAAAGAAGAACACACAAAAACAAAGATAAAATTAAATATCAAGAAATTAATCAACAAATAAAACAGAAAATAATACAAGCTAAGGAAACATGGATGTCCATTAATTGTTAAGAAATCGAGGAATGCGAGGAAAGGTATGACACTTTCAACACCCATAAGAAGGTTCAAGAAATGATTTCAGGAAATCGTAACAAACCAATCGGGATATTAAAAAATGTAGATGGTACCAATATAACTTAAACGCAAGACAAATTACGTAGATGGAAAGAATACATTGAACAACTATTTTATGATCAAAAAGTAGAACAATTATTAGAAGTTAACGGAGAAACCACGGGACCAGAAATAATGAAAGAGGAAGTTATGTATGCTATAAAACACACAAAAGGCAGAAAAGCTCCAGGACCCGATGAAATACCAATTGAACTATTGAAGATAATTAATGAAGATAATATTGATGTCTTGGTAGACCTTTTTAACTCCATATACAAGACGGGACACATACCCAAAGAGTGGCTTTCTCTCAACTTTTGTGACGATTCCAAAAATCACAAATGCTAAAGATTGCAATGACTATCGAACATTGCGTTAATGAGCCACACATTGAAAACCTTCCTTAAAATCATACATAACAGAATCCACATGAAATTAGAACAAGAAATAAGTGATTCACAGATGGGTTTCAGAAAGGGTCTAGGAACTAGAGAAGTCTCATTATTTGGAGTCCATGTTCTGACACAACGATGCCTGGATATGAATCAGGACATATATGCTTGCTTTATAGATTTCAGGAAAGCTTTTGATAGAGTTCAACATGAGAAGCTTTTAAGTATTCTTAAGACTAAAAACATTGATAGTAGAGATCTACAAATTATATCGAATCTATATCAAAACCAGAAAGCAAGAGTAAGAGTCGAAGGAGAACTGACAGAGGAAGTAAGTATACTTAGAGGAGTTCGACAAGGGTGTATCCTTTCACCACTCTTATTCAACGTCTACAGTGAAGTGATTTTTCAAGAGGCTTTATTGGATATCGTGGAAGGTATTTATGTCAACGGAAATAGCATTAATAATATTAGATATGCCGACGATACTGTCATATTTGCAAGTGACATGGAAGATCTACAGTACATAATACAACATGTATACAATGCATGTGAAAGTTACGGACTGCAAATGAATCTCAAGAAAACGAAATCAATGATATTCTCAAAAAAACCACAAAATGTAAATAACCTGATCATCAATAATACAACGATAGAAAGAGTAAAAACATATAAATATTTAGGAACGTGGCTAACCGAAGATGGAGATCAAGTAAAGGAGATCAGATCTAGAATAGAAATGGCAAGAAACACGTTCATAAAATTGAAGAAATTACTTTGCAACCGTAACCTTAATCTAGAGATTCGCACAAGAATGCTACGTTGTTACGTCTTCTCTACTTTACTATATGGCATGGAAGCGTGGACAATAAAGCAGTCTGAAATCAAAAAATTAAACTCCTTTGAGATGTGGTGCTACAGGAGAATGCATAAAATATCGTGGATTGAAAAAGTAACTAATATAGAGGTGTTACAAAGAATGAAGAAAGAATGTGAAGTCATAAAAACTGTTAAAATTAGAAAGATTCAATATCTGGGACATTTAATGAGGGGTGAGAAGTACGTATTACTGAGGTTGATTATGCAAGGGAAGATACAAGGGAAGAGAAACCCAGGACGACGCAAAATGTCCTGGCTAAGAAATTTGAGAGAGTGGTTCGGCTGCAGCTCATTAGAATTATTCAGAAATGCGGCCAACAAAGTTAAAATAGCGATGACGATTTCCAACCTCCGCTAGGAGAAGTTGGTTATTGGATAGAGTTTCGTATCTTTTTTAAGATCCTTGAAATGTTGTTTTTATTATGTCGGTCGTTTGTGTTTGTGTGTACCATTTGCAATTTAGCGCTAAGTCCTTCTAGGTCAGTTGTATTATCATTTGCTACGTTTTCTGGAAACTTTGAACATATAGCATTTATAATATAGTCGCATAGATCTGTGTATTTTAGTGTGTAAGAAGTAGTAGCTAACGATAAAATGGCTTCCATAGGTTTCATTGAGGTTTCGATATTTTTTTAATCCTTTTAAAAGCTTTTTTAATCCTTTTAGGTGCAGATTTCTTTGGAACAGGGATTATTATTTTTTGATTTTTTGACTCTATTATTTCAGAAGATGTTGACATTTGTCTTTTTATAAAAGTATTTGATATTATGTTAGTATTATTAAATAGTGATTCGGATTGGGTCTAGATAGATAGGTTTTGTGAGTTGAAGGAGGTATTTGGTAGTGGTCTGGTTGAAGAAATAGCAGCAGTACTGGATTAATAAGCAGTTGGGGTTTCTGATGGAATGTTTTATTTATTAAATAATTTTATGTTTCAGGAATATTATCATTTATAGATTAAGATAGCTGGTCAATATTTTGTATATTAATTGGTTCGTTAGTGCAGTTTTCATCTTTGTGTCCTATGGTATTACATTTAGAGCGATTTAGGTCATCTAAGATAAGATAAATTGTATAGGGAGTATTGTCATGAGATATTAGTAGTGAATTTGGGACATGATTGATAGCTATTGAAGCAACAAATACTTGACGCCCAGAAGCTTAATATATGATTGTATTCAGATTCAGGCATGCCAACTTTTAAAAATGTTATTTTAGACACTGCAGTAAGCTCCAATTTTTTGAGCTTTTCTTCGATAATAGTGTTTGAGATACTGGGGCAGACATTTGTTATCACTAGCTGGCTCGCAATATTAATTAATCTTCGAATTTCGGTCGTTTCCTTGTATTGAATCGGATTCGTGAATATGTAGAAATTTTTCTAAGATTGTAGTGTTACTGAGATAAATGCGTACTCTGTTATTTGAGATTCTGAACACGAAGGTACTAAAGATGTTAATGGTTTGGTAATTACTGTGTCAGTTTTTTAAATTGTTATCTATTTTTAGCTGCTACTGACTTAAGGTAATTAAGCCCACTTATCGGCGTTTTTATTTGAAATAAAAATAGATCTTCTGTTGTTTAATTTTCAATAAAATCCTTTAAATGGTTTTATCTGGATCAAATAAAAATTGTACTCACAATTTTTTTCTTCTGTAATTAGAAAACAGTTTAATTTCACTCTTAGTACAAACTTGTACTTAAATTTTTGGTATAAACCAACAAAAAACATGTTTTATTCGGAGCTGAAATTTATCGACACTTTACTAATGAGTACTTTTTTTCAAGTCCTAACTGATGCTTTAAATAGATTAGTTGTTGCATAGAACCATTTTCTCAGGGCTTTTAACCATGATATTCTTCTTCTCGCAATTCCTCGCTTTCCGAATACTTTGCCTTAAAGGATTGTTTTCAGTTATCTGTATTTAGTGCCGTTTCTCATAATGTGTCCGACATATTCTAACTTACTCCTTTTAATCGTATACATCACTTCTCTTTCTTTTCCCATTCTTCGTAGTATAGTCTCGTTAGTTGTCCTTAGGATTCTTTTGTATAGCCACATCTCGAAGGCTTCAAGTTTTTTCTCCATTGCTTCAGTAAGTGTCCAGGATTCCTCACTTTTATCTCCAGATTAAAGTTGTGGCTTTTAAAGAGTTTGGTCATGTTATTAAATGAACTCCCAGCCTTCTCTATTCTACATTTTACTTCTTGTGAGTGATCCCATTGTTCGTTTACTATTGTTTCAAGACAGGTAAATTATTTTACTCGGTGCACTGGTGTATTCTTGATAAGCTGTTGGTTGTTTCTAATTTTATTTTTACTGATGACCAAAAATTAGTTTTTTTGATATGTTTACTTGTAGTCCATATCTTTTACTTTCTTCATTTACTTTGTTTATTAGTTACTGTTAACTGTTTAAGCTGTCTGAAAAAATAACGGTGTCATCTGCATAGCGGATGTTGTTTAGGCGTTCTCCATTTAATATTTCCTCTGAATAAAGGTTGAATAGTGAAAGTATACATCATTCTCTAACGCCTCGCAGAATCTGTATTTCTCGCAGACCTAACAGTGCATTTCTCGTACCTACGCCTTTCATTAATCCAAACTGTGTCTCTTGCATTCTCTCTTTGCATAGCTGGTATATTTTGCGATGTATAATTTTAAGAAAAAGTTTTATTGTATGGCTCATTAGACTTATTAGCCTATATTTTCCGTACTTTTTCTCTCCCTGTTTCTTTGGTAACGTAGTAAATTCTAAAACTAGCCAATCTTTTGGAATATTCCCTGTCATAGATATTATTGAAAATTTAACATAGTATTCTTCAAGAGTCATCATCAAGAAGTTTAAGAAATTCAGACTGTACTCCGTCTGGTCCTGGAGCTCTCCCTTCTTTTAGTGATACTATGGCTGCTCTTATTTCTGCTACTAGTATAGTAGGTGGTCCTGTTATCGTAAGTATTGGGGAATGGTTTTCCCTATTATCAAAACATAAATTTCGTATCTAATTTTTCCAGGTATTATCAATACCTTTTTTGTCCACGACTACTTCTTCATTGTCATTAACAAGTTTACTGAATCTGCTAATTTGATAAAAAATTTTGAAAATCGCCAAATCAACATTATTTCATCGTGCTATCCCTTTAAGCTACCAAAAACGGAAATTATTGTACGGATAAAAGTTAGGTGTTTGTCAAAATAAAACTACTTATGAATAATTAGCTTATCAGTAATGAATTGTAAAAAATGCCTGAGATTCCTGACTAACTTAAGCAGCTGTAATACTAAAACCTCAGTAAAATTTGATAATTTGCTGTGGTGGACTGAAGAATGGAAAAAGGCTACTAAGTCTTATAAAAAATCGTTTTAACAACTTCTAACAAAATAGAACAACAAAAAACTTAATTAAGTATAAGAAACTAAAAGCACCTGCAAGATATATTATTAAGAACCGCAGAATACGGGTGCATAAATTCGTATCTAGTATAAATAGTTCAATGTCGTCATCTCTTTTCTAAAAAAATATCAGAAAAATTTTAGGTCACAAACACACTCACTTTATTTTATTTTTGACATATGACAATAACGTTATTAATATAAGGTTAAATGCTCGAATAAATGAACATTGATCAAATGAAAAGGCAGACATCGAGCACAGTTTTATTAATTAAATCTTGCCCAAGTACTTTCGCTTCCTAGAGCATCATCAGGGGCATTTCGTCAATTGTAGCCTATCCTACAAAAATAAAATGTTATAAACATAAAATTGTACATTACACTACACTCTTCTTACGGTGCCTTATCCTTAAGGACGTTGGCCATTACATTTGCCCATTTAATCTTATTTGTAGCAGCCCTGAATAGTTCTATGGAGGTCATGATCGTCCATTGCCGTAGGTTTTTAAGCCAGGAGTTGCGTCTTCTTCCTGGTCCTCTTTTGCTATTGACTTTGCCTTCGATTATAAGTTGGAGCAGTTCATACTTTTGATTTATTATGAAGTGACCAAAATTTTGTGTTTTCCGTTCTTTTATTATAAGCATAAGCTCTCTTTCCTTATTCATCCTCCGCAAGACTTGCATTTGTCGTATGTTATCTGGTAACACCAGAGTTCGAATGCTTGGATTCTTTTTTGTGTTGCTTCTGTCATTGTCCAGGCTACAATATCAACACCATAGAGCAAGGTAGAGAAAACACACTACACTACACAAGGACAAACACTTTAAATAATTTTTAAATAGGCGAAACTACATTATGTACAGAAAGCGGAGACATAATGAATTCATTCTGTCTACGGTTCTCTAGAGTAGTAGGAGTACTACTTCGGTTAAAGACTAGGATCTCTAACACATTTTTTAAAAGATTTATGAAAATTTTTATGGATACTCCATCAGTACTACAGGAAGATTTGCACTTAAAACTACTGATTGTTTGGATCAGTTTAGATTTATTAACTGGTCTCATAAAGAACGAATAAGAGACCTTTTTTGAATTGGGGCGATAATATCTCTGTACTTGGTGATATATTTAGTGGTAAAGACTTTGGTAGTGAATTTCTTATGTATAGTAGTGAAGGCATATTTCTAGCTAATATGCAGATGTTTTTGGTAGTCCAGGGTTTGTGATGTTTTGACTTAATTGTAATTAAAGTAAATGCCTTATTAAATATACAGATTAAAACTATCTAAAAAATCACTGAAATTATAGTCCACTTTTACGAAGGGAAAGTGTAAACCAGAATTCAAGCACAAATTTTGGAATACACAAAAGTTCTAAGCGAAAAAAATCCTACCTAAAAGTTGGGTTTTCGATGATGGTTTAAGTATTAAACTTGGTATAAACGGCTTTATGATTAGATAGTTCTGCATTAATAATTATAGCGTATATCAAATTAAAAGAAATATGAGACAATATAATCAATTATGGAAGATGTTGTTTTAGTAATTCTTGTAGGAGAATTAACGTGCATTGTGAAACCATACGATTTGAATATATTGACCAAGGATAATATTCAAGTCACCACATAGGAGTTTTCTACTTTTATTATGCAGGTCGTCTAACAAATTAAGCAGGTTCTGAAAAAAAAACACGTTTCGTTGAAGAATCAGGTGATCTATAAATGCAAAGAATGTATAGATTAAGATTCTTGTTATAAACCAATGAAAACTTTCTTTCAGTTTTCATTAAAGAGAATAGGATAGTCATAGGACAAATCAAAGAATGACAAAAAACGATAATAAATGTGTTAAAAAAATGTTTAAAATGTTTGCTAATAATGCAATTTTAACTATAATGCACGAAAAATGTGACATTTCAGACCTTAAGAACTACAGACCCATTATTTTTCTCTGCCATACATAGAAACTATTTATAAAGATAATAACAAAACAGTTTGTGAACAAACTGGATAGTTACCAACCTTGCGAATAGGCTAGGTTCCGCTCCAGATACGGAACTATTGATCATCTACAAGTTATTAAAACGCTAATAGAAAAGTGCACTAAAAAGTTTACTGCCAAACAATTTGTTAACAAAAACCAAACAGATCTGTATCCACAAAAAGTCCTTATGGTTCGACTTAATTACTGCAAGAAGTTTAAAAGAACTTTCCAATAAAGGAGTGCAGTATTTTCCACAGGTTTTTTATGCAATCTTAAAAACTGTTACTATTTTCTTTTGTGGAAAGTAACACAAATCATTTTAATACCCAAATCAGGTATCAACTACTAATAGACAGATTACCGCGTATTATTGTGAAATAGCAGCTAATCTCCAGCTATCAATTTGGATTTAAATTTTTTCTTTTTTCTTTCACGCTGGAAATTCATTTAAAGCTGGAGTATCTCAGGGTAGTCTCCGTGAAACTTTTCTCTACTTACTTTACACAACAGATCTTCCTACAAGTTAAAACATCATTACAGCCACATATGCAGACGACATAGCAATTCTTGCAGCTCAATTAAACCCTTACATCACCTAGCAGCTGCTCCACACCAATAAAGACTAATAAAATAAAGACTTGGTTCCAAACATGATGAATTAAAGCAAATGAAAGCAAGTCAGTACATATAACGTTCAATAATGGAAACAGTACATGTCTAATCGTCTTAATAAATGCCCAAGTACAACAACAAAAGTATGATGTAAAATATCTACATATGAACTTGGACTGCAGATTAACGTGGAAGAAACACATTATACGAAAAGAAAACAGTTGGGTCTAAAACTCAGTAAAATGTACTGACTAATAGCAAAAAGGTCACAACTGAATTTGTACAATAAAATACTAGTATCCAAGTAAAAGATAAAGCCAATATGAAGATATGGAATTCAACTGTGGGGATCTGCATCGAAATCCAATATCAACATTATAAAAAGATTCCAATCAAAGACCTTCCGCATTATAACAAATATACTGTGGTCCATGCCAATGAATACCTTAATCGCGATCTTTAAAGAAAGACTGCCAAAAAAGAAATTTTCAGTGACTCCCAAAAATACCAGTGATGACGGCAAAACCACACCAACAGGCCAGAAAAGAACTTTATGAGGCCCCAGACAAACAGAAAGCTATAGCGCCACACTTCAAGCAATCTATCAACAAGATGCCGATATTTCGAAAGTTTCCGGCGACACCGCTTCTTTAGAAAACAAAGTTTCTAACGAGATTTCTTCTCTGGAAAGCAAAGTTTCTGCTAACATCTCTAAAGTCACTTAAGAGATGTCGACAGATAGACTACACGATAAAAAGAAGATAGACGACACAGGGAAAGCAAAGAGAGGAAACAATCCAATTACAGTAAAGACAAAAGAAGACGAGACGAAAGGTAAATTGGAAACATGGCCGAAATTTGAAGGAAGTGGAGGTTCTGTTCGTGTCAAAGTCCCAACTTTCGACGGGAAATCGTCCTAAAACAACTACATGAAACAGTTCGAATCAGCTGCAAGAGCGAACGGATGGTCTGAAAAAGAAAAGGCTGTAAACCTGACTATCGCTCTTCGAGGAGATACCTTAGATGGGCTTCAGATCATAGTTGTAGAGAAGACGAATGACAAAAGACAAAAGGAGGTCGTATTGAGTGTTAAAATGAGGAAACTACAATACCTGGGACATATTACACGTGGGAATAAATATCAACTGTTACAACTAATTATGCAAGGAAAGATTGAAGGTAGGCGCAGCATAGGTAGGAGAAGAATGTCGTGGTTGAGAAACCTCAGGGAGTGGTTTGCTTGCACTTTCATACAATTGTTCCGAGCGGCAGCCTCCAGGGTCAAAATTGCCATGATGATAGCCAACCTTCGTAGCGGAGATGGCACGTGAAGAAGAAGAAGAAGAGATTAAATATGGAATGTGACCACGAACATTTGGAACATGTATATCAGTCGCAGCTTAAAAATGAAGACAAAAGAGAGATGAGGCTCTTCAATATTATAAGATAGATATTGCCAGATAGTACGATATGCTTATTCAACGGCTCCCGAAGACATAATGGAAAAGTTGGCCGTTCAAACATTTATTGATGGTCTTCGTCATCATGAAATGCAGAGAACACTGCGATTAGGACGTCACAAGACACTGGTTGATGTCGTATCCGCCTCCCTCGAATACGTGTCAGCTACGCAGGCCTCTGGCGGGTACAGTAAAGTTAGGACTGTAAAAGATGAAGGAGATGAAAAAAAACTTGACCAGGTCGTTAATATGATGAAAAGTATTACACACAAGAAAACGAAGACCATAAGACCGAAGACAAAACTAGAACAGGTCGGCCTTAGGGGAGCAGCTTCGAGCCGGAACTTTTCCAAAGACCCTCTCATACTTATAGCTTCTTTGAAATGTCGTGAAGATAGTGTATATGTAGATGGAAAAATAAATGGTTAAAAAGCATACGTTGTTGGAAAACACTGGAGCCACCAGAACCATTATACGCCCGACAGATATAAACACCCGTAAGAAACTGTTACTAACGAGGTTGCGACTTCGGACTGCTACAGGTGAAAATGCCAACATTCATGGAGAAATCCAGGTACAATTAGGAATTGAAGTATAAAAGTTCGTCCATACTGTTATAGTTGCTGTCATCGAAGAGGATGTTATATTAGGAATGGACGTAATGAATACGCATGGATTCCAATTATATTTCAAGAATAAAGTTATCAAAGTTGGTAACGAGAAGGTATTTCTTCATCCACAAGATGACAACACTATGCAAGCAGTCGTTAAAGAAGATACAGTCATATTTGAGATAAGTGAAACGATCATAGAAGCCCAGCTATAGGAAATTGTGGATGAGGGGACATCTGTTATGATGGAGCCTTGGAACCATGACGACGAGGTTGACCGAGGAATCATAATTGGAAAGGAATGGAGGATTTCGGCTAAAGAAATACCTGTGAGACTTATCAATGTCAATGACTATCCAGTGACCATCAAGAAAAAGACAAAAGTAGGAACTTGTGTACCTGTGACATTCATAATCCGTCGGACGACAACATCTAATAATTCCAACGACAAATTCAACCAAATGGTTGCAGTTGCTGAACAGTCTCTAAATTAGATTGAGAAAAGGAAATTAAGGGAATTTCTTCGGCAGTATCGTGATATTTTCGTACCGAAAGCAGGAAAACGGGAAGAACTACCGTTGTTAAGCATAAAATTGATACTGGTAATGCTAAGCCAATTCGTTAAGCAGCTCGACGATTACCACAGTCAAAAAGAGAGGAAGCTAAAACGATTGTTCAGGAAATGAAGGAAAACCTTCTACGAGCCCATGGGTCTCTCCAGTGGTCCTGATTAAGAAGAAAGATGGAACGTCGAGATGCTGTATGGATTACCATTTGCTGAACAACCTTACCAAGTAAGATAGTTATCCTCTGCCTCAGATCGACGACACGTTGGACAAATTGGCTAGAAGTAAATTGTTTTCTACTTTGGATTTGAAGTCTGGATACTGGCAGGTAGAAATTAAACCAGTAGATAAAGAAAAAACAGCCTTCACCACAATGTCTGGATTGTGGAAACTCAACGTTATGCCAATTTGATTTTGTAATGCTCCTGCAACATTTTAGAGGCATATGGAAATGTGTTGAGAGGGTTATCTTGGAAAACATGCCTGGTTTATCTAGGTGACATAATCGTCTTGGGGGAGACATTTGAAGACCATCTGAAGAATTTAGAAAACGTTTTTAATCGACTTAAAGCTGCCCAATTGATGTTAAACTCCAAAAAGTGCCAGGTATTTCAGGGTAAAAACAATTATCTGTGTCATTTAGTCAGTAAAGAAGAAATGGCTGTGGATAGGGGAAAAATCGATTTCATTAAGGAATGGCCAGAATCAACTGTTAATCATTAAGTGTGAAGTTTTCTTGGATTATGTACTTACTACCGAAGGATTATTAAGAAGTTTGCATATATCGCTAAGCCATTAACGCAACTCACAGAGGAAACAAGAGATTGCCGCTGGGATACAGACTGCCCAAATGCCTTTGAGACCTAAAAAAGCATTTAATAACAGCACCAATTTTAGAGTATCCATTTTAGGAGTTCATCTTAGATACAGATGCAAGTGATGTAGGAATTGGAGGAGTGCCGTCTCAGATTCAAGGAGGACAGGAAAGAGTTCTTGATATTTTAGTAAAGTTCTTTCAAAACCTGAGCGGAATTATTGCGTCACGAAAAGAGCACTTCTAGCAGTAGTGAAATCAGCAAAAGCACTTCTATCAATACCTCTATGGAAGAAAGTTTTTAATCGGAACCGACCATGCTGCTCTTAATTGGTTGATGCAGTTTAAGAATCCAGAGAGTCAGATAGCCAGGTGGATCGAACGAATCCAAGAATACGATTTCAAAATTGAGCACCGGGCCGGAGTTAGCCACAGAAACACTGATTTTCTTTTTAGAAGACCGTGCCCAGCAGAGTGTTCCTACTGCAACAAAATGGAATCCAATGAAGCAGCAGTGCTAAGAACAACGATGGTCAACGACGACTGGACGCCCACCAAGATAAGGGAAGAACAAGACAGAGATCTAGTTGTACAGAAAATTCTAAAATGGAAAGAGAAAAACCGTCAACTACCTTGGCAAGAAATATCAAACCTATGTTCAGTAGTTAAGACGTATTGGGCCCAGTGCGACTCATTTATCATGGAAGACAACTTGCTCAAACGAGTCCTGGAAAATGATGACGGTTCAGAGAAGAGAAGACAGTTGGTGATCCCAAAGAGCAGAATAGTCGAAGTACTTTGTTAGTTACACGACTGTTCATCAGGAGGGCATTTTGGTGTAAAGAAAACCCTTCAGCGAATTCGGGAATGGTTTTATTGAACAAACAGTTCCGACGACGTAAAAGACTGGTGTAAGAAATGTACTATTTATGCTACGAGTAACGGACCTTACCAAAAAAGGAGAGCTCATATGAGACAATATAATGTTTAAAGCCCATTTGAAAAAATAGTTTTGGACATTGCCTGGCTATTTCCAGAAAGTAAAAATAGAGCCAAGTACATGTTGGTAGTATTGGATTACTTTACTAAGTGGGTCGAGATTTACGCACTTCCAGACCAGAAGGCCGCTACCATTGCATATAAGTTGATCCAAGAATATATTAGCTGATTTGGAGTGCCTTTGAAAATCATAGTGACCAAGTCAGGAACTATTCCAAGGAATATGTGATAGACTAGGCATGAAGAAAACAAGAACGACAGCATATCATCCACAATCGGATGGTATGGTAGAACGGATGAATAGGACAGTTGTCAACTATTTGATAAAGATGGTGTCCGATTATCAGCGAGACTGGGATCAATATCTTCCGTTCTTCATAATGGCCTACAGATCTGCTGTTAACGAATCAACAGGTCAGACACCAGCCAGAGTCGTATTTAGACGCGTGATGCGACTAACTTGATCCTTGCCCGTGATCTAGAGTTTGGGTGTCGACTTGGAGAAGATGTAGCGGGTGAAAATTATGTGATCGAACTACGAAGAAGAATAGACGATGTACACGATTTGGTCCGTTCCCCTCTTCAGATCGCTAGCGACCGAATGAAGAAATGTTGTTCTCCCAAGTTGCAGCAGTTTTGGGAAGGTACATACTTCATTATGAAGAAGATTAACGATGTCATCTACCGAATAAGCAAGATTCCGAGGGGAAAGCCGATGATATTACATCATAACCGGCTGGAGTCTTTCGAAGGTAACCACGACGTAGATGAAGAAGTGGAAGTAAACGAAGTCCAAGATGTGTCTGACCTCATGTTTGAGGAATTCATTGGTGTCTATAAAGGTACCGGTAAAGCAAGACATGGTGTTACCACTAAAGAAAGGTAAGATCTACTCGCGCTTCCCGATGACTACTCACTGGCCCTCACCAGAACGGCCAGTATCAAAGATGTACCAGGGTTGGCATCCGTCTTTCGAAGGAAGTTCGGTCAAGTAGCAAACCTTTAATGCCAAGTGCCAGCTCCTGGGAAAGCCTTGAAACTCCAAGATGCATTACATTACCTTTTCTACCTGGTAACAAAAGACACTGCCCGTGACCAACCTACGTACCTAGATGTATGGGAAGCGTTATTTCAATTGAAAGAGCACATACTAGAGCCCGACGTGCATGGTACAAAAGTTAGCCATGGCAAAGTTGGAGTGCCTCCAATTAGATTGGATAGTTATCCGAAATATGGTGGAGGAGATCTTTTAAAGAAAGCGAAGTCCAGCTGTTAGTGTGTTGCAATCCGCATAGTTACTGGTGCGGAGAGAAAACCGTCCCTTGTCATTTTTATAAAACAAGAAGTTGTAAAAGAGGGTCCAGTTGTCGATACCAGCATACCGTTCCAGTTCCAGTCCCGACAAGTTTTCAGGAGAAACCATCGTATAAGAGGGGACAATGTTACGATAATTAGGACTCATAACTGTAAACATGTTCTTTCTAATTCTATACTGTTGTAGTGAGTTCGCCGCTCACCTAAAAAACCGGTCTGCCTTTCATTCTTTTCCAAAGTGGCACCGTCCGAATTTAAAGGCATTCTCGATTAACGGTATTTTATATTTTAAGAGGGAATTTTGTTAAAAACTGTTAGTTAGTTTTAAATATTGAGTAAGTTTAAGTCCGAAAATATAATTGTACGCGGAAATAAATATAAATAAATATTGTGAAATAAATTAGTAATAAAGACTTTAATAAATTTGTAAGTGTTATAAATAAAACCTTTGACAATAACGAAAGACAATAAATTAGATTAATAAAAATACTGCAATACATATTTATTAGATATTCACCAATAATTTTTACTAAACTTATGATTTAATATTTTATTGTCGCTGGACAGTCTTGCCCAAGTCTCTTGTAATTTTATTAAACAAATTATTTAGTGTTATCATTATAACAAATTGTAAATAAATGGGATAACGTAAAAACATAGATTGACCAGAAAGATTCTGGAATGGCGAACAAGATAAGGGGCATTTCAAACTAGAGAACGACCACCGACTAGATGGATGGATGATATCAAGCGCATCATCACAAACTTGTAACGAATATATTTTGCCTACCACATGGGGTATTAATATAAGGGGTAGAAAATTGGGGACTGAAACTAAGGGGGTGGAGATGAGGCAAGCAAAATAAACGCTACTTGTGCGAACGGCACTCAGGGTTTGTTAGGAGAGCTGGGGTCATGGATAAGTAAAAGATATGAGGGGTGGATTGGGGCAACTACAAAAAATTAAATAAAGGGGTCATTAATCTCTTGGAACAAACAAAATAAAAATAAATAGAAAACACCTCTAGTAATTTAATATAGGTAGCCACTTGAAGTGCCTAATTATACCTATTACAACCACTAGTTGTAACTAGGGAAATAATTATAAAACATCAAAAATATATCTTTTTCAAATAAAACTCAAAAAAAAGGTTAGTTAAAAAATAAACAAAATGTTAAGAAAACAAAATTTAACTTTTATTGGTGTCTTACCACAAACAGTTACACAAATGTCTTACACAAATACAGATGACACAAAAAATAAACTATATAAATAGTTGTAAAATATACAAATACAAAGAAAAAACTTACATGTTCATCTATTTACAAAGAAGATTGCTACAAAATCTTTCAAAATGGCATAGAGGTTAACATTTTTTAAAAATAAAATAAACTAAAACCAAAAAATAATAAAACGTGCTCTCATAAGTTAACAATAAATTTAAAAAACTGAACACACAAATTGACAGCTAAAGTCAAACTCTAAAATTTTATAACTTATTTACTTTACTTTTTCGAGTAAAAAAAGTAAGTAAGTAAAGTATAACTGTACTATATGAAAGCAATTATTGTTATTTAAAATAAAAGCTATTTTACTATAAACACATAATGTTACCTTTTAATTCACAAACTTTGCCACTTAACTTTGAAGAACTTGCTACTATCTCTGGGATTGGAGCTGCAAGGACGAAACTTTTAACTGGAACAAAAGGAAACCATTTCCATACTCAGAAACGAAGATCTGACGTAGATGGAGTTGGATCAAGCAGGCAAACGACAACAAAGCTGGTAGGACATCCTATACAGGGTGGTCCTTAAGTAATTGTACAAAAAGAAACCGCAGATTCTACGCTTTAAAATAATACGATTAAAGTCAACTTGCTTTAATAAAATGTTGATATTAAAAAAGATACAGGGTGTTAAAGTGGAAATTTAAAATTTTATTTTTCGCTATAACTTTCATGTTTGTAAACATTTATATATATAAAAATTTAAAACTGGGTACTATTTAATATTAGGAATTATAATTTGATGCATACTTTGATATAGCCAATAGAGGGCGCCATATATACCACATACGTGGCATACATTTGCACCAAACTTTTTTGTTTTTCAAGTTAGCAGTATTTTTGATAAAAAATATTAAAGATACAATATTTTAACAAAGAAAAGGTATACTTGTTAATAACTTTAAAACTCAACAGTTTTCGAGATAATCCCATTTTACAGATCAACTGAATAATTCTGATTTAACGCAATTACTCCAGGCAATGAAAGAAAAATAGATAAAAACATCAATACTTCTAAATTTTGTTATAAAATTCCTTTAATAAAGTTAATAGTTAACGAAATATTAAATAAAATAAATATATCAGCAGGATAATTAATAATAGAATTCGATAAAATAACAGAATAATTGGATTTTACATTAAACATTTTACGTTTTGTATTAAATTAAAGTCATAATCGAAACATTTTATTTACAAACCAAATTAAGAAAGTGTTTAACTAAATAGCATTAAACGTTTTGTCAAAGTAAGTGTTTGATATGTCCACCATTTTCTTTAATTCATTTGTTAATACATTCTATAAAATATTGTCTCATATTAAATAGCATCATTGGTTCTAAAGAAACAGCTGCAGTACTTATTATAAGTATAACAATAGGTATTCTTTTGGGATTTTTATGAATTAAATAATTATATTAATATCTTACCATATAATCAAGGAATATGACTATCACAAACAATCCAACGTTCAGGAAAGTTTTTTTTTAATACTCTCACTCCCCCTTCTCCGTAATGTATTGGTGTAGCATCTTGCATAAACCAAATATTTAGCCTTATGTTTGATGACAATTCTTCCAATAAATCAATAAAATCATTTTATAAAAATCTAAATAAATCGAACCATCCAAATTGCAAGTTAATTCGCATATCTACAAAATATCATTCAAAATTCATATTTAAAATGCATGTCCTATGGTTTGGAATCATTGGTAATTATTTTTTACGGATATGCGAAATACTTTGCAATTTGAATGTCGAGATTTATTTACATTTTTTATAAAATTATTTTATTGATTTATTCAAAGAATTGTCATCAAACTTAAGGCGAAATATGTGGTTTTTACAAGATGGTACACCATTACGTTACAGAGAAAGTGGAGTGAGGCAGTGTTTAAAAACAATTTTCCTGAACGTTAGATTGTTCGTGGTAGTCATATTCTTGTGGTGAAATATTAATATAATTATTAAATTCATAAAAATTTCAAAAAATTACTTATTATTATACGTATAATAAACACTGCAGCAGTTTCTTTAGAACCAATGATGCTATTTAATATGAGACGATATTTTATGGAATATATTGACAAATGAATTAAAAAAAATGGTGGACATATTGAACATTTACTTTGACAAAAATTCAACGTTATTTAGTTTAACTATTTCTTAATTTGGTTTGTAAATAAAATGTTTTGATTATGCCTTTAATTTAATACAAAACGTAAAATGTTTGATGTAAAATCCAATTATTCTGTTATTTATCAAATCCTGTTATTTTATCCTGCTGATATATTTATTTTATTTAATAATTCGTTAACTATTAACTTTATTAAAAGTATTTTATACCAAAATTCAGAAGTATTGATGTTTTTCTTTATTTTTCTTTCGTTGTCTGAAGTAATTGAGATAAATAAGAATTATGTAGTTGATTTCTAAAATGCGATTATCTCGAAAACTGTTGAGTTTTGAGGATATTAAGAAGTATATATATTAAGTATTTTTTTGTTAAAATAATTTATTTTTAATATTTTTTAATAAAAATACCCATAATTTAAGGAGCAAAAAAGTTAAGTGCAAATATTAGCCACGTGTGTGGCATATGTGACGCCCTCTATCAGATACATCAAAGTATACATTAAATTAAAATTTCTGATATTTAATACTACCCAGTTGTAAATTTTTATACATAAATGTTGATAAACATGAAAGTTATAGTAAAAAATAAAATTTTAAATTTCCACTTTAACGCCCTGTGTCTTTCTTAATATTAACATTTTATTAAAGCAACTTGACTTAAATCGTATTATTTTAAAGTATAGAACCTACTGTTTCTTTTTGTACAATTACTTAAGGACCACCCTGTATACTGCTTCAAAATTCTATCATGTTCTGGTATACTACATAATTTATTTTCCACTGCTACACATTTCCACAAAAAGTTGGCAAAACAGAAAACTACAAATTCGACGGTAAATTTGGATTCATACTGAGCCTAGAGCGACCCAAGTAAGAATTGATCCACACCTGAGCTTACCGCGACCCAAGTAAGAATTTAAAACCATGCCTGAGACTACGACGACCTAAGTATGAATGACGAAATTCTCTTAAAAATTCGTTCACTTAACTTAAAAATAAACAAACGCTGAAATAACAAAACACATCGAAAATTAAAACGTAAAAGATTCCATTTCTACGACGTATAAAAATTATAAGGCGACTTCGAATAAAACATTTAAAGAAAATGCCGAGAAAGTACACATTTTTAAAATAATAAACAACTCTAAAATGGCTTACATTAACATCCAGCAATGCAAATAAAATTATTGAAAACAATTTTGGGTATTTTAACTTGAAAGATAAACAACTAACAAAAATGGAAAAAATTCTTCGTTTTTTAAACATATATGAGGGGATTTTAATATATTCCATATACGAGAGGATTTCAATATATTTAAAAGAATCAATGAATTGCAAATGCTACAAACCGGATGAAAGAAGCTCAAGATAGAAATAAGTGAACAATTTTAAGGGAGGCTTGCGTTCAGCATTGGACAAATATAGACTAATTTTTATGTGAATTTTGAAAAACTGCTACTAGGACATAAATAATGGCTTTTAATTACAGTGACACAGATAAAATTCGAAAATCTAATAATTTATTTAATATAAGTCTTTACTAATATTGTTTATTGCTCTTTTCTTTTGCCCGTCACAAAAATTTCTACCTTATTATAATTTTGTTACATATAACATGTCCTGACGTCGAGCTTAAGAGTGACGCGTTCCTCTATCTATCATCCGTCACCCCGAAAAATTCATCATCTCGTATGATTTTCGTGAAATATTTATTATTAATAAGAGCGCTATGTAATTTGCTACTGTTGTCGACTAGTCTTATATCAGAATACTCAACAACAGCAACGTGACTGACATGTAGCGGAGATGCTTAGTGATAAATATTAATATGTATATAAAAAATTAAGCAATAAAATTTAAAATTTTATTTATTTTTACATTTGATAAAATAAGTCAATACTGTAAAATGGTATAAAATTTATCACTTTAAATTCATTCAAAATATGACAGTAAATTGTAAAATTCACTACATAATTTGTACCAATATGATTCAACAAGATATAAGGGAGAGGGAGGCAAGTTATTACACGGGCAAGTTGTTACACAATTATTTTAAAACGCAGCAAGTATCATGAGTTGTCGATATTTTATGGAAAGTTGGGTCAACCGACCCGTCATCTGTGAACGGATATTGATACTCAAGTCAGACGGTTATCATAGTGTTATTGCTTAGAATGTGGTTTCGGGTCTAAAACTGTACCGTTGTCAGGTGGCTTTTGTTTTTATTTGTGAGAAATTGGTAAGTAGTATAAATATGTGTATTATATAGTTTTGAAGCGTACATATTTCTCGTTATTGGCATGCTATTGTAAGTAATTGAATGTCAATATTTACCAAAAAACGTTGACTTAACCTCATTTCGTACACGTGGGGCCAGTTGTTACAATAATCTGGGGCCAGGTTGTTACTGTAACAACTTGCCCCGAACACGTTAATTTAATAATATTTCGAAATATATCGAAATACCTACAATGGTTACAATATGGTTACCATAATTTATGATTTCACTAAAAATCCAATATTATGATCAGACATATTTTGTAGATAGTAATTTGTTTGTAATGAATAGCATACCTACCTACATTTATTTTCGCAAAGCATGTTAGAAACACAGATTAGGTTTTATTAAATTTTTCTATCATGAAATTGTTTTGGTTGTTTTCAGATAGCTTAACATGGTGCGAACGTATATCAAGAAAACCACAAGGGGTATTATTGCAACCGAACAATTTGAAAGGGCGGCGCAATCCGTTTTACAAGAACACTTGTCAATAAGGGATGCTGCTACTCGCTATGGAGTTAATTTTATGACATTGCACCGCTATATGAAAAGAAAATCAAACTTAGGTGCTGAAAACAGTAACAAGAACTTAGTCGGCTACGCTACGGCCAGAAAAATATTTAACAATGCTGAAGAAGAGGAACTTGCTAAATATACTGAGCATTCTGCTAAAATTTATTACGGTCTTACAACTTCTGATTTGAGAAAATTTGCATTTCAATATGCAACAGCCAACCAAATATCTGTTCCGGAAAATTGGAAGGTTAATGAAATAGCTTCCAGAGACTGGCTATATGGATTTTTGAAGAGGCATCGAACTTTATCAGTCCGGACACCTGAAGCTACTAGTATGGGTCGAGCTACCGCGTTTAATCATCATAATGTGTCACAGTCAACAATCTCGGCGAAGTTTATGATAAATATAAATTTGAGCTCCAAGAAGTGTACAATATGGACGAAACTGGACTTACAACTGTCCAAAGGCCTACAAAAATCATTGCAAAAAGGGGAACTAAGCAGGTAGGTGCTATCACATCTGGAGAAAGAGGTCAACTTGTTACCTTGGCATTAGCTGTCAACGCAACTGGAAATTTTGTACCTCCATTTTTAATATTTCCGAGAAAGAAATTCAAAGATGTTATGGTAGCCAATGGACCTCCTGGTTGTGTAGGTGCATCTTATTCCTCTGGATGGATGACATGTGATAACTTTTTGTTGTTTATGAAACATTTTGTGCAGTTTGTACGATGTAGCAAAGAGAAACCCGTTTTGATGGTATTAGATAATCACGAGTCTCATTTGTTTATTGCGGTGTTGAATTTTTGCAAAGAAAATGAAGTAGTTCTTTTAAGTTTCCCGCCACATACATCACACAAGTTGCAGCCGCTTGATAGGATGGTATTTGGCCCACTTAAAAGATATTTTAATAGTGCTGCAGATGCATGGTTAAGATCTAATTCCGGTAAAGTAATGAACATTTGCGATATACCTATCGTTCTTTAAGATTCATTTCCTCTTGCTGTTACACCTCTCAATATACAAAAAGGATTTAGTGTGACAGGAATTTGGCCATACAACAGAGAAATTTTTCAAGATGATGAATTCTTGCCTGCAGAGGTAACAAATAGGCCAATAACAGAATATATAAACGCAACAGTAGTCATAGATCCGGCACATATTGGCACCGAAACACATAGAACTCCTTCCCAACAGCAACCTTCTACAAGCACAGATTTTAACTTGGCCATAAATGAACCTGTCGATTCACCTACTCATATAACGCCCCAGGAGTTGAAGCCTTATCCAAAAGCAATATCAAGGAAATCCAAAGGGGGTCGGAAGAAAAGAACTTCCGCTGTTTTGACTGATACTCCCATTAAATCAGCTTTGGAGGAGGAAGAAAAGGCAAGACAAAGAAAAAAAATGTGGGGCAACCAAAAGATATCAGGCAACATATCAGGTGAATCAAGAAACAAGGTAAAAACTACTATTAAAAAATGTAAGAAACGGACCGTCATTACCAAAAACACCTTCAAAAAATCAGATTCTGAGAGCTCGGAAGAGGATGAGGAATCGACGTGTCTGGTATGTTTAGCTCCATTTTCGAAGTCCAAAAACGAAGAATGGATTCGGTGCATTGTGTGTCAAAAGTGGGCACATATTGCTTGTGGAAAAGACGATGATTTTTATATTTGTATTTACTGCTCGTCCGATAGTGACTAGTTTAACATTCCTGTAAAGAGGTTTGTTCAGATTTTCATTTTTTATTTTATTTCATTTTGTGTTATGTTTATAATATTTTTTGTAGCTAAGCAAGGGTTCTTTCTGTGACTACTAAATAATGTTGTGGTAAGTTTTTAGAATTTTTTTTTTCTATTGTAACATCTTACCCCATGGACTGTAACAATTTGCCTCATAGTGGGGTATGTTGTTACAATTTACAAGTTGAGTTAAATTGATAATAACAAAATGTTAAATATGATTTTTTAAATAAATTAAAATTAACATTATTTGTGTAAATGTATCAACTACCTTAATCCGATTTTAGTTTTCATATAAAAGATCTACTGTTGCCCAAATAAATAATAGAATCAATTATGTAACAACTTGCCCCCCTCTCCCCTATGTTAAATATTTCTCCATAAACCATAAAAAATATTTTTTTTTATTAAGGTTTTGACCAAACAACTGAATGAATAATTTCATACTTAAATGGGGAGAAATTGATCACCACTTTTTTAAATGAATGAAAATAGCATAATACAGTATCAGCATCATCGTTGGCTCTACAACCCTGGGGGCTCTTGGCCTGTTCAAGAATTAATCTCCATTCCCCTTATCTTTCACCATGGCTTTCCAATTTCTGACCTCTAGATTCATCAAGTCATCTTCGACTTGAATTTGAAATCTAGATCTTGGCGTGCCTCTCTTTTGGTGTCCTAGCCACCTTAGTTTATTAATTTTAATAGACCGGACGATGTTGAATTTTCTTACAATTGATACAACTCAAAATTGTAGCACCTGCGCCATATCCAACTTTCTTGTACTCCTCTGTATATGTGTCTAAGTATTCTTCTTTCAAAGCGGCCTAACAGTTCTTCGTCGCTTCTTACCATTGTCCATGTCTCTGACGCGTATGTCAGGACAGGTTTAATAAGAGTTTCATATATTAGTATTTGCTAATTATGTGTGACGTTTAAAACAGCTTTAGTCCAAAGTAAGCTCTGTTTACCAGGTATATTCTTCTCTTAATTTCTACGCTTCTTAGGTTGCTGTTATTTAGTTGTGTTCCAAGATATATAAACTCCGAGACCCCTTCGAATGTGTGTACTTCTGTAACCAGATCTTGTGATGCCGCTAATTGTGTGCTATTCGTGACCTTCATGTATTTTGTTTTGGATACGTTGACCTGCAGTCCCATTGTCTTCGCGGCTTTTTCTAATATTTCAAAAGCCTATATCGGGTCTCTTTTTGCCCGTGTTACTATGTCAATGTTATCTGCGTAGACCAATATCTGTACACTTCTATTGATGATCGTAATGATGAGCATAATACACTATAGCCCTAAAGGAACCGTACTGAATTGTAGTACTTATTTTATTGTTTAAAATAATATATATATTATTGACACGTTATAACATGTTCTAAATGAGCTCCTCCTCTCTCAAGACAGACTTCATAGCGATATTTCAGATTTCTCGTAATGTAATGGAATAAAGGTTGTCTAAGTCTGCAAAAAGGCTCTAACGACATCCTTCAACTCAATTATGGTTTGTGGTGCCCGTTTAAAAACGGCAGTTTTAGCCATACCCCAAATGTATGCGTCTGGAGATGTTAAGTCTGGATAAAGTGCACGATAGGGGAAGTCAGTACATCGTGTAAAGAATTTGTTTGGAAAATGTACCTGAAGAAATTAATGAACTGCGACACCAGTAGGGCAAAATGCCCTATCCTGCTGGAAAAATTGGTCTCGAATGCCAAATTACGTGCACGACAAATTTGACGTAGATCAAGAATAAAGCGTGTTAAAATTTGTATGTACCTCTGTTGATTAAGTGTGACTTGCCTATCATTTTGTGACTTGTGACTTGTGTGACTTGTGTGACTTGTCTGGCAAAGCCAGAACTCGATTTGTGCGACGATATACATGACCTGACAAATGAAAATGTGCTTCATCTGAAACCCATACATTTTTCAAAAATTCAGGATTTTCACACTCTAATGCAAAAATTCTGGCACAATATTCTACTCTACTGTAAAACTATTATCATGTGAATGCGTTTAAATAGAAGTGCATTTGTTTCTTTCAGTAAATTCTCGAAATATGAAATAAGGATGGCACTAACTACTCTAAAGAGTTAATAGCTTTGTTAGAAGAAGACTCAGATAGTGATAACGCTGACTCACTTAATGTGGATTATTTGCCGCCGAGATTAGATTAGAAAGTTTCTAATGTAGAAGACATTGATCTTTTTCTTCTTCTTTCTTCTAGTATGTAGGCTTTAAAGCCTGTTTCTTTTTGAATATTAGCCTCATAAATTGTTTAAATTATCGCACCATCTTTTTCTTGGTCTGTCAATACTTCTTGTTGCATTTGGTGACTTATCTCGTGCTATTCGTACTATTTTATCCTCTGCCCTTCTACTGATGTGTTCGTTCCACTCCTGTTTTTGTTTTGTCGCCCATCCATTTATGTCTTCTATATTGCATGCTCTTCTTATGTTTTTGCTTCTGTCCCTATCTAACAGACTTCTCCCTGATATTCGTCTGAGTATTTTCATCTCTCTTGTTTCTAGCAGTCGTCTTGTTTTAGATGTGTCAGGTCTTGTCTCTATCGCGTATGTTAATATAGGTCTAATTGCTGCTTTATAGACTCTTGTTTTTGTGTCTTGTCTTAGGTGTTTGTTCTTCAAGATTGTGTCATTAAGAGAACCCGCCGCTTTACTTGTTTTTAAGCTTTGCTGTCGTACTTCTTCTTCAACATCTCATTAAAACATTTACATGTTTTTATACATTTGGATTTTTCTGTTGATATTATCATATTGTATTTCTTAGCTGCTGTATTGCAGATATGTGTTAATCTTTAGAGCTCGTCTTCTGTCTCGGCGATTAATGCGGCGTCGTCTGCATAACATAATATTTGAAGGGTACAGGGCCAAAAGGGGGCAAGTCGCAATTTTTCATAAATAGATCCAGTGGTGCCATCTTGTAGCAATTTTAACGTAGAAGTGGTCAGGGACTGGTTACACGTCCTAAAAGCGCTTAGTTCCCGTGAAATACTAATTCTAATTTACGCATACACCAACAATAGGGGGCAAGTCCTTATCAGGCAGGTCCTAAAAGGGTAAAGTCCATATAATCAGCTAATAGACGTTAATCTAATATGCGCAGTTGAGAGTTAGGTTCGTCGGTTTAGTTTGTTTTTATTGTTTTCTAAGTATTTAAAAGTAAATAACAATGAATACAGAAAACAATAGTAGTGGAAATGAGACTGAAATAGTGCCTAAACAGAATGAATAAAAAAAAAAATGGAAAAAGCACGGCAGAATAAGAGATGTAATGAAAAAAATTAGACTGCAGAGTCACGAGGTAGGAGCAACCTGTAATTGTCGTAAACAATGTTTTCAAAATGTGCCAGAAGAAGCAAGAAAAACTATACTCAACGATTTTTACACAATGACTTCTATTAATGAGCAGAACTCATACCTATGTGGATTGATTACAGTACTGCCTATTCGCCGAAGAAGGCCTAGGAAAGATGAAAACGAAGCAAATTTGAGAAGTGCTGCATATTCTTACAGGGTACGTTTTAGCACTGATTATAGCTTAAAAGAAATAAATATTTGTAGACAACCTTTTATGTCTATTCATGGAATAAAAAAAAAAAAAAATAGAGATATTACAAAATTCACTAAAAATGACTGGAGTCGCCCCTATAAACCATCCTAAAAAATTAAATTCCAACGTTCTTGTAGCAATATACGAACATATAAAGTCATTTAAAGGCAGGAAAAGCCACTATAGTGTGAATGATAGTAAAAAATTATACTTACCTGAAGAGTTAAACATAAAAAAGATGTTCAAAATGTTTTGCGAGTTGAACCCTTCTATGAAAATATCTTACGAGTCTTACAGAACAGTCTTTAATACAAAATTTAACATAGCCTTTGGATATCCCAGAACTGATACATGTAGTTCCTGTGATGAGTTTCTTATAAAAATAAAATCTCTTCAATCTGATATTTTAAACAGTAGTTTCGATCTTGCTGAAAATGAACGCTTGGAAAAGGAAATACGCCAGCTTACGATACAAAATGATGTACACAAAAGAAAGGCTGAGGTATTTTACAGTAGAAAAAGAGCTGCGAAGAAAAAAACTCCAACCTCTGTGACTCACGAAGCTATTTGTCTCGATTTTGGAAAAAATCTCAGTGTCCCAAACATAACAACAAACGATGTTTACTATAAGAGCCACCTGAACGTCTATGCCTTTAATGTCCACATTCTATCTACAGCAAAAAGTGTGTTTTACATTTACCCGGAAACAATTGGCAAAAAGGGAAGCGACGATGTATGCTCAATGCTGAATGACTTTCTTTGGAATTTTCTAGATATACAAGTAAGATCGCTTGAAATATTCTGCGACTCGTGTGGGAGACAAAATAAAAATTTCACCATGTTTCGTTTTTTGCATTATATTGTCCACAATACACGTAGACTTGATTATGTTAAAGTTACTTTCCCTATTCGTGGCCATTCCTATATGGAACCGGATAAAAATATGGGCTTAATAAACTCCAAACAACGAGCTGAGATTCCTTTAGATTGGGTTGAAATTTTTAGAAGTGCCCGTGCAAAACCATCGCCCTTTGACGTTGTGGAAATAGATCAATCCTACTTTCGAGCATGGACGAATTTTTTTAATACGAAAACAGATTACTTGAAAAAATGTCCTTTCAGTTCCCGTCCAATTCGAGAATTAGAAATACATCAAGATCATCGTAGATTGATATATTACCGGGAGTCCTATAATGGAGCATGGGAGTCAGCAATAGTGAAGGAAAAAGATAGTAAGCGAAAGGGACCAGTGCTACTAAAAAATGAATTTGAACTTTCTCCGTATTCTTATTCAGGTATAAAAAATTATTAATATCTTGGAATACTATTATTAAACAACATTATTTTTAGGTCTTTTACTAATCTCGGCTAAAAAAATTTATATGCCTACAAGATTTGAAACGATTCTGTAGTGACGAAGCAAAACAATTTTTTGATAACCTGCCTAAGAATTAGAATTATTTCATATTAATATTTTTTGTCTACTTGTCATTTTAACTTGTTTTTTTTGGACTTGGCCCCTTTAAGCCAATAATGTTTGGTGGTTTGACCAATTAAAGCTTCTGTTCTATTTTTTATAATATCAATATAAATTTAATTTCTTCTGTGTGTTTCAATAATTACTTAAGTAACTGATCTAATCAATAGAGGTCATGATAACCATCAATAATTTATCAATAACTGGTTTTAAAATTGAAACTTCGTTTTGTACGAAATAAACATTTGGTGACTTAGCTCTTTATGGACCTGTACCCTTTATTTGAATTTCTTTGTTCGCCATTCTGTAGCCATGACCTTTACGTACTGCTTGTATTATTTCGTTCATTATTATATTAAAGGGAAGTGGACTTAACGAGTCACCCTGTCTGACTCCGCTTTGTACTGGTTACACTGTGTTAGTTTTCCATTTATCTTTGCCTATATTCGATTATAGAGGTAGACGCTTTCGATGGTTTGTATAATATTGATTGGTATGTTTCTTTTATACAGTAGGTGTAAGATGTCTTCGACTTGGATGCGATCAAAAGTTTTTGTCAGGTCTATAAAACATAAATATGCTGGTTTATTGTACTCGATGGCATTTTCTGTGATTTGTCTTAGTACAAATACGGCCCCTACGCAGAATCAGCCGGATCTGAATCCTTGTTGCTCATCTGATAAAGTTGTTAGTTTATTAATTTTGTTGGTTAGGTCTTTCGTGGTAAGCTCAAGTACGGTGTTTAGTGGATTTATACCTCTATAATTATTGGGGTCTTCTTTATCTCCTTTCTTGAACATTGGTATTATTATGCTGTTTCTTAATGCGTTTGGTATCTTGCAGTGCAATATTAGTTTTTGTATAAGTTTTGTCATCTCTAGGGTTATACTTTCTTCTCCGTATTTTAGAAGCTTGTTGGTTATTCCGTCTGGTCCTGGTGACTTTCTATTTTTGAGTGAATTTATGACTATTTCTGCTTCCTGAAAAAAATTATTAGCATATGTATTGTCACAGCCATTTGATAATTATTTTGTTTGTATACCGCTTTGAATGCTGTAGTTACAAAATCTTTTATTAAAATTCAAAGAAAACTTTAGCTATAAAACCTTTTTAAATCATAACAATCTTTCCACTTGTCGGCAATAATTTTTATAATTTTTCGCCATCACTTCAATTTATTTTAACGCGTAAGTGGTGTAATAAAAATTGATGAGGTTCATATAGTTGACTAAGACTCTGAGCGCTGAACGGTCGTTTCCGTGGCGTAAGATTTTTTAATTTTGTGTATTATAAGTGATAATTTTGTTACATCATTTTTTAAAAGCACACGATATGTTTTGTTGGGAACTGGCAAATATAGATTTTCAATAATTTTGAAGTTTAATTTTGTAATATACGAACCGTGTATTTTATACGCAAATTCGGGTAGAATTGCGTTGGTACACACTTGACATGTATATTATCTGGTTTACACTCTGCTTCTTCAAGTTGATATGCATTGGTCAAAGGATGATGATAAAAAAGTGAATATTATAAGAGAAAGCATGAGCCGACATAGATTTATTATTTTAATTTATAATAGTAAAGAAACTGCTACATCAGTGTTACTTAGTACATGGACGTCAATCTAAATTTGCTTTACCAGATGAAACCAGATTCGACAATATTGGCCACATTACAAAAAGAGACGATAGTGCAAAAATCTAGGATGTACAAAAGTAATACTACTTATACACCCCGAATGTTTCGAAAATTTTCACCTTAAAATTTAATTTACGTTTAAGATACAATATGTTTCTTTATTAAAAACTGTACAGTTTTCCTTGAAAATGACAAAAAAAATTTGTGGTTGTAAATTTGTCCTAATTTAAGTGTTTTTAATCAATCTAATAAATTAATTGTCAAATTTCTCTTTGTATATTGAGCGGCCGTTAAGGGTTTAATACTTTATAAAGAATAAACTGGCCTCAAATTTACTTTACTTACCTCAACACTATTTGAAAGGTAATATTAAAGTCTATTTAACACCACCTTACCTCCTTGCTTTCCCCTTAGTTTTGAACCTAATGCACCATGGACCTTGGGAGTACCTAAAATAATAACTACCCTAACACCATTGGACAAACACACTACTGACCATAGTATCATACATTAAAATCTGCAAAACTTATAATCGAAGTATACAAATTTCTCTCAAATTTATACAGATGCTTCAAAATCAACAGATGGTGTGGGAGCAGCAGTTATATCCTCTAATATGTGTCAAAAATATAAGTTGCCAATACACTATAGTACTCTTAATGCAGAATTATACGCCATATACGAGGCACTCACATATATTATTTCCTCGCCAAATCAGAAATATATAATTCTGACTGATTCATTAAACTCACTACAATCTATAGGAAAAATATTCCCAGAGAATCATATTCTTGAAAAAATAAAACAAAATCTGATAGAGATAGAAAATTGTAATAAGGAGCTAATTCAGCTGACTCTATTATTGTAAAATACGTGATAGCTAGTGATGTTTCAAGTGTTATCAAATCGCGGATCCTAAGTGAGTGGCAAAACCGGTGGGAATTTTTAGTGTCCAATCTTCGGAATATTAAACCAGACATTAAGCCATGGAGATGTTTCCCACTAAAAGAAGGGATCAAGTAACAATAACTCGTCTTATATTAGGTCATACCAGTGCCATGCACAAGTTCTTAATTACTAAAGAATCCGAACCAAAATGTGAGCAGTGTAACGTTAAACTCTCGGTGAAACATGTTGTAGACTGTACAGTTTTCTACACAGCAAGAATCAATTATGATATCTCAATAAACTGAGAGAAAGCACTTGGTGCAAATTGTTCATTCACAAATATGTTAAACTACTTAAAAGCTATTAATTTTGTTAATATATAATATATTTAATATTGTAAATCAGATTCTCGCTAATAACCTTCGGGTTGATGCGAATTTGTAAATAAAGAAAAAGTCTATTTAATAAATATATTTCCAAGACACACAACGCTTATGCACATATGTATATAATCTGGAAGAAATAAACTAATATATGTTATTTCTCTCATTAACATTCTTTCTAAGAAGGTAAATATATCTATGTATATATATATATATATATATATATATATATATATATATATATATATATATATATATATATATATATATATATACCAGCAAAATATTGATAAGTTTACCGATGTTTCAAACTATTCAATGAACTTGTCTCACTATACACTCGTGAACCGCACCAATTTATATTGTTACGAAGGCAAATTTATTTTACATGGGTTACAAATTTACATAAAATATTTACATGGGCGAAGCATACACAATAAAAATTACCCCGGTAGGAATTTACTAAGGAAATTTTAATGGTTGCCACTAGCGTTTAGTTCAATTTGTAGATTAGTCACTTTTAATTGAAAATTGTCCGACTATAAAATTAATTTTTTTTTTGTTGGTATCAAGTGACGTCACTTACTATGACGTGGTTTATGTGCATCCGGATTTTTTCTTCTTCTTCTTACGGTGCCTATCCGTTCTGGATGTTGGTGATCAACATGGCTATCTTAACTTTGCTTGCTGCTATTCTGAATAGTCCGGTTGTGGATGTAATAAACCACTTTCTCAGGTTTTGAAGCCAAGATATTTTTCTTCTCCTGGTCCTCTCTTTCCAAATACCTTGCCCTGAAGAACGAGTTGCAACAAGCCTTGTTGTTCATTCCTCATAACATGGCCAAGATATTCTAGTTTGCGCTCTTTGATGGTGTAATAATCTCACATTCCTTGCCTATTCTACGTAGGACCTTAACATTAGTCACACGATACACCCATGAATTTCTTAAGATACGTCTGTAACACCACATCTTTAATGCCTCAAGTTTTCTTAAGGAAGCTTCGGAAAGTATCCAGGCCTCTATTCCGTATAATAAGGTAGATAATCCGGATTTATACTGTACCAATTGTAGATAATTTTTTATCCTTCCTGTAAAACTAAGTATTTATTGTAAGTTTATATGCAAGTTTTTTCGACGTTTTTTCGTTATTTCTGTGCAAAACCATCTGCAGTTTCGGTTTTATTAGAACTTATATAAAAGTTAAACATAATCTAAAATCGATATAGGTAAATTAATAACTTTTATTAAGAATAAAGGACCCAAAGTACAATATTACCTTTTGCATTATTTTAAGTTATATACTATGATGCCTCAGACGTAATTTAGAACTGTCACGTAACAAAAGGCTTAGTGTGGTAAACGCCTCTGTATAAATCTCAGAGATAGAAGGACGACGAGGATCCTTCATAAGACCGAAATGTCATATTTCAGTATAATTTGACACTCTGACGACTTCGGTATCCTGTAACTTCATATGGATATACAGTTTGTGTTGTTTCTGATTATAGTGTTTACCCTTGTCAGTCGGTTGCTCGATTGATGCATGGTGAACAAACGTTGTGATACTGTAATTTATAGCTGACTAACTAATTACCGTTTTAACGAAAATTTTAATAAAAAAGACAAAACGTACAAAGTTTGATTTGAAAGCTTTTAGAAATAGGCCATGTAATTTATCAAGATTCAAATTTTTGTTTCAATAGTTTTACGGTAATGTTTATTTTCCATGAAATATACAATTAATAGTATTACAATAAAATAATTAAACTATAATAAAATGTAAAAAATATTACTTTTACTTTATAGTTCTGTAATTGGTTCAAGGTATATAAACAGTAGTGCCCACTAAAACAATTAAGTTGGGCATGGGCCATTTTTTAAACTGCTTATTGATATTGATCCTATAGCAAGGCGAGTTTTACTACTTTATTAGTTATAATTATTACCTATGTTAAGATAAAATAAAAAAAATAAAAACATTTTTACAAGAGAGAGACAATTCATGCATACAATCAACCAAGATAATAACTGATGCATATATAATTTTTTAAGATTTCGTAATCTATTCTTAATTTGACTTTAGTTATAACCTAATTGGTCTCAAAAAGGTGGCTGAACAGTTGTCTATGATTTTGTTTCAAATACCTAGTAAACAATGTCTTAATCATTTTTTGCGAATTTATAGTGATTAGGTATGTTTTGTAAATTTCAGGGAGCAAATTGTAGATTCTGGCTTGTAAATACTCAAAATTTCGTTTACCAACTGTTTTCTTTGCAATATTTAATTTAACAAAAGACTGTGTTCTATTTCTCGTATGATAGGTATGCCCTAATGATGTGAGTAAGTGTTTATTTTTGTATAAATTGGTGGTTATTTATACAAAATACCAAAATATGGTATTCTTCTTCTTAACATGCCATACACCAAAGTGCGTAGGCGAACTCATTACTAGAATTCTGTTCTTGGCGTCGTGACACAGCTCACCTGTATTGTGTATTCCTGTCCATTCTTTAATATTCCTTAACCAGGATAATTGTTTACGGCCGGCTCCTCTCCTACCTTCGATCTTCCCTTGTAGGATTAACTGTGGTATTTCATATTTTGCTCCTCTCAATATGTGCCCAAGGTAACCAATCTTGCGTTTTTTATTTAAGTCAAAGAGTTCTCTTTCCACGCCGGGTCTGTTAAGGACGTCATCGTTTCGAACTCTATCCACCCAAGGTATGCGCATCATTCTTCTCAATGACCACATTTCAAATGCTTCAAGTTTGTTGATAGATGTTTTTTTCAAAGTCCACGTTTCCATACCATAAAGCAAGATGGACCATATGTAGCACTTGACCATTCTGTAGCGTATTTCGAAGTTTAGGTGTTGATTACATAGGGGCGGTCTGAATTTCACAAAAGCTTGTCTTGCTATTTGTATTCGGGTTTCTATCTCGTGTTGTGGATCCGATTGGTCATTGATTGTGGTGCCAAGGTATTTAAAAGTTTTTACGCGATTTATACGATTGTCACCTATGCATATTATCGGGTTTTCTGGAGGGTTTCTGCTAATGACTATATATTTCGTTTTCAAAATGTTGATTTTGAGGCCATATTTTTTACCTTGCTATTCAAGTAATAACTGCTGATCTTCCAAATTATCAGTTATAATCACTGTATTGTCCGCATAGCGTAGGTTGCTAATTGGTATGCCGTTCACCTTAATGCCTAATTCTGTATCTTCTAATGCTTCCGCAAATATATTTTCAACATATAAATTAAAAAGCATCGGAGAGAGTATGCAGCCTTGGCGGACACCTTTCCGGATTTCAAATTTATCCGTATATTGGTCTCGATCAATCCTCACCTTTGCCATTTGGTTCCAGTGTAGATTCTGAATAATTCTGATCTCCTTCTGGTCAATGTTGGCCCTATGTAGTAGTTTCATCATGATATCATGTTTAACACTGTCAAATGCCTTCTCGTAGTCGATGAAGGTGAGGTAGACATCTTTTCGTTGATCTAAGCAGTTTTGTATTAAGGTATTCAAACATAAAATTGCCTCTCTTGTTCCTAGTCCTCCCTTAAAACCGAATTGTGTTGACCCGCTAAGTTCTTCTAGTATCTTGTACATTCTTGAGTGTAATATCCTAAGGAAGAGTTTCAACAAGTGACTCATTAAACTGATTAAGCGGTGTTCATTGCATTTTGTGGCATTAGCTGTTTTTGGGATCATCACAAAGGATGACTGCAGCCATTCTCGCGGAATGTAACCAGTATCATAAATTCTATTGAACAGCCTTACCAAAATATAGTATAAGAATATATAATTGTCTTGTATTTAACATTTGAGATTCGGTAAAGATCATTAGTAGGGTATCTCGAAGGTCTATTGTAAATAATTTTGAATATTTTTCTCTGGATAATGTCTAGTTGGTGAAGGTATGTATTTGCAACTCCACCCCAACTAAGTATTCCATAACGTAAACGTGATTCTACCAAAGAATAGTAAACAACCTTCAGATGATGGATATCCAGTATGTTGCGTAAATATCGCATTTTGTGCAATAGACATCTCAATGTTTTACACGTTTGGTTTATGTGTATATCCCATCGTAGATACGAGTCGATTTGAACACCAAGGTATTTTGTGTTACTCACTGCATTAATACTTAGATTTTTTATTTTTATAAATTTATAATCAGAGTACAAAATTGCTGTATCATCTGCAAAACTTAATATATCACCTTTAGTCCGGTAAGTAATGATACTGTTTATGTACAGTATAAATAATATAGGTCCTAGTAAAGTCCCTTGTGGTATACCAAAATTTATGCTTTTGGCACTACTCAATTTCCCTTCTAGCCGCACTCTTTGATATCGATTTTCTAAGTAGCTTTCCATTAGGTTAAATGTGTTTCCTCTTATACAAATGTCTGCTAAAGTATCTAATAGTTGTAAGTGACTAACCGTATCGAACGCCTTTGCCAGGTCTTGGAATACACAAGCTGTTGGTGTACTGCTGTCAACTAAGTTGTAAATTTTATTAGATATGTGTAATATATTATGTTAGATATAAGATAAAAAAGAAGAAGACCGATGACAGACAGATGTCATCCGGTACCGCCATTCCGACCAGGGTCATGTAACTTGTAAGTGCTTGTAACTTGTAAGTTTATTGATTGCTTAATAAAGATTCTATGTGAACCTTCTTGTTTAATATATATATGACCAAAGGAATCAAAACATGGTGTCAGGTGTAAAGGCTGCTAGTGTGCCCGAATTTTGAGTACGTAGAAGTGTTGATTAAGTTTGAAACCACGAGGAAAGAGTGAGGTTAGAAGCCCGCCAATCCAAAGATTTTCTAGAGATTTTAACAATAATAATGTAATTTAAACCGCCTAGTCCATTATTTGAGCATCAAAGTCCAGCTAGTTATTGGCTTTTATGGAAACAGAAGTTTAGAATTTACCTTACCGCTAGTGAGAAGAGTGCTTCAACAGAAGAAGTGAAAATTGCAAATCTTTTAAATTTTATAGGAGATGAAGGTGTTGATATTTATAATACATTTACAGAAGACCAACAGGCTACTCTCGATAAATTAATAGGTGCGTTTGATGATTACTTTTTGCCAAAAAAGATAGTTCCAATGGAAACCTTTAAGTTTCATAATCTTGTTCAAGGTAATGAACAATCTATAGACCAGTACCTGACTGAATTAAAGAAACAAGCAAGATTATGTGAATTTAAATGCACTAAAGCAACCTGTGGTGAGTCCTATGAAGATAGAATGATACGTGATCAGCTAATCATTGGGCTAAAATGTAATAAAAGTCAACTCAGACTCCTTAGAGAACAGGCTCTTACTACTGAAAAAATTCTTGAATATTGTAAGAGTATTGAGTTAAGCAAAGACCATATTAAAGTTCTTACCAAAGAAGAAGATGTTAACTTTGTGAAGCAGTACAAACCGTTGAAAAAATTATTGTGTAAGAAGTGCTGTTATGAACATTTTCCTAACAGATGTCCTGCTTTTAAGAAGACTTGTGCTAGTTGTCAAGTTAAAGGTCATTTTGCAAAAGCTTGTCCTAATAGAATTGAAGAAACATGTGAAGGTAGTAGTAAGAAGAACACTGATCCACCTAGAGGAGAAAGAACTGTTAATACAGTCCAGGAGGAAGAAAATAAAGACAATTTGATATATCGCACATTGAAATCAAAAGTGGCATTATACAAAATTCGGTGGTTTTTAGTTACGACGACATCTAAAATCTACGAGCAAAACTACGTATGTTGCAAAGATCTCCGTTGTAATAGCTCGCTCGGTTTTCTGTTGACGTCGCTAATGTCACTTCTTACTTTGTTGTCGCGAGCATGGGTCGTGACCGAAAAACCGACACTAAACCAGTAAAGGTCCAGCCGCCGCAACGAGTCTTAGCTGAGGTGAGTGAAAAAGTGACATATAATGTCGTTTTTTTTAATTACTTGCTAGTAAAAATACAACAAATTATGATTTCGTTATTGGCATATTTCGTAAAGTGCCGATATTTTACTCAACTATTCCAGATAACTGTGTTTATATAGAATAAATAAAGGGCATATTGTGCTTAGTGTCATTTTTGTGGTTTAAATGTAATATTTTTAATTTCTTGCCATATTAAATAGACGTCATTTTAAGTAAAGTGTCATTGTTTTATTTAAAAATGTATATTTTATTAGAGAATTAGGATATTAAACACCGACATTTTGTTTTTATGACGTTTATTCCGTATTATTTTATAAAAGCTAAAACTTTGTAAAAGGCTAATTTCAATATTTTGTAAGTTTATCGCTTTAGATTTCTATGTATTGACTACGAATGACTTTAATTTTTGAATATAACCTAAAAAAGTACTATTTGTTAAAGGTACAAGAACTATCATGAATCCATCAAGAAGCAGAGGAAAAAAGATATTACAACTGGCAATTGGGAATGACAGTAATACCCAAAACACTGTGCCTACTTCCACCAGGAACTTTGAACAGACTGATGTTTCACTTACAGAAATAACATCTTCTGCTTTAAATATTATGAATAATTTACATGAAATCGGAGATAGCTCTAACCTTTTACCTGCTGAAATCAGTGATGATGGCGACTTTTCTCCCGCCTCAGATGATGATAGGACGTACTTACCCCCAAAAAAGAAACGCCGCCGATCTACTTCGACTTCATCATCCTCCAGTTCATTTTCATCTTCATCCAGCTCTTCTTCTTCCTCTAGTTCCTCGACTTCTTCATCAAGTACGTCGTCTGATTTGCCTACAACCTCTAAAGCTAATCAAGGTACTCATGATACCGAAACTTCTGCAAGCAATGTTAATCTTTCAAAAACTGATGAAGCCAAAGTAATTAATTGCAGGATAAATACCGACCTAAATTACCAGTTACCTGAACTTACTAAAAATGACGAAAACCTTACAAATGACCAAACTGCTCATAATTATGTCGGCAATGATGTCGAAGAAAATTTTGCAAATGATGTCTCTGACACGCTGCTGAATGAGGATTTTTTGGAACGGGATTTTGACAATAATTATCGAGTTGATAATGTAGCTCCTACAGCTTCAAATTCTCAGTTCGATGACCAAAGTACTCAAGCTCACGATGACAATAATGCCGCCCATTCAGCATCTGATGGCAATGATAAACCAAATAAGGAGAAGAAAAAGAAGCCGAGGTATGCCAGTATTGCGAAGAATTTAAGAAATGCCGGTCAAGAATATGTTTCAACTTCCAAAACAAAAAAGGTTTTTCCGGCAAAATTCTAAAACAAACTTCTGGAAATAGCTGTCGGCTGAAATGCTCAGATAAAATATTTGGAGGTTCAAGGCAAAAACTGTTTGATGCTTACTGGGCTATGGCTTCCTTAGACCGACAAAGAGAATACATAGCTCGTAGTATTTAAAATATTATCCCGAAATATCAATACAAGAAAATGAATTCAAATAGGAAGGCAAAAAATGCTTTTTATTTTGAAATAAATAGTACCAAAACCAGAGTATGCAAGACATTCTACAAAAATACACCAGATATAACTAACAGGTGTATCAGAACTGAACTGAAAAAAAAGATTCTTTTACTGGTATTCTAGAAGGTGAAAGAGAGGAAGACGTGAAAATCACAGAAAGTTGTCTGATATAAAAGTCATTAAAATTGAAAAAAACGTAATGAATAAGATTAAAATATTCTATGAAACGTCTTATTTTGATGACTTCAAGGAACTTGATTTGGCAAAAAGAACATCCAGAAACAGCCGACCTCAAGAACTTAAACCATTGTACCACCAAAAATTGGATATATCCGAAAGGAAGAACAATGACGTGAGGAGTCTTGTGGATTCGGGGTTGATTCCTGGATATTACCGATCCTACTATGAAAGTATTTTTAATTGAAAATGTAATAGCTCTTAAGTATTATCACATTTTTAAAAATGCTTATTTGCATTTTTTGTTACGATTTGTTTATTTTCTTACGTTTATTTTGATAGTCTTAAAATATTTTATTTTAATTAAAACATTGCGTGATATTGTCGTGACTGATTCGAGTAAGACTTTCTTTTGTAGTACATACAAATAAATACTTTTTCATCTAAAATTAGTTTTTATTGTATTCCTGACATTCATTTACTCAATTGGAGTAGTAGAATAGTAGAAGAGTTAATGAATTAAATATGCCATTAAACAAAAAATAATTGATTGTATAAAAACAAGAGTGACACTATACTGAATTTTTTTTTTCAAATACCTTTTTTTTCAACAAACACTAGTTAATTTATTTAAAAGTTATTTTATACTGAAAAAGAGATAATTAAATTATTATTTAAAATTAATCACATTGCTTGTTTTCAATTTATTTTTAAGTCTGGGCATAAAAATCATGTTAAAAAACTTTAAACAGCTATACTGTAAAATTTAGTTTTTTATATAGTGCCACTTTTGATTTCAATGTGCGATATGTATATGAGTGTCATTCCAAGAGTAAAAATTCATGGTCTGAAACGTTGATGGTAACTGGAAAAGAGGTAAAATTTAAATTAGATTCAGGTGCTGATATCAGTATTCTACCTAAGTATATTTTTGATTCTCTATCAAGTAAGTTGCTACTTAATAAAACATTAACAACCCTAGTTGCTTATGGCAATTTTAAATTTAAACCAGTAGGTGAAGTTTTTTTGGAATGTCAGTATAAAAATAGCTCCTGTAAATTAAAGTTTCTGATTGTTGATTTTAATGCTGAACCAATATTAGGCCTTAGCAATTGTATTAAATTTGACTTAATAAAAAGAGTAAATGCCATAGAAACCACCTTGCCAACTAAAAAAGAAGATATTTTGATAATGTTTAATACAATATTTCAATGGTTAGGTAGAATGCCAGGAGAATGTAATATTGAACTTTCAGATGATGCTAAGCCAGTTATTCAGTATAGTAGAAAAATTCCATTGTCAATGCATGATAAACTAAAGGAGACACTAGATAGTTTGGAGAAAGACAAAGTTATTGAGAAAGTAGAGTATCCAACTGAATGGGTAAACAATTTGTTGATAGTAGAGAAAAAACCTTCAAATAAACTAAGGTTATGTATAGATCCCAAGCCACTTAACAAATTTATTCGTAGAGAACATTTTGCTATACCAACATGTAATGATATAGTAAGTAGACTTTCAGGAAAAAACATATTTAGTGTTATAGATATGAAAAACGGGTTTTGACAAATTGAATTAAATAAAAAAAGCTCAGATTTATGTACATTTAGTACACCTTTCGGAAGGTACAAATTCAATCGCCTTCCGTTTGGAATTTGCTCTGCACCAGAGATTTTCCAGCGGAAGAACTTTGAAATGTTTGGTGTCATTGATAATGTTGATATCTATTTTGACGATATTATTATATCGGGTAGAGATGAACTTGAACATGACATTGCTCTTAAAAAAGTATTTTAAACTGCTATTGATAACAATATAAAATTTAACTGGGAAAAATTTCAATACAAATTAGTTGAGGTATCATTTATGGGACATATCTTATCAGGAAAAGGTGTTAAGCCAGATTTTAAAAATATAGAAGCAGTAATGTCTTTAAAATCACCTAAAAATAGGTCAGAAGTTCTTAGAATACTTGGTATGGTCAAGTTTTTTTCGAAATTTATTCCTAATTTATCAGCTATAACTTCAAACTTAAGAAATTTAACCAGGAAAGATGTACATTTTTCTTGGAGCAGTGATCATGAATCTGAATTAAATCAATTGAAGTTTCTTATAACTAATTCACTAACTTTGAGGATATTTGACCATACAAAAGAAATAATAATACAGTGTGATGCATCTGGAGAAGGGCTAGGGTGTTGTCTTCTTCAAGAAGGGCATCCAGTTTCTTTTGCATCCCGTTGTCTTACTCATGCTGAGAAAAGGTATGCACAGATAGAAAAGGAATTACTTGCAGTTGTTTTTGCAGTAGAAAAATTTCATTATTTTATTTATGGGTATAAAACAGTGGTTCAGAGTGAAGTCAGTGCTAGATTGCAAAGAATGTTACTTAAATTATTAAAGTATGATATCAACCTTGTTTATTTGCCAGGTAGGGACATGGTAATTGCAGACACATTATCTAGGTCATATTTAAAAACAGAAGTTGAGGATGATCCAGAAATGGAATATGTCATTCATGCCATATCTAAGGATATTCCTATGAGTGAGAATAAGAAAATAATATTTCAAAGGGAAATTGATAATGATGAAACATTAAGAAAAATAAAAGGATACTGTATTGAATCTTGGCCTGTTAGTGATAAAAATTTGAACAAGGAATTAAAGTTCTACTATAAATTAAGAAAAAAGATTTATTTATCTAATAATTTATTATTTTTGGAATATAAAGTTATTGTTCCAAATTCACTAAGGAAAGAAATGTTGGAATTGGTTCATAAAGCACATTTTGGTATTTCAAAAACTAAAGCCAAAGCTAGACAATTACTATATTGGCCCTATTTAAGTAGAGATATAGAGGATATGATTTCAAAATGTGAAAAATGTCAAATATTTCAAAGATCTAACCAAAAAGAGCCATTAACTAATCATTTTATACCTTGTAGACCGTGGCAATATTTGTGTTCAGATTTCTTTCAATACGATAATAAGAACTATTTACTGATTGTGGATTCCTACTCGAAGTGGTTGGAAGTAACTGAAACTAAAGGTAAAACATCTCAAGAGGTAATTAATTTTAATTAATTTTTGCAAAGAAAAATTTGTTCAATTCGGTATCCCGGAAAAATTTTATGCCGATAATATGCCATATAATTCTGAGAATTTTAAAAAGGTTGCTCAAGATTGGGATTTTGAAGTTATTTTTAGCAGTCCGTACCATTCCCAATCAAATGGACTTGCTGAAAAATATGTAGGAATAACTAAACAAATGTTACAAAAGTCTGAATCTACTAAGGATTTGCCTATTCTACTTATGGAGTACCGTAACACCCCATTAACAAATCTAGACTATTCTCCATCCCAACTATTTTTGCACAGAATGTTAAAAACTTGGATACCTATGTCTAATGAAAATCTAATTCCAAAAGTTTTAGAGTCCAGTATTATACAGGAAAAATTGAAACATAATCAAAATGTTCAAAAGAAATATTTTGACTGAAATGCAAAAGAATTAGATAAACTTAATAAGGGGATAATATTTTAATTCAGAAAGGAAAAGTATGGGAAAAGGGTAGTAAAAGACATATTTAATGATAGGTCTTATATTGTTCAGGATTCAAAAGGTATAGAATGTAGACGGAATAGAAAGTTTCTAAATAAAACAAATTTATCGTGTAATAAAGACTTTTTATGATATGATCTTCATTTGAATTTATTTAAAAATGAAAATATCTTGCTTTGCAATAACGAAGTACACAATGTTAGTACCCCAACTGGTCATGGTAGATATGATATCCCAACTGAATCTGATTTTAAAATCGTGAGTCAGAATGATAGTGATATCTGTGAAAATCATAGTGACCATGAAGGTCTTACTGATATTGAGATTGAGATGTTTGAAAATGTTAAATTAAATAATGACGTTATTGTTGATTTACCTAGATTTAAAAATAACACTTGCATTTCAGATAACCTACTGAATGTAAGAGATGAGGAGGAAGGTAACACTATCATTAAAGCAAATAAGAGATCTCACAAGCCTCCTACATATTTAGAGGACTATGTGTTAAATTGAAATTGTAGCTACTTGTTTGCATTTGTATTTTAGTTTAATTTGTATTTTAGTTTTGTACTATCTTAAAAAAAAGGTAACGTGTAATATATTATGTTAGATATAAGATAAAAAAGAAGAAGACCATTGACAGACATATGTCATCCGGTACCGCCATTCCGGCCAGGGTCATGTAACTTGTAAGTGCTTGTAACTTGTAAGCTTATTGATTGCTTAATAAAGATTCTGTGTGAACCTTCTTGTTTAATATATATATGACCAAAGGAATCCAAACAATATGTATGACATTGCATTCTCCGTGGATACTCCCTCCCTAAAACCATATTGTTTGTTTTAAATTAACTTATATTTTTCTAAGTATAATACTAGTTGATATTTTATAGCTTTTTCCAATATCTTGCAAAGTGAAGGGATTAGTGAGATTGGTCTGTAATTATTTGGTAATTTTGGATCGCCTTTCTTATGAATGGGAATCACCACTGTTTGCTTAAGTTAGTCGGGCGATTTGGCGCTAGAAAATGCATTAATTATTAAATAAGTAATGGGACCAGTTAGTATTTGCAATAGTTCTTTAAGTACTTCAGATTTAATACCATCTACTCCTACAGCTTTGTGCGATTTTAATGAGGCTATAATTTGAACAACGTCATTTTCATCCACAGGTGATAAAAAGAAGGAATTTATTGTAACGTTTCTCTTTGGTGGTCAAGAAGGAGGTTTTATTATCTTCTGAGCATATGTTTCTCCAACTTTTAAAAAATATTTGTTAAATTCCTCGGCGATCTCATTTGTGTCGGTAATACATTAGTTATTTGCAGTAAGTATTTCTTTGATATTTTGAGTATTAACATTTTCACTATTATAGTTATTTACTATTTTCCACATATTTTTTGAAGACTTCTTATTTTTCATAATTTCTTTTTTAAAGTAATTTTTCTTTATTACTGATGTTTTCTTTGTTGGCTGATTTATGTGATCTCTATACAGTTTATTTTTTTTATTAATTAATTTGACTAGTCCTGCTGTAATCCATTTTTTTTTCGCTTTTCATTTGCGTGTTTTATTTTGATGGTTTTAGTATGTTTAATTATATGGTCATTTAATATCTTTATTAAGTATTCTGTTATGTCATTCATATTATTTATATTATAATACTCAGTCCAATCAAAATTTTTGATATCCATTTTTATGCTGATTAAAGTTCCTTTATGATCTGCAACATCAGTCAAAATCACAGTCTAGTTCCCTTACTATTACCTCAAATTCATCAATGTTCTTAGATAGGCTCCTGATGTTTTGATGCAGTATCTTATAGTCTAAGAGCCAGTGGGCGGCTACCTATATGTATTTGACGATACCTGGATTTTTGTACAGTAAGATGAGTGAGACCCCTATACCTACTATACATGAGATGAAGAGTAACTAAGCTCCAGGTGGCCGACTTGGCGGGCGCTCAGGTAAGACAGGTATCGATTTTTGGTCAATTTTATAAGTATTTGACGACGTCTGCCGCTTTGAAATTTGAAAATACATTAATATTATTATCGGAAAATAGCAATGGCAGACCATTATCGTGCGGTTTTCATTGCGGCAGACAATTTTGAAAGTGCTCAAAAAAATAAAATTTTCAAAGTAATTGACCAGATCTGCCATTAATATATTTCATTTATTAGGGTCTTAAAAACTTATATTGATCATTGCAGACGTCATCATGGTGGACATACTTCAGTAGACAAGAAAATCTTAGCTACTATCCGGTCAGATGTATCTGTATGACGTTCCCTGTTTCATATCAATATCATTTACGTTCTTACTGTATTCATAGCAATTAATACTTCATTTTGCAAATTATGGACTAAAATTTAGAAATTTGATGATAAAATAGTCAATTTATTTGATTTTTTTCTTTTAATTTATTCACAACAAAATTGAAAAAAATGAGTCATGAATTACAAAAAATATTTTCTTTTATTGATTTGAATTTTTATTAATCTTCATCGGAATCATTTGTCTCCAGGTGGGACTCCTCTTCATCATCCTATGATTCGGAATCTGTAAAAATTAAGCATAAATTATTAAATAAAAGTCAATCGTAAATTGATCTGAACACATTCGGTAAAGAATTAATTATTATGAACTTACAAGGAACTTGGGTGATTAAATCACTGACAGAAGTTGGGAGTTGATCTCCTTCAAACCATTTGAATGTAAATTTCTCGTCTTGCTCTATCCAACCAAACTCTAATGGATCCAATGTCGTAGGTTCTTTTTTGTAAGCAGTTTTCCAAATTGTAGAAATATAATGCGCTCTCAGAAGTTGTTGATAAAGCTCACTTTTACATGGTGGTATTGAGCTTGCATCAAAATTCGAAATTTTTTTGCTAAAATTTTCATTGACATCGGAAGCCTTATAATTATTGACGAAAAGTTGGTATCTTCCATCATCAACGTCAACAGATTTTTTTGCATTATAAAGTTGGCAGGTAAACTTTTGAATGCTGTTAAACAGCTGTTGTAACTGGTCCTCTGTAAAATTTTCTTCAACAAGAGTACCAAATGCTTCTTGAACTTCTGTATTTTTCTTCGATAAGGTAAAAGGTCTTCATTTCCCTTTATTAAAGAAAGCCGGATTGAAATCACATCCTGTGAACGCATGGAAGCCGATTAAGCTTTTGGCTAGCAATTCACCAAGCTCTTTGTAAATTTTTGTGATTTGAATATACCTTTCCTTATTTCCGGTGCCATTGAGCATCCAAACATTAGAATTGGCATGTTGTAATCGTGTCATATTACCAATCATTATAATTAAAATATCAGTATCAGAGGCTCTAATAACAATATTCGACTGCTCTGTGGTATTGCAAGCATGATACACAATCTTAGTATCAGCTTCTTCATGTGAGGTACAACATAAACTTTCAACTACACTTGATTGGATCTTGTCATCTACAATTTGATATGATTGACAAGTTCGGAAATTTATGAAAATTTGTCGGTTACCCAAAAATGATTTCATTTCCTCACTAGACCAGTGTTTTATAAAAAAATCTACCAAAGCTTCCTTGAATTTAGTATTCTTCAATTCTTTTGAAAAATCTGACGGTCGCACCTGTTCAAACCCCGAAATTGTGTAATCAATCAACGACGCTTCATGTCGTAAACATCTTTCACTATTTTTTATCGATGGAAATATATTTTGGTCAAAGATTACATCAATTCTTCGTGTGGAATATTTCGAAACCATTTGCAGAAATTTCTTTGAAATACTCCCGAATGTTTTGGGGACTTCTTTCATTGAATGGAGAATAAAAAATCCATCGATTAAAAATACGTCTGTGTTACGTGGTGGTTCTTAATCAACATTTGGTTTAAGGCATTTTAGAAGAACGGATTTATCAGTTTTGCAGAAGCCACCATCGAGATGACATAAAGCAAGAGGTGAGATATTGGATACGCTAAAATTTTGAGAACATCAATTTGATGGTCCATTGAAATTCCCAACAAACGTCCAAATAAATCTCTCTATCTCTTGCTGCTTACCTCCGATTTTTACAGATTTCTTTTTTAAAAGTAGACTGAAAAAGTTGTGTATGGGAGTCTTTTTGATAGCCTTTTCAAATCTTTTCGAATCAAATGCACATTCCGAGATGAAATTTGTTCGTAGCTCTCCGCCATTTTTTTGGATGTTTAAGAGGAACTCTTCCACTTGAGATGACGCAGCTTTTCCGGAACCTATGTTGAATAATTGATCGGGTGATAAATCTAAGCCGAAGGGATTCACATATTGATCAAATGCGTTAATAAATTTTTCAAGTTGTTGACAACTGTTCTTAATGTTATGTGGTTGTAACTCAGGTGAAATATCTTGCTTCTTGGTAATTCCTAACCCATCCAATACGTGTGTAATTATACTTGAGCGGATATCGTGACTTCTCGCCCATCGTTGACGAGCTGAAATCGAGTGAGTGAGATGTGAGATACCAGTAAGTGTTCTCGCAGCATCTGCATTAATGGTCTGCTCTAATGTAAGATCAATAGGTTGCCTTGAAAACGGCTTATCGGTCCGTTTGATTCCGAAAAATCCATTTTGAAAATCTTGCTCTAAACCGGGATGAGTAGTCGGAACTTTTACCAAATTATAATGATATTGGACTGCCCATTTTGCATAATTTTGATGGTTAAGTACAAAGAATAAATTAGTTATTTTTGGTAAGGTGTCAAGATATAATTGGAAATCACCAACACGAATACTCCTACTTAGTTGTAAGTAATGATCAAAGAGTTTGATATAAATCATGTAAAATTGAGCTGTTTTACCGTGTTCACCATTCAATGTTTGTTTCACCAAGAACGTAAGATGAAATTTGATTGTGTTGTTGATATCTTTGGGAACACACACATATATTATTTGATGATGCCGATTAATTTTATTGCGAATTTTATTTCGATTCTTTTATTTGAGCCCGAAAACGACAGTAATTCATTTACTTGTATAAAAATGTACTATTTAATTTTAATACTAAATTTTAAAATTTTATTATTTTAATATTTTAAAAATATTTTTGAGGTACAAAATTAAATATTAATATTAATAAAATTGCTGTAAATATTTATCCAAAAACCTCGACGCCTATGATCTTCCTCACGTCCTTCCGCTCGACACCGTAACTGTCTATACTTTAAAAATACGTCACTCCGTAAGATTTCCAGAACGAAGTATAAGCTAGAATGAGTACAATAGTGATTCATAGAGAATAAAAGAAAGATAGCTATAGACAGTCTATGCATACTTCTGACCGGATAATAGCTAAGATTTTCTTGTCTACTGATGTATGTCCACCATGAAGACGTCTGCCATGATCAATATAAGTTTTTAAGACCCTAATAAATGAAATATATTAATGGCAGATCTGGTCAATTACTTTGAAAATTTTATTTTTTTGAGCGCACTTTCAAATTGTCTGCCGCAATGAAAACCGCGCGATAATGGTCTGCCATTGTTATTTTCCGATAATAATATTAATATATTTTAAATTTCAAAGCAGCAGACGTCGTCAAATACTTATAAAATTGGCCAAAAATCGATACCTGTCTTACCTGAGCGCCCGCCAAGTCGGCCACCTGGAGCTTAGTTACCCTCCATCTCATGTATAGTAGGTATAGGGGTCTCACTGTACAAAAATCCAGGTATCGTCAAATACATATAGGTAGCCGCCCACTGGCTCTTAGACTATTAAAATGTAGGCGATCATCATGTAAATATTGTTTTTTATCATCATGTAAGGTTTTTTAGATCATTGATCTCTTCAGTTGCGAATGGTAGGTATGTAATTGATGTCCCTTATATAAGCATCCATTATACAATTAATTGCACAAGTTTTCTCTCAATATTTCTAATAAAGATATTTTAATAAAAAAGTCATCAAAATATCATCAAAAGTTAAAATATATCAAATAAGAATATATAATTTATAAATAATGTAATATAACAATAAATGATAACTAAATGCCAAATCTATTGAGAATGTTATTAGTATCAGTTAAATATAATAACAATATGCAGTTAAAAGACAATAATTAGATAAAAATAATTAAAAAGTACATGCAAATACAAAAATATAAAACACTTAAAAAATATAAATCGAATTTGAGCCTAATTTATTGATTTTTTTCTATACAAAGATACTAAGCTGAAATTAATAATTTATGTAACGATTGAACTTTTCGAATTTTTTCTGGTTCTATTGGCGATATTGAGATTCCTATTGTCTTTGTTAGAATTTACCTGCTTTTGGTGTTCCTTGATGTGTTAATTTTTGGTTTGATGTTAATTTTATTTCAGTCTGTTGTGGTTGTGATTTCTTGTATCCGTGTTTTTCCTGAGCTTTTGGGTTTACCGGTTGTTTGAGTTTCACGCCAGTTTTATGGGTAACTGGTGTTTGTAGTTGTGGACTTTCAACTTCTCGTTCGACTAAAGAAGTTATTGGGGTGCTAGGTTCACTTTGTGTACGATGGCCGCTTTGTTCCTTTTCTTCAGTGTTATCTAGATTTTTTAAATCCTCTATTGTATACTTTCTACCATTTACAAATAGAATATCTTTTTTAACGTGACAGTTTGGTTCGTTGCCTTCTTTAAACTTGAGTAGATATTTTTTTATTAGTTTGTGTTCTTATTTTTGAACCTTGTAGGTTTTTTTTATTTTGAAAATTAATTGTTTTGTGAGGTACGACAGAAACTCTATTTTAGTTGGCGCAGATTTATCTCTTCCCAGTATATAGATATTGTTTATATCACGCTCGTTTATTTTTATTTTTAATAGACTATTTATCGACTCTCATACTACATGAAAGTCGAAAATTTCTTCTGTACTATCCAAGCCAAATATGATAATATTGTTTTAATATGTAATGTAAAACAATAAAAAGTATTTCGACAATTATGATTTTTATATTTTGATCATTACTCACCAAGGGCACAGTATATTGCTTAAAAAAATAAGTAGGTTCACTCTGCCGCCAGTCCTTTGTTCTTCATGTTTTATTTTTTTCACGAACATTAGTTCCCCGCGCAGATAAATTCCAGGTTTTGTTACACTGCTCAATATAATTTTTTATACACTGTTCGAAAATAAATCGGAAAAGTGTGACTTGTGGCCACCTAAAATTTAATTAGATTTTCGGAATAATGAACACTTTCCTTAATTTATCGTTTTCGACATTTATCAATGGTTTTCCAAATAATTATTACCGATTGTCCTTCAAAATATATTATGTTGAATCCAACAGTTTGGATTAATCGAATATGTAATTTTTATTTATTTAGTAGAATCACTGTTATTGGTGAGAAATCTCATAAAACGAAAAACTTATGTCGAAAGAGCTAATAAGGAAACTAATTCCTATAGATAAAAAAATAATACATTCGAATTATAAATTATATTTTGGGATTTCAGTTCTACAAGACCAGTTATAATAAAAATAGGATTATAAAAAACACAAGTAGCGAACTATGAATACAAGTTAGAATATAATATATATATATATATATATATAATTAATACTGGATATTCGTGACTGTCAATTTAAACAAACAACAAAGTTTATTGGGGCTGCAGTCAGAAGTTTGGCCGGGATGTTACAGAAACACTCTTTTGACTTTTGGTCTAGCTTTCGGAATTGTTTAATTCCTTTATCAAGACACTGTAATTAGAAAAATGTGTAAATATTTACAATATATCATAAAATTTCAGTGTACTAACTAGTCGTTGAGATTATTTGTACGAAGCTATGACACTCAACATTAATAACAAACATATACACTAAAACTTATACAATAATTATTACAATACATTTTAAAATTTATTTAAAAACAATAAAAGTTCTAAAAAGTTCGTTTTCTACATCTTCTTGGTGTGTTTTAACTTACCCATAGAGAATAAAAAAAAAAACAAAAAAAAATAGTATGATTAAAAATTCATTAGGAGTTCTTCATATGTTATTAATAGAAGGTAATGTATTAAACCTGTGTTGATGGTATGCAACCTGTTTAGCATGCAGGTGTATTATGGTGTGTATATGTTCCAGTAAGTCTTTGTGTCATTTTTGATGTTTAGTCAGTAAATAACAATAAATGTTACTCAATTTGTCTATATCGGACTTTTTATTTATACAAGACGCACTGGACTTTATTAAACACATTTCCAGGAAAACACGTTTAGAATGGTTATTTTCCCTTGCCAGAATACAGGAATCCTCGAAATTACATTCATGTTTTAAACTTAATGCATGTTCTGTCAACGCGCATGCGTTAATTTTTTTGGTTTTTATGTCGCTGCGATATGAGATCACCCTACTGTGAAAATTACGAGATGTTTCACCAATGGACACGTTTTTGCAATTAGCACACGGTATAGAATAAACAACATTCGATGATTCCTGTATTGTGAAAGGATCCTTTGTCTTTGTGTACAACTTCGATACCGTTTTCACATTTTTAGTTACATATATATATATATATTATATATATATATTATATATATATATATATATACATATATATATATATATATATATATATATATATATATATATATATATATTATATATATATATATTGTTATGATGTTTTATTTGTGTATGTTTTATGAGCAATGAGTATTTTTATATAACATATACATAGGGTTTTTATCGCGGTTCTCAAAGAATTAGTTTGTAAGCACTTTTTGAAATTATATATATGTATATATATATTCAACTAGTGAATTCAGAGGTTTATTCGGTCATTCAGGTTGGAAAAATAAAAAACAGAAGTCAACTACTTCATAAGTTTATAGAAGACGCTTTATACTTCTAAAGCTTCATCAGTTCTCTAAAATACAAAGATGACATAGAGTTTAGAAGAAATACAGATCTAATAATTTACTACTTACAACTCAATACGTAGTATTAAAGATGTTATTGTATATTATGTACTTAAGTTTACTCATTAATTAAGAACTAACTTAAAAAAATTAAACAGAAACAAAGAACACAAAAACTTTGCAAAAATAATATTCGCAGAAACGAAGATTTACAAAAATTTTAAAGGTACATTTGGCTTCATTTATAGTGTAATTTTTATGTATGAGAGAGTAATAAAACAATAAATTATGTATGCAAATCCCTAAACTGTTGATATGGGTGACTCAATGAAAAACAGATATTTGTCAACAAGTTTACAGAAGTATATAGGAAAACAATTTTAAATTGAGTATGACCACCAGGTATAAAGGTTGGAGCAGAATAGAATACAATAGTTGTGAGGGCTACTAATCCCTAAATAAGGTTGCCAGTGTCGGAGTGATGGAGGTTAACAGGTACTAATGAATTTGCAAGAAATGTAAGATGTTTATTTTATTGGTTATATATAACCAATAAAAGTTTAATAAGTACCTACCTATTTGCAAAATAAAGTTTAATTCTTTAGATAAAATAAAACGTTTTATTTTATCTGAAATGAGTGCATTCCACGAAGTAAGGGTTTCAACAATCAAACATTTAATTCTTTAATTCCAGGAATCTACGACAGTAATTGACTAGATAATTACCTTCTAAACTTATTCCACAGAAAATGTGATAGTGGGTTTTTCCATTTTGTAGGAAGGTCCAAGTGGCGTATTAAAAATTCTTAACAGTTCACTAAAAGCAGGTACTTCAGTTGCAAGGTGCAGTTTATTGTGTATACTAGTGTTATGGAAAATTTGGAAGTGCCATGGAAACGCCGAAAAATTGGTCCTTTAACAGTTAATGAAAAAACATTAATATTTAATTGTTTTAAATCATTTACAGACAAACGTTTATGTGAAAGTGTTAATGAGACCGTTGAGTTAGTTAGCAGTACACTTGGTGTTGGGAAATCTACGATTTACAGAGTTATTAAAGAAGAGAAATGTGGTAGTTTTCAAATGACACGTAATGCTCCGGGAAACCAAAATTTCAAATAGAATATCATTTTAAAGAAGGACTTCGACAAGTGACTCTTTAGACAAGAATTTCCAACATTGGATAAAGTTCTTGTCTCAGTTCGAGATGATAGGGATTACCCAGAAATGAGTCTAAGTACGTTATGGAAACTTTTAAAAGAAATAGGCTTCCGCTGGAAAAAGAATCACAGAAAGTCTATTTTATTAGATAGCACCGATATTGTCATATGGAGAAGACATTTTCTAAGAACCATAAAGGAAATAAGAAACCAAAAAAGAAAAATATTTTATCTTGATGAAACATGGATCAACGAGGGTCATACACCAAATAAATTTTGGCAGGATGAAACTGTTACAAGTTAAAGGCACGCTTTTGCAAATAACTTATCTACTGGTTTAAACCCACCATCAGGAAAGGGACGCAGGCTGATAATAGTACACATTGGCAGTTCAGACGGTTTTGTTGAAGGTGGTTTATTAACTTTTGAATCAACTCGTACCGGTGACTACCATGAAGATATGAACGCTGATGTCTTTCAAGAATGGTTCGAACAAATGATAGATCTTCCTCCTAAGAACTGTGTAATAGTAATGGATAATGCAAGTTATCACTCCAGACTTATAGAAGGACTGCCCACAACCAAGTGGTTAAAAAAAGACTTGCAGAATTGGCTGAGTTCAAAAAATATTGCGTACCATCCCGGATCTATAAGAAAGGAACTTTATTCGTTGTGTGCCCTTCATAAAGAAAAATTTAAAAAATGCGAAATTGATGAAATTGCCAAAAATCGTGGAATGACAGTACTTAGATCCCCACTATATCATTGTAAATTAAACTCGATTGAACTGGTATGGGCACAGATAAAGAGTGAAGTTTTAAGAAAAAATACCACTTTTAAAATTCATGATGTTAAACAGTTGTTTTTGGAGGCCGTAAATAATGTAAAACCTGAAAACTGGGAAAAGGCAGTAAATCACACTAGTAAAGAAGTGGAAAAAATGTGGAAGCTGGACAATATTACTGATAAAATGATCGAGCCAGTTATTATAAATCTTGGTTCTGAAAGTTCATCTTCTGAATCTGATTTGGATTTGTAACAAGTAGCTGTAAGTTTTATATTAATATTTTTATTCACCTATTTAACATACCTTAGACGGTTTTAAAAACTCTTTTTCTCTTTTGAAATTTTTTATAAATTAAAAAAAATGTGAATTTTTTGAAACTCTTTTTAATGTAGGCCAGTGAGTTCTAATATAGTGTGTGATAAAAGAGGTCACTTTTGTTTACATACACATAACACTTTATAACACTGAAATAATTCATTTATTTTTTACAATTATTGAAAGTAATTTTTCAATTAATCTTGAGCACGCCCATGGAGTGGTCGGAGGTACCAGTTAAAATTATGCTAATTACTCTCTCGTTCATAAATATAAACTATAGAGATGGTTCTCCAATGAAGACGAACAAAATACTGATTTATTGCAATCTATTCAAAACGACGTGACGCGATACCGAAAATTTTTAAGGGCCATATGTTCAACAAATTCCAAGGTTTGAGACAATTATGAACTTCTACCGGGGTCATTGAAAGATTAGTTGGACGGGTGGATTTGTATAACGGAAAAATTTTATATGATTTTTTTTGTAATTTATGTTTTAATGAATTTGAGAGATCTGGGATGATTATGTTATTATTTTGAACATAACTTAAATAGTGATTAAAGAGATAATTTATAAATTATATACTAGAGAATATTATAAAAAGTATTTATATGGGGGCATTCTTAAGAAATTAGCATAATAATATGTTTAAAAAGTTTAATAATTATTATATTATAAATATATTTGAGTGCGCCATCTAAATAGGCAACCAAATATACAATGAAGTAAATTTGGTTATGAGAACTTTTGTGAATAAGAGACAGTGGAAATAATAATTATGGATTTAAAATAGTGTTATTTATTAATTTAAGATACTCTGTGATTTGGAGGAGAAAGGACAGTATGCAGTAATCAGTGATTCAGTATGTCAGTAGTTGGTATTAAAGTTTTATAGTATTGAAAAGTATATTAGATGAAGATTAAAAAAATAGTGTTAAGAGAGTATTAGTTGGGGATTAAAAATTTATGTATATGGAGATTAGAAGAGATTAAAAATTATAATATTTCTTCTTCTTAGGGTGCCTGTCCGTTCCGAACGTTGGCGATCATTCTGGCTATGATGACTTTGTTGGTCGCTATACGAAATAGCTGTATTGAGGTCTTTCTATACCATGCTCTCAAGTTAGCAAGCCAGGATATTCTTCTTCGTCCTGGGGCTCTTTTTCCTTCAATTTTACCCTGCAAAATGCATTGGAGTAGCTCGTATCTGCTTGATTTCTCATTTTATGTCCCAAGTACTCCATCTTACGGCTCTTCACAATGTTGACCAAATCCGTGGTTGTGTTCATCCTCCGCAGTACTTCGTATTGGTGACTTTGTCTGTCCATGGTATCTTTAGGATTCTTCTGTATAACCATAATTCAAAAGCCTGAAGTTTTGATATAGTTTCTGCCTTGTCCAAATGTCCACGTTTTTACTCCATACAGAAGCACTGAGTACACGTAACATTTAAGGAGCATTATTTTTGTTTTCAGGGTGAGGTTATGGCTTTTGAACACAAAGCTCATAGTAAAGAATGTACTTTTGGCCTTTCCGATGCGACTTTTAATCTCTTGGATATAGTCCCACGACTCATTGATTATAGTTGCCAAGTAATTGTATTGTAAGACACGTTCAATTCTCATTTGGTTCACATACAGATTTGCTCCAGTTGTGTTTTGCTTGCTGATGCTCATTAGCTTGGTTTTGCTGGTGTTTATTACCCAGTCCATATGTTCTACTTGTTTTCGTTATTCTGTTCATTAAGTTTTGCATTAAGTTTTGTTTGTAGGGCTTCTTCAAAAATGTGCTCCGAGTACAGATTGAATATCAGTGGTGAAATTGTGCACCCCTGTCTCACTCCTTTTAAGATTTTGACCTCATCTGTATATTCTCCATCTATTCCGAGTACCGCTGACTGATTCCAATACAGATTAGCTATAATTTTTAAGTCTCTTCCGTCAATCCCTGTTCTCTTCAGCACTTCCATCATTTGTTCATGCCTGACTCTACCGAAAGCCTTCTTGTAGTCAATCAACCATGCAAAAACGTTACAGCTGACATCTCTACATTTCTGAAATAAGATCTGCACCCAAAATAAAGCTTCCCTCGTACCAATGGCGTTCACAAATCCAAACTGATTCTGTGCAATTTGTTCCTCGCATTCCCGGTAAATTCTTTTGTGGATGACCTTTAAAAACAGCTTCAGCAGATGGCTCATTAGGCTTATTGTCCTATAATCTTCACAAACTTTTGCTCCTGGTTTTTTGGGCAATGGTACGAACTCCGATTTGACCCACTCTACTGATATTTTTCCTGCCTTGTATATATCATTAAATATATATTATTTATGTACTTTTATTTATGGTAATTGGAGATTGGAAGAAAAAAAAGATTATTAGAAACAAGAATAAACAAGTAAGCAATAAAGAAAGAAGAATATTGTGCCGATTGATAAATGCTATTAATAAGAAAAATATTTTAAAATGGTGGAAGCTGATAATGGTGGAACCGTGGCTGATAACGAATACATTGAGTATTGATTAAAATCTTTATTTTGGAAAACAGTTTCATTTAGGCATTCAGTGAGAGAAAGGTACCAATTTTTTTTAATTTAATTTAATTATTGTAATAAGAATTTCAATTTAAAATAGGTTGTTCTAAATTTACATTGTCTGTATTAGAATATATATATATATATATATATATATATATATTATATATATATATATATATATAATATATTTATAATATATATATATATATATAAATATATATATATATATATATATATATATAATATATATATATAAATATATATATATATATATATATATATAAATATATATATATATATATATATATATATATATATATATATATATATATTTACATCCTGCTATTCTTACGGACTCAAACCACATCGCAACCTTACAGCCTCTCCTATTTAGAGGTGTATATAACATTTTAGTCATCATATATATTAAATCAAGGGACAAAACATTTTTATATGAAATTTAATATATACTTGTCTGTTCGGTTCTCTTATCCTTACGAACTCATTACAATTTGCGACCTTTAAAGCCTCATTAGTATAATTTTTATCAGTATTGTGGTATTATGGCCTCATATACACAACCTTACAGACTCATACAGTGTTGTCAATATGCTCACTGTGTATTTAGATAATTTGGGATTTTAGATAATTGTTTAGTGCAAAAATACAACGGTTACCGGCCATAATTCTCGCTTGGATTTCTTCCTTCGTATTTGGTCTTCTCGTGAATGTCGCTCTTAAATACTGGAATATTTCTACTTCTTCGAATTTATATGTTTTTTATCTGTTATTACTGTCAGATATTGTTCTTGTAGGTAATCTCTTTCTGTCCATTCCATATATTTGGTCTTTTCTTTATTTATGTACATCCTTTTCTTTCTCGCTTTCATTTCTAATCTTTTTATTATTTCTTTTAATTCTTGCTTACTTCTGGCTATCAGTACAATGTCATCAGCGTATGCTAAGCATTGGTGTTTTCTTTGATATATAAGTCCTGACCGGTTGATTCCAGCTTCTCTGATGGTAACTTCGAGGACGATACTGAACAACAGCGATGACAGTGGGTCTCCTTGTCGCACCCCCTCACTGACCTCAAACTTATCTGTTTCTTCGCCATTTATTTTTAACCCTATTCTCTGTTCTTCGGAGAGTCACTTTTACCGTTATTATCAGTTTTTCACTATTTCCCATTTCTCGTAGTGCTTTGTATATTTTTTTGCGTTTTATCCTATCGAACGCTTGTTTAAAGTCGATGAATAGGGCCATTGTAGGTTTCCCATATTCGTAGCTTTTTGCTTGTATTTCCCGCAATAGGAAAATTTGATCCACTGTGCTGCGTCCTCTTCTGAATTCACATTGATATTCCCCTATGTCATTATATATATATTTTGAGATAGCTTATCTTTTATATATACTGCAAGTATTTTATATGCAACATTTAGTAGGGCTATTCCCCTGTAATTGTGGCATAAACTTTTGTCGCCTTTTTTGTGAAAAGGCACAGCGTCGCTTCGGTCCATTCCTTCGGTAATTTTTCTTGTTCCCATATGTCTTTTAGCAACTTTTCCAAATGCTTAATTAGTACTGGTCCTCCATATTTAAACATTTCGGCTGTTACTTCATCTCTTCCTGGAGTCTTATTATTCTTTAGTTTCTCTATTATTTCTTTTTCGTTAGGCGGTCTTTCCTCTATTCGTTCCTGATCGACATTTTTCTTCACTTTTTCTTCCTCTTCATATTCTGTTGTGAGAATGTCGTTTAAAAGTTCTGCAAAGTATTTTTTCCATCTGCTCAATATTTCTTCGTCACTTACTAAATTTCTTCTACTTTTGTTTTTGTAGTGGACAGGTTTTCCTTGGTACCCCTTTTTCTCATATTTTACCCCTTGATATAAGTTACTAATTTCTCTATTTTTATAGCTCTGGTCTATACATTTTAATTTATCATCATTGCATTACTATCACCTAGCACTATTTTTACATCGTATTTGGGGATATTTTCGAATACTGTATCTATTTGATTATAAAAGTCTTCCTTTATTTCTATACTTTTGTCTTCAGTCGGTGCATGTATATTTATAAATGTTATTTTTTGGTATTTTTCTCTTATTCTTAATACACATATTCTCTCTGAAATTGGTTTGAAGTCAACGATAAGATCTTTCAGCATTTTATTTACCACAAAGCCTGTGCCTAACATTCTACTTTCTATTCTATTTAGTTTGGTATAATTAACGTAATATTTTAAAATCTGTCATTTACCTGGTTTTCGCAATGTACCGACGATATAATCCAGTCTCTAATTATTATACATATTTGCAAAAATTGTCGTTAAGTACCTAGCGATTGAGATGTTTTGACTCCACTTAAATTGTGCTTATATCCTTAGATAATATAATTTAAACTTTGACAGTTATTTGAAGTTTTCTTGTTAATTCGATACTTAATAAACACATATACAAAGAGAGCGAATACATATACGAAACATTATTGTCGTATTAGGTTTCACTTTACAATTACCAAAAGTTTAATACTTAAATTGACTCATACATAAGCAATTTCTAGTTTACATTAGTAGAATTTGATACAAGATATCTCTTAACAGTTGTTAGAAAATTTGTGTTGCAAAAGTAAACACAAACCCGTTCCAGTTTCCTTCTAAATCCTCCATTACATTATAAAATATTTGGTGGCGCTTTAAGAGATGCCGACGTTAAGAGATATTTAACTTTAATCTTTAAAGTTTGTCAAGGCAAATAAAACAAAGACAATACTAATTAAGCTTCCCTTACTTTCTCGACAATTTATTAATTGCATAATTTAGTCACTCGAGCGATTTAGAAAACACTTTTTTAATGGCTCGACAAAAAGTTGGAGAGAAGGTCTAGAAGAGATAGTGGAAATGTGCGGCTATTTGTCTTAGAAAAAAAAAACACTACAAAATACTTACAGAGATATCAGGAGCGTACTACTAGTTTTTTTCACCGCATCAAGATTATATTCTTTTGCAAATCTTTTGACGTCAACATTGTATCGTTTCAATTTATAATTTCAAATGTTCAAAATGTAATTTAAACCTCCTTAAACTAATCACTAGCACCTCAAAAAAATACGTCATCACTCGCGTATTAGATTTTATCTGACATATGGGTATAGGTCAAATAAATGAGTCATTAGTACTTTTTGGTTAAGTTTATTGGCTTTAACTCACAAAAAAACAACAATAAACTTATATTGTTTAACCCTTAACTACAGACGTGGATGTTTCAGGACGTAGACTGTGACATGCGGTATGTCATACCGTTGCCTATTCTCCTTTGTTTTCATTATAAATTTATCTTATATCACTGTATTTGTTTTTTATATCAACTACGGAATGATTCTTCACATTGCTGTAGCCTAATATACTGCTACAAGTAAAATAAAGTTTACTTTTTCAAGAATATTATGAATGCATGCATAATATTTAAAAAAATGGTGGACGTTACTACAAAATAGTTTATTAACTAAATTACAAGAAAAATTGATTACTCGTGACTAACCAATGGTAAAATAATGTTAAAGAAACAGGCTAATGATTTAAATTTAATGAGAAACTAAAATACAAAATTCTGGCAATAACCAAAAATTACAATAAAATAACTAGTCATTTTGCGCGGTCCGCAATTTTTCTTTGTGCACTTTAAGCACACTGGTTTTCCCCAACAAAAGCACACATAAGAAGTCTTTCGCTTTAATGCACTTGGGCATAAGTAACACGTCTTCTTTTTCTCAAGCTTTTTTTCAAAATCTGCTTCTTTTTGGCGTTTTTGTCCTAGTAGTCGTTCAATACCATATAATAATTCTCTCGGGATTCTGGGATTTTAGAGTCTTCTTTGTAGATGAGGTAAAACTAGTTGTTTCGCCAACTCCTTTGTGTAGTTTAGCCTTTCCATAGTATCTTCTTGTAGTGATTGGTACACAACATGCGAATTAACAGCAGCTTTATCAGATGCGTAAAAATAGCCAGTGTGTAAAAAGTACAAAATAGTAAGTGGCCATCGGCGAGAACGACGTTTTACAGAATATTTGGCACACTTGGCATCTAAAGTATCGACACCTCCTTTCGTACGATTATAATGAGCTATAATTTCTGGTTTTCCAGTAATCTGATCCGTGCCTATTGAATGGTGCATCGAAGAAATAAGTAAAACAGCCATCGATTTTTTTGGCACATGGAAATTAGGGATAAACTTTTCGTAAATCCGTAAGTAGTTGAATTGCCTACATCGGTGTGGCTGGAATTCCGGAGGGATTTCCCGTTTATTTTTCTTGAGGGTTCTTACATACGTTAACATCTTTACTTCTTACTGCTTTACTAATTTCTATAGAACTAAACCAATTATCAGCTGTGATATTACGGTTAGTTCCATAAATAGGTTTAGCAAGCCGAAGAACAGATTGAGTTGGTTTATTTATCTTCTTTTCTTTTCATATTTTCATCATCTTTTCATTTTCTTTTCACATTTAACAAATTTCATAGGATTATATAAGATTTAAACTATCTCGGAAGTTAAATGCATATTGCGTTTTCATTAAAATTATTTACAAAACAAACGTTTGAAAAAGGGATATGTTTTTTACTTATAAACAATTGTAACACTTCTATATATTTTAAGCTACAGATTTGTACGTACATTCATTGGATAGTTGGTAAAAAAACTCACATTTAAAAAAAAATAAACCTATGACCAATAGGAACGAAGTTAGCGACTATTTAAAAAAAATCATATCTCCATTGTTTATAAACATTAAGAAGTGAAATTTGCACAAATTTTAAACGAATATCTATACTTTATATTGAAACTTATAACTGGACGAAGTTATGCATCACTAGACCAAGCGCCATTTTCTCAAATTGTGGATTATGGCGCTTTATGGTGGGAAATAGCATAAACTATATATAAAATAAATGCCATTAGTCTAATAGTAACGGTTAATCAGTAATATTTAAAAAGACCAAGCGCCTTTCTACTTATTGTGGATTTCAAATTTTGCATGACTAGACCAAGCGACAAATTTTGTGTATTAGTTTTGCATTAGTAGACCAAGCGCCAAGGCCATGAGTTTCAATGATCGTAAATCGAATATTTTGGCAATATACGTACATCTGCGTTGCTCACAACAACTTGTTGAGGCGTTTAGGTTAAGTAGGGGCAGTTTTTACTTGAATTTTTTTAATATAATTATCGTTAGAAGTACAATTAAATATGGACAATTTTAAATCAAGAACGAGACAAATGATTGCCAGTGCGATGGTATCACATAAACTAGAAGATGTGCAGGTAAGCAAATAAAATAAATATTTATAAATATTATGGTATACTGATCGTATATCTGTTCCAACATTTTATCAGTTTTTTGTGACAAAGTTAGAATTTTCATCTATGTAAATATCTAAATATGTGTTGTTAAATTAAATTTATGTCAGCTACTTAATGTGGATTTATTTTGTAGTACTTTTGCTTAGTTTGTAATACAGTGTTGCCGAAATAACTGCAAATAAGCAAACGGCCCCTAATTTGATGAATATTTCTTGATTATAATTTGGTAAATATTTTGATCTAGTTTTATTGTAATGTTTGCATTTTTTGCAGACTGAAACACATCCATTAGCACCAGATGATAGCGTTAACCTTATAGAACTTGTGCCAGTTACTTGGGAATTAGATAATGAGCCATTAAATAATGAGAAAAATTCTGACAATGAAATTTGTATTGAAAATACCATTCAAGTTCTGGAGGTTGAACTACCAGAACCAGAAGCCGATTTCGACAATCAATCACTTCAGATGCCTTCAACTTCAGGAGACACAAGTAATATTATTCCTCAGCAGGAGCAAAATCCAGAAGAGGAAATCGCATTAAACAGTATTATTACAAAAGCGAATTCGCCCAAGGGAAGACCAAGAAAAGGGAGTTATAAGGAAGTAAGGCATTACACTTTGGTAAATATTTTGATCTAGTTTTATTGTAATGTTTGTATTTTTTGCAGACTCAAACACATCCATTAGCACTAGATGATAGCGTTGACCTTATAGAACTTGTGCCAGTTACTTGGGAATTAGATAATGTGCCATTAAATAATGAGAAAAGTCCTGACAATGAAATTTGTATTGAAAATACCATTCAAGTTCCGGGGGTTGAACTACCAGAACCAGAAGCCGATTTCGACAATCAATCACTTCAGATGCCTTCAACTTCAGGAGACACAAGTAATATTATTCCTCAGCAGGAGCAAAATCCAGAAGAGGAAATCGCATTAAACAGTATTATTACAAAAGCGAATTCGCCCAAGGAAGACCAAGAAAAGGGAGAAAAACGTAAGTATGTTAATCAAAGTCGTGAATCAAGAAAAAAAGCTGTATTCAAAACAGGAGTTACGTAACGCAGAGAAATGCATGTAAAGAATCAAAACAGTTCCGTATGTATCTTTGTAAGTGTAAATGTTTGGAAAAGATTGGTGTGGATAATGCCAAAAAAGAATTTGATAAGTTTTACAATGTTGAATCTCATGATGCCCAGAGGGCTATAATTTGTTCAAATATTTCCGAAGTTCCAATAAAGCGTAAAAGAGCAAAAACAAGTAACACGAGAAATACTACCAGGATATACAAAATATCTACTGTGACAGTGTGTAAACCTTTCTTTTTACAGACCTTGCGAATATCAAGTTGCAAAGTCAATTCGGCATTGAAAGCTATCAAACGTCCAATGGGTGTTCGAGATTGTCGTGGTCAAAGTGGAGGTCATAATAAAATTAACGAAAATCGTGTGCAAAAAGTAATTGAGCACATAATGAAATTCCCCAAGTACAAGTCACATTACAGAAGAGCTAACACAGAAAGGGAATACCTAACAGAAGACACAACTTTAAATAAAATGTATGAGTTGTATCTTGAAGAAGAACACAATGATCATGTTAAATTTACATTTTACAAAAAAATATTTTTAACACGATTTAATCTTCAAAAAAAAAGTTAAAAAAAGATACCTGTAATAGATGTGATTGTTTAGAATTAGAAATTAAAAATTGCTCAGATAACGAACAATTATTATTAAGCAAGTTAGAGGCAGACAAAAATGTGCATTTAGAAGAAGCGGAAAATGCACAATCTAGAAGAAAGCTAGACATGAAGATGAGTAACGATAAACCAGAAGTGGAGACCTTTTGTTTTGATTTAGAAAAAACTCTTCCCCTTCCGAGAATCCCAACAAATATCGTATATTATAAGCGTCAATTATGTGTTTACAACCTTGGTATCCATAGCGGCAAGGATAACAAAGGTCATTGTTATGTTTGGCTAGAAGGGGAAGCTGGCCGGGGAGCCCAGGAAGTAGGCAGTTGTATTAAGAAACATATTGAAGAAAATGTTACTTCTGCAAAACATGTAATTTTGTGGTCAGACTCTTGTGGCGGCCAAAACCGCAACATCAAAATAGTTTTGATTCTAAAAACGATTTTAGAAACCCATCCCACCATTGAAAAAATTACATTACGCTATCTCTTTCCTGGTCATAGCTTTTTACCCAATGATAGTGATTTTGGAGATATTGAAAGTGCCCTAAAATTTCAACAACGTTTATATACCGTTGATGATTACCTAAACGTTATGAAGAAGTCTCGTAAAAAGAACCCATTAGTAGTTCACAGAATGAAAAAAGAAGATTTCGTTGGAACGAAGAAGTTGGAAAATATGATTACAAACCGTAAATCAGACACAGAAAACAGTAAGGTAAGCTGGCTTAAAACGAGGCAAATTGAAATAAGAAAGGATAAACCACTGAGTATTTTTATGAAAAGGGATTTTAATATTAGTGAAGTTGAAGTAGATCTGCACAAGAAACTTCAAAGAGGACGGCCCGTTGCAATGCAATCCCTAAGTAACCACTTGATTCCACTTTGGCCCACAGGCAAGCCACTTTCTGTCCCTAAGCTTAACGACTTAAGATCTTTAATGCATCTAATACCAAATGATGCAAAACCTCTGTACCGCTCCCTGTTCAGTAATAATACAGTTGAAGATGACATTGACGGATTTGATGGAGAGTTAGACTTTGAGGTGCAAGATGATTAATGTTTACTTAATAATATCACAATATTCGGAAAGTAGTATTGTTAACACTTAGTTCAAGTTTTTTTATAGTTAGTTTTTTTATATTTTTGATTAATTTCTTAAGTAATATAAAATGTTCAAAACAACGACTTTTATTGCCATATCCAAAAACAAAAACTATCTTGTGGGCTATTATTCACTCCCTAAAAGTGATATTTCAGTTACGCATCACTAGACCAAACGACCTCCATGTCGCTTGGTCTATTGATGCATAACGCAATGACACAATGTGCCGAAAATCGTAAGTCGACCAAACGCCTTTTTATTTTTTTTCCCTTTTTCTTTAGCATTAGCAGGTTACTATTTCGTATTTAGAGAAAACATAAAAAACTGTCTAAGAAAACAAAAAATTACGACAATTGAAACATACACTGAATTTTAATAGACTGAAAACTTTGAAGTTAAATATCTCAAAATTAATTTTTGGCGCTTGGTCTAGTGATGCATAACGCCGTCCAACTATAAAATTCATCCAATTTTTGGAAACTTACAGCCTTTCGAAACGAAGGTATTTTCGAAAGATCGACATAGGAAAGTAAAGGAGAAACTGTTTTAGCTCCACACTCCAAAATTTCGTCAGTCTCAGTGTAGTGGCTTTAGAAAGCAATATACTTCTACTTCTTTGAGTAAAATATTTTGTGTATTTCGAACAAAAAAGTTTTAACTAAACGTATTTAATTACTTTTTGATTGGAAATTGTAAGTAATATTATAAAACTATTGAATAAATAATTATTTTCAACTTGTATAATCGGTGAAAAATATTATTTATTATAGATTATTTCATAATAAACAGCAGACTGTGGCATTAACTTATTCAAGCAGTAGTAGTAGTTTCAAAGTAAGTATTTTCCTTTTTTAATTTTTGTTTTATTAATTGCTAAATTATTGTTATGCAAGTTAAACCTTTGTTTTGAAATATTTTTATTGCTTTTACTTTATTGTTTATAATCATAATTAAATTTCAACTTAATAAAATAAAAGTCTTTACAAATTTTTGAAATACGATTATGCTGGTTATAACTTTATATATTTTTAAAAGATTCGTTCTATATAAGCTTGCAATATTCTGATTTTTCATTAATAATAAAATTTTTTTTTTATTTATTTTAGACATCTGAAACGTATTTCCATTCAAAAGGAGCAGATCATTTTTTACTCTTTTTGTACTCTTTACGAGGTAATTTTTTAAAATTTTTGATTACATTGTACATTAAATCGAAAGAAATTATCTTTTGTAATATTTTATTTATAATCAGGGGAAATTTAAATTAATCAACGCAAACGAAGATAGTCTTAGTTTCATGGATATTTTTTACGATTCCAATGCAACTAAAGAAAATATAATGAGAATTAGTTGTGAGTTGATATAAATTATAAAAAAAAACACAACAATACACTTTCTTTAAATGATTTAAGATACTTACAATTCAACAGAAACTATCGGTAAATCATCTTTTAAACTAGAAACTCTGTCACCAACTGAAGGTGCAGCCAAACAGCATGTTCTTCGGGTTTACTATCAATTACAAATGTGGTTAGGTAATAAGTTAGATGCTTGTGCCTATGGTTGAAGACAAAGTGCCACTGGTTTTGAACCAATTTATACTCTAGATAATTTAATTCCCGAAGAGACATTAAAGCACATACATGCAATGCACACAGGTTGCAAAACTACTAGATGTGGGTGCAGAAAACGTGGTTTGAATTGTACGAACTTGTGCGTAAATTGTACTGAGAAGTAGCAGGAGAAAATCATGCTGCAACTCGATACAGGTTACGTTTGACGACGACAGTGATTCTGAAGATGTATATTTATAGACTGACTTAATAAATAAAGACAAATAACCTGCAACAAAAAGGTTCAGAGCTGACAGTGAAGGTGAATGAATGAACCAAATTTTAACTTTTAAACAATGTGTGTAAAGAAAATAAATAAAGTAAAGTTCATTAAACATTACAAAATTTATAAGACACGTTTCGAAAAATCGACTTATTTTTTCAAAGCAGTAATGCAGATTAGATTAATATTGTATATCATATTTGTACGAAAAATAGAATAAAATCATATTTTAATTATAAAAATACAAAAATTATAATTAATATAAGGAATATAATATAATGTGTAAAAAATTACCTAAATTTAATTTATAAAATATATAAGTATTATTACATCATCGATATACAATGAAAAAAATGTTGATTTTCCGGGATTTTCCGAGATTTACGGGGGTGAAAATTATGTCATCATTATTAATACTGCGACAGACTATTCCAGCCAAATTAGAAAAAAATAGTAAGTTTTTACGGTGTATTTCAAATGGACTCAATTTTTCCGAGGGTTCTCATATTTTCCGGCCAGTGAAAACTATATATTTATTCATATTTCGACGAGCTACCTCAGAATAAAAAAAGAGGCTTTCAGCTGTAATGAAAGCCGTGAAAATTTAAATTTTTCCTACGTGTTTCAATTTGCAGTTCCGATGTCGAAAAAAAAACGGAGCTGAAACAGTTATCCCCTCCACTTTCCTATGTCGATCTTTCGAAATTACCTTCGTTTCGAAGGGCTGTAAGTTTCAAAAAATTGGATGAATTTTATAGCTATAAGTTTCAATATAAAGTCATTTAAAATTTGTGGAAATTTTAGAAGATATCGACTGGTCATGTATTGGTCAAAATGTATTTACACTGTTACCAAAATTCATTAATCTATTAAATAAATGTTTTTATAGCATTAAGTGATACTTTTAATAATGATCTTACAAGGGTAAAACAGATTTAAGACAGAAATGGTCATAAGTGACTTTTGAATGAGTTGCTATAGTTTTCGATGGAGATATTTTTAAAGTAATAAATACCAGAATTATTTGTTTGTTAACTTTATAAAATGCTACATTTTGAAGAAGCTACTGATATAATTTGCAGTTTTATATTTTAATTCAATTTTCCTTATCCGACTCTTCTTCGCTCTCAACTGAATTAACTTCGAGCTCGACTTTAGGAGGTACATAACTCTTTGAATTAAGATTTTTTATAAAATCCATGGTACATTGTGGGTATTTTGCCGGTATTACACAGCCACAGTAATCCTTTTAGCTTTTTTTCTTCAATTGGTAATGGTGCATCATACAGTTTCGGTGGAAATTTGATAGTAGTGGAAGGCCGTCTTCTGCATTTTCGATTTAATTTTATGTCACAACCACTAAAACCATCATCGAATTCGTATTTAAACATTATAGAATTTTGGTGTTCATGCGAAAATTTTATTTCTCGTATTTTGCTAACTTTTATTGATTTCTTTTCGTTGTCAAGTTTCCAGTTCTCGGTATCAGTAAGTTTTTTTAAATTAAAAAATAAGCTTGGGACATTTCCGTAACATCATAAACTCTTCCTGTAGTTTTAGCCATTGTAATTAATGTAACTTACTGTTCTGGCACATATACAACCGATTACCTTTTCTTTGCATTTTCGATAACAGCATGCATACTGTCACCCTCGTTCTGAGTGTGGCTTTTCTCCAGAAATCTGTGAACAATATCAATATGAAAATGAGCAGCAGCAAAAGCAAACATCGAAAACACAAAACGATTCCTATTTAGTCCCCCACAGTTGTCCAAGTAGAATATTATCGTTTTAACACTTTGCTGTGCCTTGAGATCTAAAAATTTCCAGAGGCAACTGGCAATTTGATTTATTACCTCTTTTAGCCACCTGCTCGTGCCATACATAGCAGTAACCCTGATTATTTCCAACATCATAAACTGTAAAGTTATATGTAGAGTATTTGCTTTTGTAGTAAAAATCACTTACATTAGACAAAGGTGTAGCTAAACCTTTTGAAGGTCAAAGCAAGCCACACACAAGCTCTTATCATCTAGTGAAAGCTGTTTGTCTATGTCTTTTAAGTTTCTGATAACTTCTTTGTTTTTCATATGGGAGTCATATTGTTCGAGCAATTTTGCTTTTTCAGCATCACTAGCCATTAATTACTGTTAAACTGGGAATAAGCCACAATTAAAGATAAAAATACGCTTATTGACGTTTCAATTTCCACTTCGGAAATCGTTCTCAAAATACAAACAGTAAATTAAACAAATTTTGTTTTTTGTTACATAGTGAAAAATTCTTCTAATAATTTAATTTTATCTGACTCATTTATATTGACAATTCAGACATACATTATGCATTTTAAAGTAGACGACTTTAAAATGATATTGCCAATATTGTTGAGTTGCGCTCCTGGGACGACTTTACTTATAAGATAGTTCATTCGATTACATGAAATCAACTTTAACTTGAGAATATCCGTCAGAAAAAATCATAGCATGTAATTCGTCTTTAAAAAGACAAACACATGACATGATAACAGTAAAATTCTCCTGTTAGCGATTCCATAGTAAATTATGAGGGAAAACCAGGAAAAAACCTCATAATACTATCCCGACATTGTAAGTATTTGTTCGTGAATTTAGTTTACCTTCAACAAACATCAAAATTCTGATTTTATATATGTAACGTTATTTAAAAAACATAAATGATGTATCCTCTATATGTTACTGACATACTAATACTGGTATTTTCTTATTAATAACTTCCTCTTTCAATATTGGTAACCAGATCCTACTACATTCTGCCGAGGAATTTGCGACACAATTGGCCTCATTTAGCATAATTGGAGCCGCTTCTTTGATTTTTCTTTTTTTACCATCCGTTTCTTTTAGGACTACATTTGAATTATTCCATTGAACCCTATGTTCATTATTCTATCCCATAGATAAATGTTAGAATAAGTGAACATCAATCTTATATTAAAAATAAAGAATTTGATAGATCTCAAATCTGTAAACACGCATGGGATAATGAACATAGGGTTCAATGGAAAATTCAAATGTAGTCCTAAAAGAAACGGATGGTAAAAAAAGAAAAATCAAGAAGCGGCTCTAATTATGCTAAATGAGGCCAATTGTGTCGCAAATTCCTCGGCAGAATGTAGTAGGATCTGGTTACCAATATTGAAAAGGAAGTTATTAATAAGAAAATACCAGTATTAGTAAGTCAGTAACATATAGAGGATACATCATTTATGTTTTTTAAATAACGTTACATATATAAATCAGAATTTTGATGTTTGTTGAAGGTAAACTAAATTCACGAACAAATACTTACAATGTCGGGATAGTATTATGAGGTTTTTTCCTGGTTTTTCCTCATAATTTACTATGGAATCACTAACAGGAGAATTTTACTGTTATCATGTCATGTGTTTGTCTTTTTAAAGACGAATTACATGCTATGATTTTTTCTGACGGATATTCTCAAGTTAAGTTGATTTCATGTAATCGAATAAACTATCTTATAAGTAAAGTCGTCTCAGGAGCGCAACTCAACAATATTGGCAATATCATTTTAAAGTCGTCTACTTTAAAATGCATAATGTATGTCTGAATTGTCAATATAAATGAGTCAGATAAAATTAAATTATTAGAAGAATTTTTCACTATGTAACAAAAAACAAAATTTGTTTAATTTACTGTTTGTATTTTGAGAACGATTTCCGAAGTGGAAATTGAAACGTCAATAAACGTATTTTTATCTTTAATTGTGGCTTATTCCCAGTTTAATAGTAATTAATTTACAATGCCACAAGAAAATAGCTTCAGAACAATATCACTAGCCATATTAAAAACAGAACAAACAGTACACTGGTCCTTTTTTGGTTTAAAGAACCCAATATTGAACTGTTCATTGAAAATATCTCTATACTGGCGTGACGTGGCAGCTGTAGTGATGTTATTTTTTTCGCAATGCTCGTTGTACAATCGGTACATATTTTGGATAGTTAGCCCTTCTTCAAGGTACATCTTCATCGTATTCTTACGGGTATAATGAGAAGGTACTACAGGAAACTGATTTATGTGATTTTTTACGTTGTCTATGAGTTCCGGTGATAGTTTATGTGGTCTGTTAGTGTGCTTTCCACGTTTATCTTCCTCTAATAATCCACCATCTTTCAGTTTCCTTAATGCTGTAGTGATCCAAGTTTCTAAAACGTTAAGGGTTTCCAAAAACATAGTTTTGCAAATACGTTGTTTTTCATTGCGAATGTAGAAGTAATATTCTCGAGAGTAATTTCTTCGAGACCGTTGTTCTGCAGTAATAGTTACTTGTTTTTTGGCAACCTGTCTCACATGATGAGCAATAAAATCCCACTTTCTCTTATGATCTTTTAACTTCCAAAATTCATTGAAAAAAAGGTCTCTATATTCTTTAGCTATTTTGGTAGCACATTTTAGTCTACATGTGTTTGCGCATAGTGCACCCATCTGTCTTCCTTTAATTTGAATACCTTTTCGATTTTCATGTTCAAGTCCCAGGTTTAGACTTGTTTTAGATTTTTCATCCGCCCACTTACTAACGTCTCTAATTATTTTCCTACTTACTCTCTCTATATTGCGTCTGCTTCTTCTCTTTCTATTTGTGGTTGCTTCAGTTATATTCTTATTAGGTTCAATTATTACTTCAGTGATGTTTTTGTCTTCTGTCGGAATGTAATCTGGGTCAGTATCAGAGTCTGCATGAAATGGTTCCTCATCGCTTTCCTTCTCAATTATTTCATTTTCATTCCTATTGGCTTCATTCTCTTCTAAGATTACTAAAATTAAACAAAAATGAGGTAAATGCTTACGTAATATTTTTTCATGCGGAATTTAAACCAACCTGTAGAACATTCAGGATTAATATCAGTCTCGTGGTCACCAGGATCCTCATTCGCCTTTTTGTATTTGCTTTCTTCTACAATACTTTCAGCAATATGTTTACCTTAAAAAATAAGTAGGTTTTTACTTTGCTGTTATTATTTTAAATAAAGTTTATTATAAATTTACCTTCAAAAGAACGATCAGAAATATCCGTTTCAGTGTTTTTATACGCTTTCTCAGCTAATTCCAATATTAACTCACTTCTGGAACACATTATGGCAATTATAACAAAACTAAACTTTTGAACATAACCTTAAACTAACGCAGAATACCGTAGTAACTCATGTTACGATACCTATGCTATCGCTTCAGATAACAACGAAGACTGTTGTAACTCAAGATACGATGATTTTCTACGTTTGTTTTTATAAATCGGAGATACTATAAAACTCTTACACGTAATATTGGTTGCATAACTACGTTTACTGAGATACGATTCTTTCCTGGGGAAGATATCATTGTTTTATTGTTTTGCGCTCGTAACTCAACAAGTGGAAAATTTGAGTAACTATAGTCTTCGTTGGACCAGTCGATATGATTTTTTTAAAAATCTTCGCTAACTTCGTTCGTATTGGTCCGTATTGGTTTGTACAAGTCTGTAGCTTGAAAAATATAGAAGTTATTACAATTGTTTATAAGTAAAAAACATACCCCTTTTTCAAACGTTTATTTTGTAAATACTTTCGATGAAAACGCAATATCCATTTAACTTTTGAGATAGTTTAAGTCTTAAAGAATCCTAAGAAATTTGCTAAATGTGTCTGGCATCATTTATAGGGCAATAGTTTAAATAATTAGCCTCAGGGATAAACAAATTAAATAATTTTTAAGCTATTTGACCGATCAGGGAGAAATTTTGCACAAATTTAAAGACGGTAATTCCTCGATGTATAAATGAATTAATAACACTTTATTTTGTTAATTAAAAAATTAATCATCATCATCAACATCATCATCAATGTTGCTACAGCCCTATGAAAGAGCCGCGACCTTCCCAAGTCTATTACGCCAGGAAGTCCTATCCATTGCCAACCGTTGCCAGTTTTGCTGCGCCTATCTTTCTACCATCCTCATCTACACCATCCTTCCATCTGAATTTTGGCCTACCCCTTTTTCTGCTTCCCACGGGTTGTGACATAAGGATTCATCTAGGAGGGTTGTTCTGCTGTGATCTTGCTAGATGTCCTGCCCATCTTAATCTTCCTATTCTTATAAGAGATACTACGTCTTTACCACCAAAATATTTGTTTATATCTGTGGTATACCTCGTAGTTGTATCTCCTCCTCCAAACACCATTTTCACAGATGCCACCAAATATTCCTCCAGGATCCTTCGTTCAAATATAAGCAAAAGGTCTTCGTCTGCCTTGGAGATGGTCCATGTCTCCGATCCATATGTCAACACTGGCTGTATAAGGGTTTTGTATATAGTTATTTTTGTTTTTTGGCTTAAGTTTCTACTTCTCATATGTCTACTCAGTCCAAAATAGCATCTGTTTGCCATTACTATCTTTCGCTTGATTTCTTCCGTTATGGCGTTCTCTTTGGTGATCAGGGAGCCTAAGTATGTGAATTTGTCAACCACTTCAAAGGTAGAGTTATCAACCGTGAATTGGGGACCGATGTTCCTGGCTCTATTGTTGGGTGTTGATGCCATCATCTTAGTTTTCTCCTCATTTACTTGCAGGCCCATAGATTTTGAGGCATTTGAGAAGGTGGTATACATTTCTTCTAGCTTGCGTGTTGTGCGGGCAACTAGGTCCACATCATCTGCATATGCCAAAATTTGGGATGATTATTAAAAATATTTCCTCTGTTGTCTATTCGGGCATCTCTGATCGCCTTTTCCAGTGCTATGTTGAAAAGGAGACACGCCAGCGCGTCTCCCTGTCGCAGCCCAACATGCGTTCCAAACGCCTGTGATTGTTCGCCCTGTATTTCGACTTTGCAACCACATTACGCATTGTAGCCTTAATCAATCTTATCAGTTTATCGGGGATGTGGAATTCATTCATTGCTTCATACAATTTATTTCTTAGGACACTATCATAGGCAGATTTGAAGTCTACAAAAAGATAGTATGTATCGATATTGAATTCATTGGTTTTTTCCAGTATTTGCCTTAGCACAAAGATCTGATCTGTTGTTGATCGACCAGGCCTAAAGCCACTTTGATATTCCCCGAGAAGTTCCTCTAAATATGTACTTAGGCGACCATATATGAACCTCGAAAATATTTTGTATGCTGTATTAAGGAGGGTTATTCCCCTATAGTTTCTACATTCCAAGTGGTCACCCTTTTTGTGTAGCGGGCAAACGATTCCAATACACCACTCTTCCGGGATTTGTTCCTCATTCCAGGCTCTCAGTATTATTTTATATATTTGATTAGTCACAGAAGCACCTCCACATTTGATAAGTTTCGCGGGTATACCATCACTTCCTGGAGATCTATTGTTTCTTAGTTGTTTTATTGCATCTCGTACTTCTTGAATTGACGGAGGTTCTAATGGTGAATTGTTGCTTGCTCCTCCGGGTGGTTGATTTGGATCTAGATCTTTTACTTCTATAGTAAGTAGTTCTTTAAAGTGTTCCACCCACCTTTTCAGTACTTCTTCTTTTGCATTTAGTATATGCCCCTCCTTATCCTTACATAGTCTTGGTTTGAATTCCCTTCTTGCGTTATTCAGAGTTTTGTAGAATTTTCTTGTTTGGTTTTCCTTTTTTAATACCTCAAGTTCTTTCAATATTCTATTTTCGTGAGTTCGCTTTTTCCTTCTATGAATGCACTTCTCTTCTTTTCTGAGATCTTTATATTTTTGCTGTTTTTCTCGGGTTCTTCTTTGCTGCATCAGTTTATATGCATCGTTCTTTCTTCTTGTAATGTCCTCACACTCAGCATCAAACCAGTCATTACGTGGTGGTGGTCTTTCTGGCCCTAGAATATTATTTGCTGCCTCTTTAATATTATTTTTACACATTTTCCATTATTCACTAATTGTTAGGTCCTCATAAATTATGTGTTTTAGTTTCGATACAGTTTTGAAACCTTTCTACTCTTGGCGGATTTTTGAGCATTTCAATATTGAGACGCGTTGTTTTGGTACTTCTCTCCTTCTTCGCATTTGAGATTCTAGCTCGAATTCGTGTGCCAACTAGAAAGTGATCTGAATCAATATTCCGAATTATTAAAAAAATTAATAAAATTCATAAATTAGTACAAAAAAACTGCTTTTTTGCAAATATCTCCGTAAATTATTTATCAATTTTATTTGAAAAGAGGGAAAAATAAAAAATATTCTTGATATAAAAAAAATGATATAAATATTGTTTATTTAAAATATAAGGGAAAAAATAGATAAAAAATCAAATTATAACCATAAATTATTGTTTAAAAAAAACGCAAGGAAAAAATAGGAGTATCTTTTCATCTATTTGTCATCTAGTAACCCCCACCTATGTCTTACAAGCTTCAAATATCTGCGAAACATTTTTTCTCTTTTGTTTTAACCAGACTGGGCTATATTGTGACGTTACTTGCGCAGAAGGTGTTTGCTTCAAGGATTCGCTACAAGGCGTGTCTATAAGTTTTAATGGTCTAAGGATGGACCAAAGACTACAAGCTGTTATCAATGCTGATGGAGATATTAGAAAATATTAATTTTATTTTTACATACCTAAATTTAGTATAGTTTTGGTCTTGCAGACCTTTACTTTTTTCTAGGCTTTCTTGTTCTCTTTATTTTTTATTAATAGAAAAAATTTGGTTCTATGTTTTGCTGCCTCTAATAGTACTCAGTTACCTTTTAATTTGTTTACAATCCTCGCTTTAATATTAAGTCGTTTGTTTTATTCCTTAATAATAATAAAAATAATAAACAACTACTTCATGTGAAAACTAACATTTATATACTCTTTATAAAATGCAGGAATTCAAAATAATTTCAAAATTTTTACCTTAATATTATTACAATTAATGAGTTACCATTCAATTTCTTGTTGTTTGTTTGTTTATTTTATTATGTGTCTATCATAATATTTGAAGATATAATGATAGACACATCATAATATTTGCAGATATTGTGAAGACCATCAAAATAAACCGCCTAAGGTGGGTGGGCCACGTTATGCGGATGGATGAGAGTAATCCCACTAAAATAACTATGCTAAACAGGCCGGTCAGAATAAGAAGAAGAGGGCGACTTAAACTCAGATATCTGGACGATTTACAGGAAGATCTGAGGGAGATTGGAGTGAGGGGCTGGAGAAGGCCGACACTCGATAGGGAAGGATGGAAGAATATTTTGAAGCAGGCCAAGACTCACGAAGGGCTGTAGCGTCAACTGATGATGTCTATCATAATAAATATAATGTGTCAGACCAATCAAATAAACTACTCAAAATAATCATATCTTACTAAAAGTCGTATCAGTTTTTTTAGGAATCAGCTATACAATACAATAAAACGAAATGAAAAGTAATGTACTCAGATCAACTATCTGCAAACCTTTAGCAGTAAATATTTAATAATAGAACTAAAATATAGGGTAAGTCCGGGAAAGACAGGCAACTTTTTTTTTCACACAGATTACTTGAAAAATTGACTAGGGTATGATACGATTTTTGGAAAAAAATACTTATTATAGTTTATATATTTATTGTGCAAAATAAAAAACATGTCACTTAAGAAATATAAAAGTTATAGAAATTAACATAAATACTTCTTATTGGCTCATCTATACCAATACGTAGGTACAGATGGGCCATTGCTATTGGTTGAGTTGGGCTAATTTGAAACACATAAAATAATAATGCTAACCTATTTCTTTTTACTAGCAATTTTTCAACACAAATCACAAACATTTTTAAATTTTGTACAGTTGTCATAGCACGAGTGTTTGCAAATCAAACATTGAACCCAGTCATATTTTCTGGATGTTTTGCTGCAATCTTCACCACAACCAATGCTTTCATTTTCATTAAATTGTTCTTCGTCTTTGCTGTCATTTAAAACTGGCACATCTGCATTCATATCATCATGAGACGAATCTAACTCATACTTTTGACATTGATGTCTTTTGTTTTGCTGCTTTGGAACTGTCTTCTTTTTTATTCTTGTTTCTCTTTTTTCTTGAATTGTCTGCAGAATTAAAAATTTTCTCCACTCTTCTTGCTCGGCCCTTACTTTCTTTTTTTGGCATTAATTTTAGGTACAGGGATAACGTGTCCAATACTTTTCCAGGTGTTACATTTGAGTCTTCAACATTAGACGTACCAGCTGCAGTTACTTCATCAACGACTAGAGTAATGCCTGCATGTGAAGGACCTGGTTGATCTTAAATATTTAGATCTATTTTTGTATTACTTTGTTCTTCTACTACGGCTAAGAAGCTCTCATTTGTGGACAAAAATGCGTGCTCTGGAATTTTATCGAGATCAAACGGTACAATTCCTGTGGCAACTAATCCAGATGTTCCATTTTTCACCGTTGCTGAGATTTTCCACGCATTTCCTAACAACTCGCCAAACTGATAACGTGTAATTTTTCTTGTTGGGTTATTTCTATATAGTTTTGACATCTTGAGTAAAAATTAGCCTTTAAAGATTTAAAAAAGCTCGGTCCAACGGCTGCAGAAAATGCGTGGTATGACTGGGTAAGCACAACATTATAATTTGGTTGTTTTCGGCGCATTCTAATACTTAAACTGCTGCTGTATGGGACGTATGTCTCTCTAATATCAGCAAAACTTCGAGGCTTTCGAGGAATAAATAGATTTTTCAGCTAATAGAAAAAAATTACTGCATTTACGTAGGCCGATTTTTCGGATATTACAAACATTGCTCCAGGTGGCATTCCATCCGCGTATTGTTCTTTTCTATTTTTTCCTTTAAAAATAGAATACGAGGAAATATACGCCTCAGCATTGCAGCAGCTTATCACATAAATCGTTTGTCCTTTCTCTCCTGATGTAATAACAGGACATTCTTAGATTCTTTAGACGCGAGTACATGTTCAGGCCTGTTATTTAACTACAAATCTGTCTTGTTTACGTTGAAAATATGCCCCGGCTTATTTATTAGTTGATATGTCTGATATGTCTGGATAGCGCCGTAAAAAAGACTGGAACCAGTCAAAACCAGCTTTATTGTTGTTTCTATTTATGGCAGTCCTTGAAAGAGCAAAAGCTGCTCGCGAGCTGCTTGATAACATCAAATGTAGAGAGATCGCCTATTTTGGACACGTAGTAAGGGGAAACCGATATAATATTCTTCAACTTTTTATGACGGGTAAAATCGAAGGACGCAGAAGAATTGGTAGAAAGCAGACTTCTTGGTTGACGAATATCAGGGAGTGGACAGGAATAAAGAAAGCTGAGCATCTATTTAGAATAGTTCGAGACACAGACAGTTTCGGCATGTTAATCGCCAACGTCAAGGGGACTTGATACGGCACGTTAAGAAGAAGAATTGATTTGTGACTTGTATTAAATTTTTCTGCTAACTCAAATGCCACAGTTTGTACTTGGTCACGAGTAGGTGCAAAACCATACTTTTACAATTTCTTAATATGCAGCAATAATTTTATCTCGATCTCATCAGCCCAAGAGTTGAAGAAGGTCCAAGACGATTGTGTTTTTTTAGATCATTATGTTTCATTCTTTTCTGTATGCTACTTCGAGGTATGTCATAAGCCAATGAAGCTCGATTTAGTTCCATGCGTTTTTCTCGGATAGCTGCAACCGCATTTTTTGGTGCTTCTTTGCTCCATGTACCTTTCAACACTTTGTTGTACTTTCAACAGTAGATTTCCGTGTATAATAAGAAAGCATACTGTAACAATATAGATATTAATTAATAATACTTAAAATTATTATTAAATATAAAAATTATATAAATTATTAAAAAAAATGTTGAATAATACAAATCCAATACTTATTGTTATAGTGTATTTTTATGTATGAGAGAGTAATAAAACAATAAATTATGTATGCAAATCCCTAAACTATTGATACGGGTGATTCAATGAAAAACAGATATTTGTCAACAAGTTTACAGAAGTATATGGGAAAACAATTTTAAATTGAGTATGACCACCAGGTATAAAGGTTGGAGTAGAATAGAATACAATAGTTGTGAGGGTTACTAATCCCTAAATAAGGTTGCCAGTGTCGGAGTGATGGAGGTTAACAGGTACTAATTAATTTGCAAGAAATGTAAGATGTTTATTTTTTTCTTTATATATAACCAATAAAAGTTTAATAAGTACCTACCTATTTGAAAAATAAAGTTTAATTCTTTAAATAAAATAAAACGTTTTATTTTATCTGAAATGAGTGCATTCCACGAAGTAAGGGTTTCAACAATCAAACATTTAATTCTTTAATTCCAGGAATCTACGACAGTAATTGACTAGATAATTACCTTCTAAACTTATTCCACAGAAAATGTGATAGTGGGTTTTTCCATTTTGTAGGAAGGTCCAAGTGGCGTATTCAAAATTCTTAACAGTTCACTAAAAGTAGGTACTTCAGTTGCAAGGTGCAGTTTATTGTGCATACTAGTGTTATGGAAAATTTGGAAGTGCCGTGTGAACGCCGAAAAATTGGTCCTTTAACAGTTAATGAAAAAACATTAATATTTAATTGTTTTAAATTATTTACAGACAAACGTTTATGTGAAAGTGTTGATGGGACCGTTGAGTTAGTTAGCAGTACACTTGGTGTTGGGAAATCTACGATTTACAGAGTTATTAAAGAAGAGAAATGTGGTAGTTTTCAAATGCCACGTAATGCTCCAGGGAAACCAAAATTTTAAATAGAATATCATTTTAAAGAAGGACTTCGACGGAAAGTGCATGAATTCTTCTTTAGACAAGAATTTCCAACATTGAATAAAGTTCTTGTCTCAGTTCGAGATGATAAGGATTACCCAGAAATGAGTCGAAGTACGTTATGAAAACTTTTAAAAGAAATAGCCGCTGAAAGAATCCAGTCTATTTTATTAGAAAGAAGCGATATTGTCATATGGAGAAGACATTTTCTAAGAACCATAAAGGAAATGAGAAACCAAAAAAGAAAAATATTTTATCTTGATGAAACGTGGATCAACGAGGGTCATATACCAAATAAATTTTGGCAGGATGAAACTGTTACAAGTCAAAGGCACGCTTTTGTAAATAACTTATCTACTGGTTTAAACCCACCATCAGGAAAGGGACGCAGGCTGATAATAGTACACATTGGCAGTTCAGACGGTTTTGTTGAAGGTGGTTTATTAACTTTTGAATCAACTCGTACCGGTGACTACCATGAAGACATGAACGCTGATGTCTTTCAAGAATGGTTTGAACAAATGATATATCTTTTTCCTAAGAACTGTGTAATAGTAATGGATAATGCAAGTTATCACTCCAGACTTATAGAAGGACTGCCCACAACCAAGTGGTTAAAAAAGACTTGCAGAATTGGCTGAGTTCAAAAAATATTACGTACTATCCCGGATCTATAAGAAAGGAACTTTATTCGTTGTGTGCCCTTCATAAAGAAAAATTTAAAAAATACGAAATTGATGAAATTGCCAAAAATCGTGGAATGACAGTACTTAGATCCCCACCATATCATTGTGAATTAAACCCGATTGAACTGGTATGGGCACAGATAAAGAGTGAAGTTTCAAGAAAAAATACTACTTTTAAAATTCATGATGTTAAACAGTTGTTTTTGGAGGCCGTAAATAATGTAAAACCTGAAAACTGGGAAAAGGCAGTAAATCACACTATTAAAGAAGAGGAAAAAATGTGGAAGCTGGACAATATTACTGATAAAATGATCGAGCCAGTTATTATAAATCTTGGTTCTGAAAGTTTATCTTCTGAATCTGATTTGGATTTGTAACAAGTAGCTGTAAGTTTTATATTAATATTTTTATTCATCTATTTAACATACCTTAGACGGTTTTAAAAACTCTTTTTCTCTTTTGTAATTTTTAAAAATTAAAAAAAATGTGAATTTTTTAAAACCCTTTTTAATGTAGGCCGTCAGTTCAATATAGTGTGTGATAAAAGAGGTCACTTTTGTTTACATACACATAACACTTTATAACACTGAAATAATTCATTTATTTTTTACAATTATTCAAAGTAATTTTTCAATTAATCTTGAGCACGCCCATGGAGTGGTCGGAGATACCAGTTAAAATTTTGCTAATTACTCTCTCGTTCATAAAAATAAACTATAGCCCATCTATACCGATACACTGTGGCCCGTCTATCCCAAAGGTTCGATAGAGACGGGCCACGCCATCGAACACAGAGTTTAAATTTTATAAGGTTATTTTAGGTTAGGTTCAGTTGTTTAATCTCAATATAATAGTTAAATACATAAAGAATCAAAAAGACTTTCCTTTTGTCAAAACTTACACAACTTGAAAATTCACCAAGGAAAAATTTCACCAACAACATATAATTAAGTAAAAAATCTCCGTTGTTTATGCATACACGTCGCAATGACCACGTTAACAAGATGTATCGTTAACTAAATGTTATAAATAGACTTGTCGCACTGCACAGTAAACAGAGGATCTAAAATATGGCGTCTATACCGATGGCCCATCTCTCCCGGACATACCCTAAGAAAAATAAATAACATAATAAAGTAAAGCTGCCAAAAATACTGTTTATTAAATACTTTTTAAGTAAATTGTTGTACCACTAAACACTAAAATATTTTTTGCATTATCCAATATCCAAAAATTATTTTATATCACCATAACAAACGACATTAAATCCTTGAAGTTTAGGAAAGGGCCTCGCCGCAATTACTTTCAGTTGTTTTAATTGCTCGAGCAACAAACCTTCGTCATTCTGTGACGTCCAGCAACTTTTGGTTTCAGTTACAAGTTTAATATCAAAATAGAAATTGTTCTAATAAATTACAGTTTGGACTAGGGTCAGGAATGTCCAATAACGAAGTGTCTAACCTATTTCAAGCATTGTATCTCTTTCCGGAATATCTGTGTTTTATGTCTAACACATATTCGTGTAAAATTATTACATCCAGTAAAGAATTTTGAATAATAGTTTTGCGTGTAATAGTTCTAAATATTGGTCGTTACAAAATGTTTGACTATTTAGATCGTTTAGATGGGTAACCACTTATAAGGTCAGCAATAGTGGAGTATGTGAAATAATTAACAGAAATTATATACTATAGTTTTTTTACGATAAGAATGAAAATGACATTCTAGTAACTTTTTTTTATTGAAATTAACGTGTCTTGACATCTATGTCTATAATACTTATTGTATTTATCCTATGTATTTATCAATACATAGGATAAATACAATAAGTTACATTTTTTTTAATGAACAATGTCATAATATTTATTATATACGATAGTATAATCTACAATCTTTTAGAAAGTCAATTAGAGCAACGTACACATTTGGCGAACTAAGTATCTGTTTCAGTTTACAGTTTATATTATGAGCTAATCTATATAGTCTATAATAACTGCACTCGACAAGTAAGTGTTCTACTATAAGGCGCTGACAATTACAATGTTCACAAGCAGGTGGGTTTTCGGAAGTCATCAGGTATCCGTGAGTGATGCGTGTGTGTCCTATTCGGAGTCTTAGAATGATAAGTTTGTCCCTCTTAGTTATTGTAGGTGTCCTAAATGAATATACAGTGAAAATGATTATATGCAGTTTTGTGTTTTGTCCATTCCAATGATTTTGTCATGTTTTGCAAGTGTTTTGTTTTATGGTTGCTGCTAGATCTTGATGAAGTTGAATTTTTTCTAGGCTTAGGTCAGAGCAACTTGCTTTTCTTGCTGCGTTGCCTGCAGACTCATTTCCACGTATCTCCACATGAGATGGGGTCAAAAGAATGGTTATTGATGTTTTCCTGCTGTGGTTTTGATGACAGATGTGTTGAATTTTTTGGACTATCAGATTTAACGAGTATATGTTGGCAATTGACTGAATTGAAGAAAGAGTATCAGTGCACATAGCTAGAGATTTTGTATTAGGAGAAGTCATTTCAAGAGCTTTAATGATACCATATAATTCTGCAGTGTGAATTGTAGCGTTTACGCTACTGATTAACCCCTTTAGAAATTTTTATTACCCGCCTACGATCGATTTTAAATCGACATTTCCCCACCCACGCGCTGTTATCGCTTTGAAAGGAAGATCGATTTTATGCGGAAGCGGAACGATCAGTTTTGGTCAGAACTCTAACGCAGCCACGTCAACCGGTGAAATTTTTCACCTTCAAAGTGACGGAATTGGAGCAAGGAAGATAATTTGGGGAAGAATAATAATTCAATTAATAATATATATAAATAAGTAATTTGTATAATTTTAAAATCAATATTTCTAAGAGTTCCACATAAAAGGAAGATTTTTTTGGCGTGCTGCAGCTCCATGTAAGTAAATCATTTCATACGTATTATCTCCTTATCATATAATCAAATTTATCATTGTATTTAGTATTTCTTTAGAGATTTATTTTTGAGTTCCGAAATAATTTAAATATAAAATTTCCTTGATTTACTTGCAAAGAACAGAAGGTCATTTTTTTTATATAGTTAAACTTAAATTCTGTTTTATTCCACGTCGTTATCATTAAGTTTTTTTTGGTTCCCATTTTGTATCTAACTTTTTTGGTGGAATATAAAAAGGTTCGACAAATATTGGACAGCCTTCTATATTCTGCGCATGTTCTTTTCATGGCGCAAGCCTGTCATGTCTACGAAGTAAATTCGGAAGTTCTGACATGTTGACATAACCTAATGTTTTGATGTTTTGTTTTGGTGCAGTCAATCCATGCTGCTACACCTATTGAATTGTATTTATTAAATTAAATAATAATTTTAGATTCCGTCACTTCACTTGAGAGTATTCTCTTGAGAATATTCCCTCAAGGATACTAGTAACAGAATCCTTAGATACATAGTTAGCAACTTGTGTATGTAACCCGTGGATTTTGCTGTCACCCAGAGACCAGTGACTGGTTGTGGCTTTGTGCCCAGGATTCGTCTTTACAGCCATAAACTGATTTAGCCGTGCCAAGAGGAATTTTCCTATGGACTTATGGGGCTGTAAAGATAAGTTGTTTGACTGTGTAATTTTTTTTGTTACTATCTATTTAATTGTTTAACTTTTGTTACTTCCTATTTAGTAGTATACCCTCTTCATATGCATATGACAAGGTGAACATTTTTTTTTGATCATTTAATTATAAAATATTCGGGGAGGAAAAGGGACACTTCATGTGTTATTAGGTTTTAGTTAGGATTTCAAGAGTCTGACCGAACTCACTTGTTGATTTAATATATATTTTTTTAATAGAATACATTTTTTGGATATAATACAATTTTGATTTTGGGAAGGGAAATAAATTCCATGTGGTTTTTTTTTAAACATTATATAAAGACTCACTAGTAATAAAGACATTATTGAAGACTCACTTTTTTGGATATAATATAATAATTGTAACAGAGTTATCATTGTTGATATCTGTACAATACGGTAATTATTTCTCATTTTAGTTGAACTAGCTAAATTTAAATTACTACCTTTTTGTGTTAAGACTTTGGCTACAATACGGACTATTCTTGTTGTATACTAATATTTCATATTTTATTTGGCCAGTGGTAGTGACTATTCCTTTGTTGAGGGGCTATTAGGTCCCATTGTATCTGTACACCATCCACTACCACTGTTATTTGGCTTTGCATTATATGTAAATTGTTTATACACATATACCTATATACATTTTTTATAAATATATTTATTGTTGCTATTTTGAGTTTTATTTCAGTTCTACTAACAGTATATAACATAGCAAAACAAGATTATTATTTAGTATTTTTGTATTTCAGAATATTATCTCCAGATTCATTTGTTACTTCAAAATCTCAACTATCGTTGAGTTGGCGCCCTTCTTTTCTCTTCTTATTGTTCTCTTTCTATAAATTTATTTCCAGTGACTTTCTTCAGTTGTATCACGTTTGATATTACCAGGTCTCATTTCTTTCTTGTCTCATTAACTCATTATCTCTTGTTATTGTTGTCTATATCTTTAAAGCCACAATCCAGTGCATTGAAGCTAGCCCGAACACTCACTTGAGATTTAGTGTCTCTTTGGCCATATAAATTTGTTCCTCTGAGCTTAGCCTTTTTTTAATATTTTTTTTCATCACTTCTCTTTCAGTTCTTCTGAAATTTGGAAGTTCTACACTTCCTAAAATCCAATACTCCCGGAGTATTGACGTTTCAGAATGCTACAAGTGGTTGGTAGTCGGTGTAGAGATAAGGTTATGTTTTCAGTATAGACCGCACAGCCAGTATTCTTTTCATCTTTAGATGCGTCGGTATAAACAACTAGATTGTACTGTTTTGCATTTATTGCTTATTGAAATAATTGTCTAAGGAGGTGTCATGGAGGATTATTGGAAGTACTGATGGGGGTAGTTATATTTAGGTCTATAGCTACTAGCAAAGGATTTACTAATTGTGGTAGGGGGTAAATACATATGTCTCTGTTTTCAGGAGCGTGGTGGATGTTTTTGAGCTTAAATACTGGGTTTTGTGGGTTCGCTGAAACTCTAGTGAAATAGGAAGAGACTAAAAGCTGACGTCGTATGAAAAGTTCCAAAGTTTTAATGCATATGATTTCGGAAGGCTAGATCGAAATGCACCTAGGCATATACGTAAGGAGGTCGTTTGTATTGAAATTAGGGATTTAAGATAAGTTTTACAGGCGGCCATGCAAAGCATGCATCCATAATCTAATCTAGAGTAAATAAGAGCTCTATAGATTCTCAGTAACATATTTTCTTCAGCTCCCCATTGATGATGCAAGTGTTTTCAATATGTTTAGTTTACCAGCACAGTTGTCCTTTAGATTTTTTAAGTGTATTTTCCAGTTTAACTTCTAATCGAAAATTAGCCCCAGGATTTTACGATTATTTACTGTAGGTAAGGGAAAATCGTTTAGATAAATTTCCGGGTTTTGAACGCTTTGTTTTTTGGTCAATCTTAGCAATTTATCTTAGCAAGAATATACGTTGTTTACAGCATTTTAAATATTATTTGATGTACTGGATATGCTTGCTCCACTACAGTAAATAAGTAGATCATCAGCGTACCGTAGAGCTTTTACCTGTTGACGAACTTCTGTAGAGATGTCATTAATTGCTAAGTTAAACAGAGTTGGACTTAAAACAGAGCCTTGAGGTATAGCATTGAGTTGTTCGAGAAGATTTGAGTCATTACCGTTTATTGCAATTTTAAATTTACGGTGATTTAAAAAGTTATCTATGAACGTCTAAATATTGCCTGTGATATTATCGATAAGTTTCTGTAAAATTACATTCTTTGGAATAGTATCGAATGCGCTTTCAATATCGCAGGCTGCCACAACAGTATCGTGTTGCTTCTTGAAATTCTCGGTTATATGGTTTTGTAGTAATACTAAATTGTAGTAATGCTAAAGTGCTTCGATGTGGTTTGAATCCCGATTGAACGAAGCTAATTATATTATGCTTTTCGGAAAACCATTTATGTCTATTATTAATTAGTTTTTCCATTAATTTTCACATGCAACATGTTAATGATATCGGTCTATAAGAGGATGGCTCTATTAAAGGACGGTCGGGTTTTTTTATTGGAAGAATGATGTATTGTCTCCACAGGTTGGGAAACTTTTCGCTGATCCAAAGAAGATTATAAAATAAAAGTAGCTTTGTGAGTCCATTGATGGCTAAATTTTTGAGAAATATGGGGGATATATTGTCAATTGCTGCTGCAGAATTTCTTAAGGTAGACACAGCAAAGAAAAGCTCCTGAAAAGTAAAAGGTGAGTTTAAAGCGAGGAGGTCATTTGAGAGATCTGTAGTAGAAGGAATAACTTTATGTTGAGTCAGAGTATTTGTATAGTTGTCATTTTTTATTTTATTATGAAAATGAGTTGCCATAATTTTAGTCATTTGATCATCTTCAGTAGTTATTGAATTATGATAACTAAGCGCTGTAGCCAAGTAATATTTGAAATACAAGTTTTCTATACCACTTGATCCCTTTACTCAAAGGGGAAAATATGATTTCATCTAATCTTTTAGATCTATTAATGATTAACATGGATTAGAGTCAACTATAAGAGATGGTTTTTCTATGTCTGTTCCTCGTCGTGTATATATAGTGGTTGTGTCACTCTGAATAGTGTTGAGACATTTATCCTGCCATTTTAAAATAACTACTTTTCCTTTCATTTTTCAAGTTTTTTCTACTTTTCCTTAAAGTACCGACAAAATGCGTTTTACGCTTTTGTAGTTCATGCGCTAATGCGACACTAGTATAGACTTACATGAATTAGAGTCAACTATAAGAGATGGTTTTTCTGTCTGTTTTTCGTGTATAGTTAGTAGTTGTGTCATTCTGAATAGTGTTGAGACATTTATCCTGCCATTTTTAGACAACTACTTTTCCTTTCCTTTTTCAAGTTTTTTCTACTTTTCCTTAAAGTACCGACAATATGCGCTTTATGCTTTTGTAGTTCATGCGCTAATTCGACATTAGTATAGTAATTATCTGTATATAAAATTGGTCCGTGATCTGAAAGTGGCGACATAAGTGATAAAATAGTCGAAACTGTAGCAGGTTTATCTGAATTTTATCTTGTCCACAGTATATTTTGATATCGTATATATAGCCGTCTTTACAACAGAGTTTATACAGTTTTATTCCGAATTTGAATCTCTTATTTTTGATATATTTTCGGAATGACAATCTCCCTCTGAAGAATACCAGTGTTTTATCTATGCAGACAGATTTCTCCGGAATATAGATCTCTTTGAATTTATTGGTCAAGTTTTCTAATAAAGGGCTTAGTTTTTTCCAAACGGTTATTTTTATCAACCGTTTTGTTATCGTTAAAATGTAGCATGCTGAGAATTAATTCGAATCGGTTTCTTGACATTTTACACGATATATGATTGCTATATAATGGATTCTTAGACCAGTCATCCGTCATTTTTGGAAACTTTGCTAGACCCATATATATATATATATATATATATTATATATATATATATATATATATATATATATATATTACAATTCCAAAGAATGTGCTAATTTCGTCCCTGTTAGTATCTTGTCATCTGTGAATCGCGGGAAAACTGCCATAGGTTTGTTGAACATATCTATTAGTTTCTACTACAATCAAATCCAAAAGTTCATCACTGAGATATATCTTAAAAAATCATATGGTGCCTTTGTAATAAAACACTCAGCTATCTGTGTTGTAATACCGAAATGATCTACATCAAAATTGAATTTTTTTAAATGGGAACCATCTTGTAAAAGCTCTTCATCATTTTCATTGTCAATTTGCATGGGAAAAACTTTCATCAGACTCAACATCTGATGATGAATTACTGGGCAAGTAATCATCTAAAGAATTATCTATGAAGTCTAAGGTCTCTTGTTCTTCGTCTGATAATAACTCATTCCACAATTTCAAAAGTCTCTCTTGCCCCCTTTCGTAACTTTTTTCCACTTTATTACGACACAAAACACAATACAATTTTCTATAATTCACAACCAACCTTATTACGCGCCGTAATTTCAACGAATGAATTGTATACTAAACAAAAAAACTGCAATTTTAGCAGACACAGACTTGTTAGAACTTGAAAGAATGACAACCGATACTCGGGTTTCGCGGCTCTCGGTCGTCAGAGGATCTGAAACCCATAAGTAGGGTGTCATTTTCAAAATACATTTTTAGGTAACTTTTTTTAACCTAGCGCTTTATAACAGCCAGTACATCATCATCATCATCATAATTTAACTTGGATCTATCCACTGCTGGATATAGGTCTTCCTCAGTGTTTTCCATGTATTTCTGTTTTGTGCTGTTTGCATCCAATTTTTGTCGATCCGTTTTATGTCATCAGACCATCTGGTTGGTGGACGACCTCTACTTCGATGTGCTTCTTGTCTCGGACTCCACTGTATTATTCGCTGTGTCCATCTGTTATCCGACATTCTAGCTATGTGCCCCTAAGTTCCACTTAAGGGTCATAATTGTTTCTATGGCATCTGTCACTCCTGTTCTCCGTCTTATTTCCTTGTTCATGATACGATCCCTACAAGAAATGCCTTACATCGATCGTTCCATGGCTCTTTTGGGTAACACAAATTTTATTTCTTACTTTCTTGGTTGGTGTTAATATCTCTGCACCATATGTAAGTACTGGCAACACGCACTGATTAAAGACTTTTGTTTTAAGACACATAGGCAGTTCTGATTTAAGAACATAGCTCAGCTTGCCGAATGCCACCCAAGTGAGTCCTATGCGGCGGCTTAGTTCGCACGTTTGATTATCTCTTCCTATGCGTATCTCATGTCCTAAGTACTTATAAGAGGTATTTTCTTCAATATGTATGCCATGTACTGAAATCTTCTCGCTTAACACAATATTTGTCATGATTTGGATTTTTGTGTGGTTGATTTTTAATCCAACTTATAGGGAGGCTAGGTATAGTTTCTCCAGTTGCTATACTGCATCATCGATTCTGTCAGCAAAAAGGACAATATCGTCAGCAAACCTAAAAGGACTAAGCATTTCTCCATTGACTTCAATTCCTTTTTCACTCAGATTTGCGTTCTTAAACATATGCTCTAATATTGTTGTACACAATTTTGACAAAATTGTGTCTTCCTGTCGCACTCCCCGTTTTATTTTAAATACGTTGGTCTTTTTATCTGCCAGTTTTACGCTTGCTGTCCCATTTTGATAGATGTATTTTATCATGTTTATATAGCGATGATCTATACGGCACTCTGTTAAGGCTTTTAACATTTTTTGATGACTTATTGTGTAGAAAGCTTTTTCGTAGTCAACAAATATCATGACTAATGGCTTGTTATATTTAACAATCTTTTCTTTTAAGTTCTTAATTACTTGTAAATGATCATTCGTGCCATATCCTGCTCTAAAACCTGCTTGCTCTCTTGGCTGATAGAAATCCAACTTACTTCCTAGCCTGTTGGTAATAACTCTTGTAAATAGCTTATATACTTGTGACAACAAGCTAATGGGGCGGTAGTTTCTAAGGTCGCTGATATCTCCCTTCTTATGAAGTAAGATGATTTCCGCGTTGTTCCACTGCGTCGATGTTATCGCTTCGCACAGACATTTATTGAACAGTTTAGCAAGTGTCAGTAAGAGCTTATTTCCTCCTAGTTTTAGGCTTTCGATCAATATCCTGTCACACCTGAGGATTTATTGTTCTTCATCCTCCGACGTGCATTTTTAATTTCGTCAAAAGTTATGTTCGGCATTAATTCTAAGCCTTGATTCTCTATCTTTGGTAAGGGGAGTCTTTCATCGGCTTCACTTGTTTCGTAGAGTTGTCTGTAGAACTCTTCAACTGTTTTCACTATTTCTTCCTTATCAGTCACAATGTCGTCTTGTTTATTTCTTAACTTATGTATGTTCGTTTTTCCTGTGGACATGTTGTGTCTTAGGACTTTCAGACTTCTATTTTTCTCTACCACCCTTGTCACCTCTCTGATGTTATGTTGCCGTATGTCTTTTCGGATTTCTTTGTTTATTGTTTTACTGAGTTGACTAAGTTCTGCGTAGTTTGTGTTATACCTGTATATACCGAAACACAGGTCGAAGTTTTAAACGAAAATATCGTAAAATCCCTTAAAGAAGCGGAGAAGTTGTGCTGTCCTAAAATGAAGAAAAACATGAGAAAATAAGACTCACCACCAAAAAATCTGATCGAAGAAAGGAGGAGGCTAAAGGACAGACAGTACATCATATCCGAGGTAAAAACCTAATGATTTACCAGAAAAACTAAGTTGGGCCTAGTGGTGGGATAATTTTCGCTTCATATGGGCGATTAACGTGTTAGTTTTATTTATCTCGTAACGTTGATTTTTAAGTGGTGTACAACGCTACCACGCTTATAGCGGCATTACTCTTAAAACAGCGTGTAGCTGAAGGTTAAACAATCATTTGATTAAAATTTCTGATTGATTGATTATGCGTAATACTATAATATTACTACAGTAGTATACTATGAGTTAAAAAGAGAAGGTAAACTCTATGTTTAAGATTAATTTGCTGGATATATCGATAGCTTGGTAATCTCAAGTTAAAATCTTTCTCCCGCAAGTTTGACAATATCCTGTTTTGTTTATCAAGAGAAATAGCAAGGGCAAACTTTTTCATTTTTACGATTTAAGTAATTCATTTGCAACCAAATCTTGCTTCATATAACTTAGAAAGCGTAGACGGAAAACATGAACAAAATAATTTTTTGGTTTGCATTCTGGTGCTGTGTACAATGTGGATTTGCTCTATTGACACAGATCTAAGACAATTGAATTTTTGATTATTTAATATATTATTTCCAAATATATTAGTATAAGATTTCCAAAAAAATTATTTATAATAAATATACCTAGGCAATGATATTCTCCATACTTAGAAAATATGTAGAATTTTACAGGGTGATTAATAACTACGTGGTATACCATTTTTATTTCTAAATACCTATGATATAAACTTACTCACGCTATATCTCTTAAAAGAATAGAGATTTTCGAATGTGACAAAAAGTGATATATTCTATTTGTAATACACTTTAATATGGCGTAAAAATCATCCCCTAAATATTCATCCCTTAGTTATAACCCCTAACTTTGGGGCCGATATTCTTTTGTTTTTTTCTTTGTCCGTTGCCTTTGTGTGTCTTTCACATTTTTATGTCCCGGATTCTTTACCTAATCATTTTCGTTGCCTTCTCTATACATTTACATAACGCCAAAGCCCCGAGGACCCTTATCAGCTTTCGTTGCTTTATTTGTATTTATTTCTTCTTATATTTGTTTTATCTCTATCTCAGTTAATTCTTCATTTTCTTCTTGCGTTCCGTGTGGTTAACACACTATAAAAGTTTCTCCGGATTTATTTATAAATTTTGGAATTAAACCTGATCTTTCTTTGATGTATTTGTACTATTTATATATTTTTTTATTATTATTACCTTTAGACTCAAATTAAAAAATGAATAATTTTGAAGTAAATTTGCTTACTTCAGAGAAAATTAATTATGAGTTAAAAATCAGAGGAACTGTTATGAGTGAAAAAAAAAAGAAGGGAGGAAAATCTTTAAGAGATTGTTAGTTAGAGATAACAGCAATCAATTATGTTTAGATAACTTAGATTATGATAACGAAAAGACTGGTATTACAAATTCTATTGATAAAATTTCAAAGTTAGTTGAAGAGTTTGAAGGTTCTTCAACAGATTCTTGTTTTCGCCAAGTCAAATCTCGACTTATTCATTTGTTAGGTAGAATAGATCGTCTTCCTATTCTTGAGCCTGATTCTGAGGAATCTATTTCTTTCCGAAATAAATCTAATGCTACCTGTTTGTTATTGGAGCAAGAGATGAATGATAAAGTCATTCCTTTAGCTTCTAGTTCTTCTTCTGTCGAGTATGTCTCTCCTGCTGCTGCACAGATAATACATTTTTCTTCTCCCGATTTAAATATCTCCAAATATTCCATACATAAGTGGAATGTTAAATTTAATGGTGACCCCAAGACTGTGTTTGATTTTAGCCGTAATTTTCGCTATTGAAAAATTTCGTCCTTATATCGAAGGAGTCAAATTTCAAGTAATTACCGACCATCATTCCCTGTTGTGGTTAAAAAACATTAGTAATCCTTCTGGCAAACTTGCGCGTTGGGCAATGCGTTTACGTCAGCATGATTTTGATCTTATTCATCGGAAAGGAACTTCTCATATTGTCCCGGATGCTTTAAGTCGCATATTTACGAGTCAGTCTATCTCTGAAAAACCACATATTTCTTATCTGCAAGTCGACAAGGACCGAATTGATCCTTGGTTCGATGATTTTCGTTCTAAAATTTTATCAGAGCCCAATAAATATCCTCAGTGGAAAGTAGAGAATGATTTTGTTTTTAAATTAATTCCTTCTGAATTACCTGTTTCCACTAATAATAAAGAGTGGAAAATTTTTGTACCGAAACCCCAAAGAAATGATATTATCACTTCTTGTCACGATCCACCTACCTGTGCCCATCTTGGCTATTTCAAAACTTTAAATCGGATTCAAGAGTTATATTATTGGCCCAAAATGCGGAAAGATGTACTTCGTTTTGTTAGGTCTTGTAAAATCTGTGGAGCTCAAAAGATGTCGACTTTGGCTCCCATGGGTTTAATGGGACGAGAAAAATCCGCTAGGTTCCCTTGGCAAATAATTGCCGTAGATCTTATTGGTCCACTTCCTCGCTCAAAAAGAGGATACACTTTTCTTCTTGTTGTTACCGACTGGTTTTCGAAATTTACTTTGATCCATCCTTTGCGGAAAGCTACAACGCAAAATATCGTTAATTATCTCGAAAATGACGTTTTTCTTATGTTCGTAGTCCCTCAATTTCTTATATGTGATAACGCCCGAAATCTTAATAATTCTTCGTTAAAGAATTTATGTAATAAATATAAAGTCCAAAAAATATGGTTTATTGCTGTTTATTCGCCTCAGTGCAACTTTGTTGAACGTAGCAATAAAACCATAGGTACTGCTATTAGGTGTTATATTAAAGATCATTCCGATTGGGATAAAGAAATTACAAAAATCCGCCAAGCCATAAATACTGCTAGACATGAAGTCACTAAATATACCCTATCTTTTCTTAACTTTGCGAGGTATGTCCCTATTGCCGGTAACTATTATTCCTCATCTCCCGATAATTCTCTATCTACTGTTACTTTAGAACAACATGACCAATATGTTTCTGAAATACAAGGGTTCAGTCAAGTATTTGATGAAATACAACTTAATCTGAATAATGCGCATCAACGCAATGCTAAGACGTATAACTTACGGCGACGCGATGTACAATTTCACGTCGGTGATACAGTTTGGCGACGAAATAAGGTGCTATCAAAAGCTGTCGATAAGTTTATGGCTAAATTAGCACCCAAATATATCTTATGTACGGTAGTTAAAAAGCTATCCCCCCTCGTATATACTTTGAGAAATCCCGATGGTTCAAATGCTGGGAACTGGCATATTAAAGATTTGAAACCATATCTCAATGATTCTGATAATTCGTCAAGTGGTGATAAATCCGATCAGAATTAGTTTGTTTTGTTTATCGTTTAATATTATCTACAGTCCTATCTATATATATATTCATATATGAATATTTTTCTATCCTATCTTCTCTCGTCTACCTCTTTGATTGCCCACCAGAAGTCACATATCTTTGAGTACGGTTAGGTGAAAAAACATCACCATATCGTTATCTATTAGATCGGCTAGTGAGCTAATTACTGGCTGATCTCTAGTATCTTACCGATAAGTGAAAAATCACTTAATTTATCTTCGAGCAGAACTCAATATCTTACCGATAAGTGACAAGTCACTTAAACTACCTTTGAGTAAAGTTTAATTTATCTTTGCTCGCTATCTTATCTTATCTTCTTATCTATCTTATTTAGGTGGAAAACCTCTTAAAATTATCTGTGCGAAAGCTCATTACCTGGTCAGTGGGGCGAGAAAATCATTTGCTTACTGCACCGTTTAAGTTGTAATAACTTTAATTGCGTTATTATACTTTTATTATCTTTATAGTAGTTATAGTAACTCCTATATTATCTAAGAGAAGTTTTTTTTTTATTTGAAAAAAAAACTGATACTCAATCCTTTAAGTATTTATCAACCCCGAATGGCGATAAACTATTTTTGCTCTGTCCTACGGCCAGTGATAAATCAAGCTACCATTGTGAATCGAGTATGAACTCTCGACGCAAATATTTTTTCTTCTTTTCTTCTATATTTCGGAATCTGTTTTGACCTTACTAGTTGTCACGAGAGGAACGGCTAGGATGATGATCTGGGATTCGTCCGCTAGGGACCTGTTGAGCTTTTAAGGAAAGACAGACACATTCCTCTTAATTCTTCTTATCCTTTCATTCTTTTAGTACTGATGTTGTCTACAGACCCCTTTCCCTGATATAACTTAGAAGTTTTCTTTATGTCAACTTCGAACCGCTTGTGACTTTACCGATTGTGACCCTAAATTAAATTTAGGCGTGTGATACGCGAAGCTATCAACCGACAACCAGGTACTTAATTTCTTTTCTTCTTCTTCTACTCTTATTAATGCTAGTTGAGTTTTATTTAATTCTTTTTGACTTCCACTTTGGCATATGCTTTCCATTGTGATTAGGATTTTATCCAGTGTTGTTATTTAAGCCATTTCGATACCTTGTTTTTAATTAGAGATTTCCTAAAAATATCTCGTTCTCTAATTTATCTTAACGAATTACTTATGAGTACCGATCTCGATGCTATCTCTTAAATAGGCATTTCTTTTGTATCGAGGTTTATCGTTTTAATTTTGTTATCTTGACGTTGGGTTACTTCATTTCTTAATGATGTTAACGTCTTTCATATCTTGTACTTCTTTTCGAGGCACGTTCTTCGAATCGTTTGAAGGGTATATAAAAAAATGTATCCTTAGGTTTTGATCGGAAACCGTTTTCTTTCTTCTTCTTCACCAGTTTCCTCTCTTGGGAGGGGGCTGTGTAACATTTTTTTTATTATTAATATATCAAATTATTTTTAATTTCTTTTACCCCCGTGCGATACGCCGATGAATAGGAATCCCCGTGTTTACGATAGGAAAATAATATGTTAGATACCAAGCTAAAATGGAATTCCCTAATTAAGAAAGGTTTTTAATCCTTCCGTCATAATATTCATTATGAAAATAGTATAATGCTTTTTGGTATTCGGTTTCTTTTCATAAATTGGTAATTTTCCTCGAAGGCCCATATCTTTTGACAATAACTTAATCCAAGTATTGTCTGTTTCTTATGTCCAATTGTTAATACCGATTATTTTACCTCAAACTTTCCAATAGTCGTTCAAGGCCTTACCTTCTGAGAAACACATACAACTGTCCTATCATTCTTGATTGGGGGAATATTTTCTTCTTCCTTTATCAGGGACAGTTGGTGAAATTTTTAGTGGAACCAATTTACTTGTTGGTGGGCAGTTATTGAGTGAGGTAATATCTCGTGAGACTTCTCGATGGGCTCTTGTTGAGTGAAGTGATATCTCGTGATGCGCTTTGCTCACGATATTTCTTATCTTATCGTCGCTGTGAATTATTTTCTAAGTGTGTGTGTGTGTGTGTGTGTGTGTGTGTGTGTGTGTGTGTGTGTGTGTGGTTTTATTTTATGACTAGAGACATAGTCCATTAGCCTATTATGTTTTGAGTTATTAATTAATTTTTTAAACAATTGTTATAGAGAGAACCCGTAACAATAAAATCTTAACTTCTATTGACTTACATATAAGTACGTACCTACATTAATTTTTTTTTTCATTATTTTTTTTTTTATTTTTTTTTATTTTATTTTTTTTTTATTTTTTTTTATTTTCTTTTTATTATTTTTTTTTATTATTTATTTTTTTTTATTTTTTTTTTTAGTTTTTTTTTACTGGAAGGAAAAGGAAAATATATGGTTTTGCTGATTTATGACATACGCCTAGGGGTCTATCAAGGCGATTTGCACAACACAAAATTAGACCACGGATAGAAAGGTTAACAACTGGGTTAAAACAAAGGACTTATATAACTAACTTTTTATGTTTGAAATATATACACTGTTACAATAATACGTTTAGAAATTCAATTTCATTTCACGTACGTGGCGAAAAATTATTTCATAAATATGCAAGTTATTGGTTTTTATTAAATCTGATAAATTAAAAGGTCTTTTAATAAGAATTTTTTCCTTATTGATATACTCGTATATTTTTATTATAAATTGGTTTATACATCGTGTATTTAATGAGCAATTTAAAACTAAATGCTCAATTGAGCCTTCTTCGCCACATTCGCAAAATGGAGTTTCAGCTAAATTAATTCTGAACTTATGTAACGGAGACAGAGCATGGTTAAATCTTATTCTACATAGTATTCTAATCATATCTTTATTAAAATTTGAGTTTTTGAACCACGTTGAGGACTGTATTTTTGGTTTTATATATTTATAATATAATCCTTTGTTGGACAAATTGTACATTGTTTGCCATGAATTTAACATTTTTTTCCTTAGATGAGAATTTAGATCCTCAATTACGCATTTATATTCTGATTCTTTAGATGGTTCATTATATTTAGCAATTTTGTCTACTATTTCATTATTTAATATTCCACAATGAGCTTTTATCCAACAAAACATTACATTAGATCCTCTTAATTTCATTGTACCCACCAGGTTTATAATTTCAGATAACACATAATTAAATCCAATATTGTTATATTTAGAAATATTTTCAATTTTTTGTATTGAACTTTTACTATCAGAGAATATAACGTAATTAGATTTTGTTCTTAAGAAATTACTAATGTATTTAAGTGCTTCTAATATTGCTATTAGTTCAGCGGTATATATCGAGGTTTTAATATTTAGATCTACTACTGTACTAAATTTTCGATCTGGATCGTAAAAGGCAGATGTAACCTTTAAATCTGATTTAGATGCATCCGAAAAAATATATGAGTAATTAGGGAACATAGACTTTATGTCAGCTTGGAACATGCTATTCCGGATATATTGTGGGAATTCTGAGTAGTCTCTAAGATATCCTACTTTTGATGCTGTCCAAGTGTTCTAATTCTATTTTAAAACAGGGTAATTCTCTTGAAGTCGACATGTCCTTACTAAGTTGTATCCTTACGTATTTGTACGATTCAATAAAAGGAATTGTAGGCTTTTTTTGCCAATATTCCTTGACTAAATCGTAAATACTGAGCTCGAAGCATTTTTGGACTACCGCACTTTTCTTTGCATACATTTTTAATAAAAACTTCTCCGTTAAGTAATCTCTTCTGAAATTGAGTGGAGGTTCATTGCATTCTACGTTTAAATTTGAAATGGGTGTACTCTTAAGTGCGCCTATACTTATTCTTAAGACTTTATTTACTAGCCTATCTAATTTCTTCAGATGAGTCTTCGCTGCTTGACTATAAAAAATTGACCCATAATCTATTATTGAACGAATATAAGCTTTATAAAAGTAAGCGTAATATTTGGATCAGCTCCCCAACTTGTATGACACACTGATCTTATTGCATTTAATCCTTTTTCTGTTTTTGTTATTAAGCGGTCTATGTGTTCGTTCCACAATAACTTCCTATCTATTACCATACCCAAATAGTTAATGGATGATTGAACCTCAAAATTAACGTTATTGAATACTATGGATTGTCGTAATCTGTGTTTTTTGGAGAATATACATGCTTGGGTTTTCTTTGTAGAGATGCTGAGACCTATATTAAAATAATACTCTTCTATTGTCGAAAACATTTCACTCATTATATTGATACCTTGATCGATTTCAACTTTAGGTACATATATACACACATCATCAGCAAACTGTAGAACATTTTATCTTGTCTTTGAGGGTATACAAGGCAACTATCGAACACAGTGATTAATTTAATCTTGCCCAAGCGCTTTCGATCAATAGATCATCTTCAGGGGCATCTGAAATAAGCCAAGAAACGTTTTTTATAATCAGGAAAATTAATTCACTTGGATAAAAAACTCCAAGTTTATGGATGAAAAAAATTTTTTTATATGTGATAAACGTTTATAGACTTACTTCGTCAATTGTGGACTATCCGACATACTAGAATGTCATAAATGTAAAAACTGGACATAACAATACAAAATACACTACACTAAGACAAACAAACACTTTAAAATTTTATATGGCGAAGCTACATATTGTGAAGAAGCCGGAGACAGAATGGGCTCCCGGTCTGACGGAAATGTAGAGATGACATGTGACAAATGACAGCTTATGAAGGGCAGTTATGTGATCTGCACCTTTCAAAATTCTATGACACTAAGTATTGACCAAAGGTCCAACTGACACCACTATAGGAAATCGACTGATGAAATATAAAATTATATAGTATATTTTTTTTTTTTATGTGGATTGAATAATTCCAATCTCACACTCAAACCTGTCTATAATAATTAGGATGTTGGTTTGAGAGCAATTGAAGTTGACATAAAGTATGAATGTGAGAAAAGACTAACAATATATTAGACAGTGGATGGTTGACTACAATAAAATGGTCCACCAAGCGCTATCAGTACTGTAAAAAAGAAAAATCTGAATATGCAGTTAAATTACTAAAAGTTAAAATCAAAATTGAAGACAAAATATATAAATGTGTTATATTCCACGTAGTTCAGTTGAATCCAAAGTCAATTAAATTGGGCAAGATTAAATTAATCACTGTGTTCGATAGTTGCCTTGTATACCCTCAAAGTTTAATTATTCGAACATTCAACCTTATATTGATTTTATCTTGTATTAATTTTTTTGTGTAAGTCTGAGGTATAAATGAGATATAGTAAAGGACTAAGGATGCTTCCTTGCGGTAACCCAACATTAGAAATTCTTGGATCCAATAGTTCATTATTGATTTGAAGTTGTAGATTCCTATTTGAATACAATTTTATTATTCTTTTACCAAAGTCACTGGGTATTCCTATCTTCTCCATTTGTTGATAGAGGATATTTAATTTGATATTATCATATGCACCTTCTACATCTATGAATAGAGATACCAGGGATTTACGTTCAGAAAAAGATATATTAATGTCTAGGATAAGGTTAGCTATATTTTCTGATGTCGATCTTAGTTTACGAAACCCATATTGTGTATCACTATGTGTGTGTGTGTCATCGAATTTCCTGACTGTGGACTTAATCCATTAGCCGAACTTATTTTTGCTCTACAGATATTTATGTCCACATATTACTATTAAGATAAGATTTTGTATTTTAAAGATATACCTAGATTCTATAACAATAAATGAATAATTTAATCTTCGGTTACAATCATACATTATTACACATTGATATAGATATATCTATATCATAAAATATATTCTAGTATTATTCACATTATTCTTTATTGTATGTTTTTTATTATTATTATTATTATTATTATATATTTTTTTTTTTCATTTTATTTTTTTATATATATATATGTAATGTAATTTTTTTTTTATTTTTTTTTTTTTTACATTATAAGGAGTGTCAACAAGGAGTACTTCTGCTCAGGGGTCTTTCAGAGCAATGCACACACATAAGACTAGACCACGGAAAGATAGGTAGACAAATGGGATAAACACAGGTATTAATAGTTCACAATTTTAATTTTATATTAAGTATGTGTTTAATTAGGATCTCATATACACGTTCGTCTAAACTAGATAATATTGTTTTTAGATTAAAAGGTGTTGTAATATTGGTTTCGCTATATACTTGATTCATGAATTGATTTATTTCTATTATCTTTAGTCTATAGTTTAGTATCATGTGTTCTGCAGATCCTAACTCACCACATTCACAAAGATTACTATCACTAAGGCCTATTTTAAATTTGTGTTCTGGAACTAGGCAGTGTCCAAATCTAAGTCTGCATATGTATGAAACAACGATTTTTTCGCCGTGGTAATGATTAAACCAGGATTTAGCTGGAATATTTAATTGTATATTTTTGTAGAATAGCCCTTTAGTTGAATGGTTATACCATTGCTGCCAGGTTTTGGTTTTATTGCTGGTAATATTTGCGTAAACATCATTTAATGTTAATTTATAATCACTTTCATTTTCTTGTTCGGTGGCCTTCTTAGCTAGAGTATCTACTATTTCATTGTGTTTAAGATTAGAGTGAGCTTTTACCCAATAAAATGATATTTGTTTGCCCTTAGCCTTAAGTGCGATATATGCTTTAATAATGTCAATACATATGTAGTTTGATATGTCCTTCAAACTTTTCAGTTTAAGTAAAGCACTTTTGCTGTCTGTAAGGATTAGAAATTTCTCTTCGTTATTGTTTATACTGCTTATATACTGCATTGCTCTTAGTATTGCAATAAGTTCTGCTGAAAATGTTGTAAAATTTTCATTAAGTCGTATACCCTCTTTATACCTTGTCCTAGGGTCCCACACGGCAGCGGCCACTCTCGAATTCATTTTTGAGGCATCGGTATAAATTTGGTAATGTTCCGGAAATAAAGTTTCTATATCCACATTAAACATAGCATTCCTTAAGTAAACTGGAAATTTCGAGTAATCTCTCATGTAGGTTGGTTGTATGTTTGGTATATTGTTGAGATTTATCTGATGCATGGATGACAGAGTTGATGTGTATAGATTATTTTTAAATTGTCTTATTCTATAGTAACTTTCGGCAAGTAGTAATGTTGCTTTTTCCTCCAGTATTCAGTGGTTAGGTCATTTATATAAAGTTTGTGGCAGTTGTTACATATTATGCTCTCTTTAGTTATCATTTTAGTTATAAATTTTTCACACATAGTTTTCCTTCTTAACCATAGTGGTGGTTCATTACATTCTACGCTTAGATTTGATATTGGAGTACTCATCAAAGCTCCTATACATAATCTGATGCATTTATTTGAAAGGATGTCTATTTTTTGAAGATGGGTTTTGGCGGCTTGATTGTAAAAGTAACATCCGTAATCTAATATTGATCTTATGTATGATCTATACATTAGTAATGCTATGTTGGGATCTGCTCCCCAGGTTGTATAGTTTACTGATCGTAATGCATTGTACCCTTTGTCAGCTCTTGCTATGATGTACTCAATATGATCTTTCCAAATCATTTTTCTATCCAGTATAATACCCAAATATTTAACTTTGGGTTGAACTTTATACGAGACATTTTGCAACTCCACTACTTCTGGAATGTTTCGTTTTCGGGAGAATATGCAAGCTTGTGTTTTTTTGGTTGATATGTTTAATGCTATTTGATCTAAGTCTTCTTGTAGATGTTTAAATACTGTATTTATTTTTCTACCGCCTTGTTCGATTTCCAATTGATCTACATATATGCATATATCATCTGCGAATTGTAATATTTTACCTTGTTTGCTAGTTATTATGCTTTGACCTATATGAGCTGTGTAAATAGTATATAATATTGGACTTAAGATGCTCCCTTGAGGTAACCCGATGTTTGAAACTCTCGGTCCTATTAGTTTGTTATTAATTTGAAGATAAAGAGTTCTATTGATGTAAAGTTGATGAAGTTTCCAGCAGAGTATATCTGGCAGTCCGATTTCTTTCATTTTATGGTATAGAAGTTGTAGGTTCACATTGTCATATGCATTTTCTATATCTATGAATGTAGCAAATACCGACTTGTTGACGGAAAATGAGTTATATATATCCAGTATTAAGTGCGTTAAATTTTCCATCGTAGAACATGATTTTCTAAAGCCGAATTGTGTTACAGGTATTTTAGAATTTTTTTCTAACCAGAATTCTAGTCTACATTTAATCATTCTTTCCATTGTTTTTAACACACATGATGATAGTGAAATGCCTCTATACGAATCCGGACAGTTTGGTGATTTGTGTGGCTTGAGAATTGGATCTATGATGTACTCTTTCCATGCACTTGGTATATCCATACTCATCCAGATATTGTTTATTACATTTAGTAGTTGAATTTTTTTATGTATGGGTAAATTATACAACATACTATAGTGTATACCATCTAATCCTGGAGCTGAATTATTATGTCTTTTTAGGCAGTTCTTTAATTCTTCCATGCTAAATGCTTGTGTGAGAAATATGTTGTCTTTGTTTGCTTCGTCATTGTCATGTCTATTATCCGTAGGGTTCCTGTGATTAATTTCTCCTTCTATAACCCAAGGTCTAGCAATTTTATTAAAAAATTTATCTGTCCACTCACTTACAACTATCGGATTATTGGGAGGATTATAAACGTTTTTTAATTTTCTTATTTCATTCCATATTTTGCTAATTGGTGTATTTTTTATTTAAACTATTACAAAAGTTTTTCCAAGAAGCTCTTTTGCTGCCTAAAATAATTCTTTTTTTATAAGCTTCTGCTTGTTGATATTTTAAATAATTATCGTAATTAGATAGTCTTTTAAACTGCAAAAAAGCTTCTTTTTGTTGTCTTATAGCGTCCCTACAATCATCATTCCACCATGGTTTATTAAATTTTGCATTGGGCTTCCCTTTCCTCTCTGGAATAGAGCATTTACTAGCTAAATTGATAGAGTCACAAAATGTGGAATATTCTTGCTCTGAACCATCTGATATATTATTATTCTTTTCATTGTTTAAGAGATAGGTAAAGAAAGCCCAGTCTGCCTTTTTAATATTCCATGTAATTCTAGATCTAGATATATCATTAGTTTCAATGACACCATTGCTATTAGTGACGTTATTATCAGTATTATGGTTAAATTCTATTACTATTGGGTAGTGATCAGAACCCAGACTCAAAGTTTCTGTGTGCCAATTAAATTTGTAATAAATATCCCTAGAGCAAATTGTTAAGTCTATAGCAGATCTATTTAAATTCATAGGTCTACGAATTAATGTTTCTGACCCATCATTTAGGAAATTAAGTCCACATTCCTCCATAGCCTCAAAAAGATAAATACCTTCTTGATCGGTGACATCACAGCCCCACATTTTATTATGGCAGTTGAAATCTCCCCCTATTAAAAAAGGTTTTTGTAAACTATTAAAAAATTTAACCCATTCGTTTTTTGACACACATAATTTGGGTTTTGCATAAATGGAATATAAATTTAAGTTTTTATTATTTATTTTAATCTGTACTGCAACGCACATGACATTATTTATTTTATAAAAATTTAAATTGTTCTGAAAATTGATATTTTTTCTTAATAATATCGCTACTCCGGCATAACCATCTGATCTATCTTCACGGAATATGTTATATTGGGAGAAGCTTATCTTTGAATTCGGTTTTAACCAAGTTTCACTTAAAAGAATAGCTAAGAATTTATTTTCGAAAGTGTACTTTTCAAAATGGCCTTTATTGTTCACTATTGATCGTGAATTCCATTGTAAAATCTTATTATTTACTAGGCCCATTTAAAACTTTTTCTATATTACTTTTAATGTCGTCTAAAATTTGTTTGTTTGCTATTGGAATTAAGTTTTTGTCTAAGAAATTTTTAAATATTGTTACTATATTATCAGTTATTTGTTTACTAGTTAGTGAGTTTTGTTGGACTATTTTTGTTTGATTTTGATATAATGGGTTGTTTATAATTGGTAGCGACGGGTAAGCAGAAGTGCTTGCAGTGTCCAGTATATTTTCGTGTTCTTTTGAATAAGGATAAACTGATTTATTTTGAGCTCCTTCGCTCCATTTTCTCTTGGTTGTCACTGTGTACCTATTTCCTGTGTTTGTTGAATTCAGGACTGTCCTATAGCTACTGCTGTATTTTAATTTTGCTTCTTCAAAAGGTAAATTTTCATTTGCCATTATATATTTAATGCCCTTTTGTTTTTCAAACTCAGCGCACTTGTTTCGATCTAATGCTGAATGGTTTCCGAAACATAATATACAAGTGGGATCTGTTAAATCGCATACATCTGAATCATGCTCCTGTCCGCACTTGCTGCATCTTTTTTTACCTCGACATTGTGACGTAACGTGTCCGTATCTAATGCAATTAAGGCATTGTATTACTCTCGGAACGTAAGGTTCCACTTGGTATATCATTCGTTCAATGATTACTTGTTTTGGAATCATTTGGCCTCTGAAAGACACCACTATCGTACCCGTCTCCACCAGTTGATCATTTTCTTTTCGCTTTATTCTTTTAACGTTTATTACTTTAAAATTGCCGTATCTTGGAACAATAATACCTTTTAATTCGTTTTCTGAAATATTTTTGTCTACCCCTTTAATTACCCCACTCTTCTGAGTAAAAAAATTTGGAATATATAAATCGTAATTTCTTTCTATTAACTTTTTACATTCCACTAAAATATTAGCGCTTTTATATGTGTTACATTCAATTTTAATTTTATTTTTTCCTATAATATTAATATTAACAATATTATCTTTAATTGCAGGTACTGCACCTAAAATTAATCGTGCTGTCGCTATGCGATGCAATCGGCCAATGTTACCTTCCTTATTCTGCATAAAAACAAAATAAGGACCTTGGTCACCTTGACTGTATTTATTTTTCACCTCTGACATTATTGGCTGGCCTATATTAATATTTGTTTTATTGCTTACCTGATAATCTGGTAAAAAGTTTTTTGGATTTGTTATCGGTACCTGTTTTGATTGTGTATTAATATCAATATTTATAATTTCCTCAGACTGCTTTTGTTTTTCATTAACTTCATAATCCATATTACTAGCGATATCGTCAATCCTTCCTCTGTCAGGTGGATTTCCTCTACCATCTGGATTTAATTCCATTTTTTGGTAAAAAACAACAACAACTCTATTAATTAGCACTTCGATCACACAGAGAACTGTTCGCTTCCGCTGCTACAATCGAACTGTGTGTATCACTAATTTTGTTATTTTTCTCTAACCATAATTCAAGTCTTCTCTTTACCATCCGTTCGAATGTTTTTAAAATACACGATCCTAACGAAATTCCTCTATATGAATCCGCTGAGTCTATATCTTTATTTGGTTTTAAAATCGGTATAATTACATAATCCTTCCATGAATCCGGAAATTCAGCTTTCATCCATATTAAATTAATTATATTTAACAATTTTATTTTCTGACACCTTGGTAAGTAATACAGCATAATATAATGGACATTGTCTAAGCCAGGAGCAGTATTTTTATGACACTTTAAACTATATTCTAGTTCTTTTAGAGTAAATTCATTTAAAAAATAGTTTGAATTATTATTATTCACTTTGTTAGGATGGTTTACATTTAAATTTGGTGAAACCCAGGGCGGAGCTAACTTATTTAAAAATTCTTCAGTCCAATTATCTTTTTTTACTTGATTTTTTGGGACATTATAAGTATTTTTGATTTTTTTAATTTCGTTCCAAATTTCTTGGACCGGAGTATTTTTATTTAATTTATTACAAAATTCTCGCCAAGAAGCTTTTTTACTTTTTAAAATTGTTTTTTTCTTAATTGCCTCTGCTTTCTGATATTTTATGTAATTTTCATATGTACTATTTCGTTTAAATTCTAAAAAAGCTTCTTGCTGAAACTTTATAGCTTGTGCACATTCTGGGTTCCACCATTTTTTATTAAACTTACTATTGATCGTCATTTTTTTCTTAGGTATTGATAATTCACAAGCATCATTAATTATATTGATAAATGTATTATATATGTTATTAATATTTTCATCAGTATTTATATCTTTGGTGTCAATAGTTTCAAGAATCGAAGAAAATAACGACCAATCTGCTCTGTTCACGTTCCATCGGGTTCTCTCATTAACTATTGTTATACTATCAACATCGCTTTCAATTATTATTGGAAAGTGATCAGAACCTAGAGCTACATTTTTTACGTTCCAATCAAAACAGGAAGATATGTCACTGGAACATATAGTTATGTCCACAGCTGATTTATTTCTACTGTATAATCTAGGTATGATAGTTTCGGCCCCATTATTTAAAAAACATAACTCACAGTCTTCTATTGCTGTTAATAGACTAAGTCCAGCCCTATCATTCTGATCGCAACCCCATGCATTATGGTGACAATTAAAGTCTCCTGCCACCAAAAATGGTGTACTTAAACTATTAAAAAACTTTTTCCATTCACTCTCTGATACGTTTAAATTTGGTTTTGCATACACTGAATATATATTAAGAACTTTATTTGATTTTAATTTGACTGTTATTGACATACTCATAACCTGATTGATTTTATGATGATTTGGATGACCTGTGAACTGAATGTATTTTTTAGTTAAAATAGCTAATCCTCCATAACCATCATCTCTATCTCTCCGAAATATATTATAACCACTGAAATTAATATTATTTTTTTCTTTTAACCACGTTTCACTAATTATAGCTATATCAATATTATTTTCAAAAATAAATTTCTCAAAATGACCTTTATTGTGTACAATGGACCTAGCGTTCCACTGTACAATTTTGAACTTATTCATTATCTGCGAGAATACGACTTAAATTATTTTTAAAATCGTCAAACATTTTTATATTGTCTAAAGTTATTGAGTTATTCTTTAATACATTTTTAAAAGTGCTTATAATCATATCACAAACAGAGTTTATTTTACCGTTTTTATTTAAATTTGAGCTCATTGTTGATTGGGAATAGTTAGGGATATTTCTATAATTTTGATATACCGGTTGACTACTAGTAGATGGAGATGAAAGAATCTCCTTATGCTCGTCGGAATATCCTGAACGGGGATAATTAGGATAACCTTCTAAATTTCGTCTGCGTTTAACTGGTACTGAGTAATGAGTGCTTTTATTTACATTCTTTGTCACCGTTGCGTAACTATGATCATATTTTTTATTAGCCTCACTATAGGATAAATTTTCTGTGGCCATATATGTTTTAATTTGTTTTTGACGATGAAATTCTTCACAATTTTTCCTATCCGTTGCTTCATGATTTCCTTTGCATAAAATACATGATGTCAATTGCGAATTACATGAATTTGTTTCATGTTCATTGCCACATTTTCCACATCGAACTTTACCTCTACATTGTGCATTAACGTGGCCGTACCTCATGCACTGTCTGCATTGAATTACTCGTGGAACATATATGTCAACATCGTAAATAATTTTTTCTATTACTACCTGTTTAGGTATCATTTGCCCCTTAAAAGTAACAATAACTGCCATTGTCGGGAGTAACTCACCATTTACCTTTCGTTTTATTCTCCTTACTTCATAAACTTTAAAATTATTTCCATATTTAGGTTTAATTATGTTTAATAAATCATCGTCTTTGATATCCTTGTCAATACTTTTTATTACACCTTTTTTGTATGTAAAGAAAGTGGGTATATAAGCCTCGTAATTTTTTTCCTGAAATACTTTAGACTCGACTAACTTGTTGGCACTATTGAATGAATTTAATTCGACTTTAACTTTATTTCTACCAGTTACAGAAATATTTAAAATGTTATCCCTGATCTCCGGTTCTGCGTTTAAAATTAATCTTGCAGTAGAAATTTTATGAAACTTACCTATGTTTCCTTCTTTACTTTGCACAAATACATAATATGGACCTTGGTCCGTTGAACTATATTTATTTTTTTGTTTTATTATTTTTTCAATACCACCTGTTTCGTCGCTTTTTCCATTTCCGCTAAATTCCATATTCACTTCATCTATAATTATACTTTTTCCCCTATCAGGAGGTTCATATCTTCCGTCCGAATCCCCGATCATAACAATCAAAAACAAATAAACAAACACTTAATGAAGACTCGTTCACGCACTGATAAGAACTTTACCTGACCACTGCCAAAAACGAACTGTCTATTTTCTAAGTGTGTGTACACTTCATATTTGAGTTTTCTTTCCTTAGACTATATTAAATTATATATAGTTCTACAATACCTTTAATGGTTATTAAATTCAGTGTTTAGTACTAGAAAAGTATTAAATTCAGTGAATTAAGCTGCCTTCGTCAAGATCTACTGTAAGTAATCTTTATCTACAATTATCTGGGCGACTAATATGGTATGGTACCATATCACCTCCCATTATCTGGACGTATCATCTATATCTTCACCTGTAGATTGCCGATTTTTGAATGTAATTGAACCATTCAAGAAATTTCTATAAATATTACCTATGAACATACAAGTCTCAGTTTTTTATTAAATAATAGTGCGAGATAGTTAATTGACTTCGCCAAGTGCGGTTTGGTTTATGTTTTCATTCTTGTAACCTTTTTCTTTTTTTTGTAAATTTAGAGTTAAGTAATTTTTGCTACAAACTTGGAGAAGATCCATCATGGACGAGATAAGAAAACAAGGAAAGTCTTGGAATAAGGTGAAGGCCTTAGCGCAAAATAGAACCCGATGGCGCGTTTTCACTGAAGCTCTATGCTCCACTTAATTGTTCAAGAACCTTATATATTATATATATATATATATATATATATATATATATATATATTATATATATATATATATATATATATATATATATATACAGTGTAGGAAAAATTTTATGGTCGGTATGGTAAAATTTAACAGGATATCTAACGCAGATATAAAATCATATTTTCAGCGAATAGACAAAGATAACAATCATATTTCCCCTTGGTCTCCCCTCCTCAAATATTTTTAACACCTATTGGCCATTAGTGAGACGAATAGTTCCGATCAGAGATATTTTACATATTCTCTGGTTCCGATCCTAATATACCTAAAAAACTAGAGGTGGGTCCTCCCGTTTTTTAAATTTTTATCGGAACCGTTTTTCGTAAACTGTAACTAGTTGATTCAAATTAGCGAGTACACAAACATATTGGCTATTATCGTTTATGTGTATAAGTATTGAAGTGAAAGAACCTAACGAAGGATATATTTATTATAACTTGAAAAATAAATTAAACAATACAAATAGTACTTACATTTACATTAAATCGTACTTACATTTACATTACACGTTATTATTAAATCGCGAATCGTCTAAATTGACATTTAAAAACAAGTTTTTCTACTTTTCTTGTTAACCGTGTTCTTCTTTTATTTAAAATTAAACCAGATTTTAAACATGTGTTCATAAGGAAAAGATTTTGTTACAATTCTACAATATTTTATGAATATAGTGGCTAAGTTAGGATATACATGGCGATGGTTTTTCCACCACGGTAATGGACAGTTCCAATCTCCGTTCGAAATTTATTGTGGGTAATATATTATCAGACAAATACATGTCGACTTCTTGTATATCTCTCAATACAGTTGTATGTTTAGATGAGTCATGTCCAATTAATTCATCAAAAATACACAATGGACTTAAGTCATCTTTATCAGTTTCTTTTTCTTGACTAAACTTATTGATTTACTAAACTTATGCAAAGACTCGTTTCATCCGTTTTCTATAGGTGAAGAACCAGCTTTTAAAAAGTTTGCAGGGTGGATTCCTGGATATAAACCGCCAACAAGAAAAACTGTTAGATTCATTACTTCAGGAATGTTATGTCAAACTGATTTGATAATAGATAAAATAAAAAGTCCTTTTTTCGACAATTCTGCAAAAAACATTAAAAAAAAGTACCTTATCTTCAGAAAGGCTTTTAAAGTATTAATTACAACATAACAAAGTTCCCAAACGGCCAATCCAAGACGTGGAAACTAGGTAGAACTTCACCTATTACAGGTTAAAAAGAATGACTGAGTTAGAAGAGGCAATCCGTTTCACTTCTTCTTTTTTAAGTTCCATCTTCTATCGAAGGTTGGAAATCATCATGGCTATGCCGACTCTGTTGACTGCCGCTCTAAAAAGGTCTGCACTACTGCATTCAAACCATTCCCTTAAGTTCTTAAGCCAGGATATTTTTCGTCTTCCCACATTTCGCTTTTCTCGGATTTTGCCTGCATAATAAGTTGTAATAATGCGTATTTTTGCCCTCTCATCACATGTCCCAAGTACTCAAGTTTTCGTCTTTTAATAGTTAATATTATTTCTGCCTCATTTCCTATCCTTCTAGTTACTTCAATGTTTGACATTTTTTGAATCCATGATATTCGTAGGATTCTTCTGTAACACCAAAATTCAAAGGCGGCCAACTTATTCAGATGAACTTGTTTTGGTGTCCAAGCTTTCAGACCATAAAGAAGAGTAGAGAACACGTAACATCGAAGCATTCTCAGGCGTAGTTCTAACCTTATATCCGACAACAAAGAAACTTTTTAAGTTTAATAAATGATGTACGTGCTATTTCAATACGTGTCTTAATTTCTTTGGTTTGGTCTACACCTGATGTTATCCATGTTCCTAAGTATTTATAGTTATTAACACTCTTAATTGCAGTATCTTCAATACTCAATTGGATATTTGTGCAGATTTAGTCATGATCATGCATTTAGTTTTCTTTAAATTTATCTTCAGTCCGTACTCATGACAGTGTTCATTAAGGCGTTGCATTAGGTTCTGTAAATCATTGTTGTTATCCGTAATTATTACTGTATCGTCTGAAAAACGTAAGTTATTCAAAACTTCTCCATTGATAGATATACCTTCTATTGAGTCTGAGAGCGCTTCTTGAAATACCGCTTCACTGTAGACATTGAAAAGTAGTGGGGACAGCACGCAACCCTGGCGGACTCCTCTCTGTATTTTGATATTTTCGGTGTACTGGCGTGTATTTCCGTTTCACATCGGTATTAAATAATACAGACTTAGACTTAGACCAAATCTAAATAATGAAGACTAGATTATTTTTTCGTAATTGTCCCAAATTTTACGGTCTTTTAAAGAAATAACAAGTAGAATGAGTGGCCAAAAATACTTGAATGATAGTTCAGTGATTGTTCTGGTACCCTGCCTGCAAAAATCTTGCAATAAAATTTTAGCAAACAGTAACCTTACATACACCATAGTATCCGACGTAGTGCGGGTTTTTATTACTAATTACGGGATAATTACTAATCTCTTTTTTAGCAAAAAGATTTAGAGGGATAGAATACAGTGGCATATTGTCATTATGTACGATTATGGATTCACGATTTAAAGTGCAGGGATTTTCTGATAAAAATGACGCTAAAAAAACAAAAGAAAGAGTTAAGAAGCTGGTTACTTCTATAATTAAAGAACAAGAAGATTATACTATTGAAAATAACCAGTATAAGAAAAAGAAACCGATAAAGATGACTTAAGTCCACGGTGTATTTTTGATCAATTAATTGGACATGACTCATCTAAATGTACACCTGTAGCGAGAGTCCATTACAATGGTGGAAAAACCATCGCCATGTATCTCCTAACTTAACCACTATATTCATAAAGTATTGTAAATGTGAACACATGTACAAAATCAGGTTTAATTTTAAATAAAAGAAAAACACGGTTAATAAGAAGTAAAGTACAAAAACTTATGTTTCTAAATGTCAATTTAGGCGATTCGTGATTTAATAATAACGTGTAATGTAAACGTAGGTACGATTTACTATTTGTATTGTTTAGTTTAGTTTTCAAATTATAATAAAATCTTTTATTAGTTTCCTTCACTTCGATAAATATACACATAAACGATAATAGCCATTATGTTTGTTTATGTAGGTAGTTTCTTACTTGAAACTACTATTAAAAAATCATAGTTACTTGTTTACGAAAATCGGTTTTGCGACGTCAATGACCCACCTCTATTCGTAAATACCTCTGTACCCCTTGATTCGGTGATTTGACCACGCGACACGCCACGTTGGCAAATAGTTTTGTACGAAGCTTTTTTATTTATATGCAGTTTAATATTTTTATTGGAAATAAGGCATAATGTCACTTTAAAATAAGCTTATTTTGATGTTTAGATTTTTAATTCGGAAATCGTTTTTAAAATACGAAACATTAATAAATTTTATTTATATAAAACGATTTCCGAATTATAAATCAAAATGATATATTACACTTATTGTAAAGTAAAATTGTGACATATTTCCAATAAAAAACAATAAGCTGCCATTTAAATCCATTTCGCCCAAATTTCATTATCTTGGAGCATTGTTCAAATGCGAAAAAGACAACAGGTCAAATAAAACCAATAAGTTTGGCAACATTGAATTTCCCCTTTTTATTATATCCACTCCATATCCACTCATTTATGTTCGGTGATATAAAAGGCGGACACCTAATATATCTCTCTCTTTTTAAACAGTTGTTTCTCACTCCATCTCATGTAAGGTCCATACCGACCATAAACTTTTACCTATACTGTATATATATATATATATATATATATATATATATTATATATATATATATATAATTTTTGCTATCTTTTGTATTTCCTATAATTTTTGTTCATTATCTTTTCTATGATATCTCGAGATACGCCAAACTATATTTGTATATGATTGCCTTATATATCTTGGTAAAGGTATTTTTTTATTACAATATTGCTTAATTTTATACATATATAACACCATTTCATGGTTGTATATTTTTATTACCTGTGTTGCATTTAGCAGCATCATAATTTTGTGTTTAATATATTGTTATTGTTTTATGCATGTATTTTATTTGTCGGCTCCTAACAAGTTCCCTGATAAAATAATAGCTCTGAACAATTACTATCTTTAAATATTACTATGCTTTTGAACTGTAGAAAGATCAGGCTGATTAAGTTTCGTAGGTAAGTAAGTGTAATACTTAATATATTTATTATTTGTTTATATATTGCGTTGACCAGATTTATTTGATAATTTACTGTTGGTATCTTTCCTTATCTCTTTTCTTTTCTAAGGTTTTTCTTAATTTTCTCCTTAACCCCAAAAAATTGAGTGGCGCCCTGTTTCTATCTTCTCTTATCTTTGGTAATTTTACCATCTATCTTTTTGTTTATTTCTGTATCTTTTCTAATATCTTTTATCCTATTTTTACCTATTTCTTCCGTTGGATTCATTCCCGGTTCCAAAAGCTAGTTTCGAACCCACGACTCGCTCTCCACCAACCATCTGGCTGCCGTCCGCAGTGTCTCCATTGGTTATCTTTCTAGCACCACCCAAAAAAGATTTCCGAGGTTACAACATATTTATATAGGTATAAATGGTAATTTGAAAGGTAATTGCGTGATCACATTGTCTAAGAGATGATCAGTTACAATAGTAACAAGAATGGGACTAATGGGGGAACCCATAGGTGTTCCAAAAATTTGGGAGTCAAATTTTTCATTGAAACTGAAATAAGTGTTATTAAAAATGAACCTGAGAATTAGTAGAAAATTACCTTTAGATAATGTCGTGTAGTCTTTTATAAGGTTACAATTTGATTCTATAATGTTCGTGACCATATTTAGTGGAATATTTGTAAATAAAGAAACCACATCCAAACAAATCAAAACATAATCTTTTGGCAACTGCATTCCCCTAACAGCATTGACAAAGGTAAATGTGTCCTTAGAATTATAATTGTTGCGATATTCAAAGGCATCATTTAATATATCAGCAAGAAATTTAGAAATGTTATACGTAGTGGACTTTAAAGAACTTACAATAGGCCTGAGAGGAACGGTAGGATCCGGGAGTACAGTGCGATCTGGTCAGGGCACAATCCAAGCAGAATCAAGGGAAGATAGTCTGTTTGAAAACCAAAGTTTTGAGTTTTAAATAAATTCTATAAAGACATTCTATCACGACCATCTATCAACATTCATGTCAATTGTTTGTAATTTGCAATATTTTTATAGTTGAGGCAAGAAGTCAAGAAACCAACAATTCTTTCTAATTTTTTTTGTATTAAGAGATATTTGAGTTAGAAATATGTGTATTTAACTTTTATTGATCATTAAGGGATATGTGATATGATGGATGATTGATTATTTTTTTATTTTATTTATAGTGTATGGTGTAAGATTTATCCTCAACGGAATTTTAAATTAATTGGATATATTTTAAAATAAAGGACAATTGTTTTAATATCAGAATTGATTGTCTATTATTTCTTTTTTCTTTTTGTTGATCTTTCTTAAATGGAACTAGCAGAAGATACTTTGAAGCCACGTTTTTAATAATAAAAAAAAATAAATAAAAATTATTTTTAGCCCTGAGATACTTACTTTACTTTATCGTGTCCGGACATGTCTTTCATAAAATTTCGGCCCAGTATCGGGCTACGTCGGTTTCATCTTTGTTGGCGAGCCGCAAACCTTCAAGGATACATCGATGAGGACAGTTTCTGCATGTAAGAAGATGTTCCATATTCTGTGTTTCTCCACAGTCACAGTTCACATTATCTTGGTCTATTTTTCCCGATTTTGCCATGTTTGATTTTACTGTAGCAACCCCCGTTCTTATCCTATTCAAGGTTTTCCAAGTTTTAAAGTCTAGGGTCTGGCCGGTCCATTGAACCTGGGGAAGTGGAAAATAGTCAGGCGGTTCATCCTGCACAGTTCCAAGGAAGCTTTTCCTAGATTTTAGTCGCTTTCGTGGTGTTCGAGCTTTGTATAGGGCATGCCGATCGTCCGCGATTTGTTTAATTTTCTTTATGTGTTCTGCAGCGCCTCTGCGTGTTGAGGGTTCTGCAAAACCCGTTGCTCTTTATAGATTTGAAAGTGGCGTTGGTTTCATGCACCCCGTTACTATGCTGCATGTCTCATTTAGCGCAGTATCAACTTGTTTGGTGTGGCCAGATCTGTTCCAAACGGGGAACGCATATTCAGCAGTTGAGAAACACAGTGCCTGTGCCGTTGTTCTTAAAACGCCAGGACGTGGGCCCCATTTACTTCCCGTTAGCTTTCTGAGTATGCTGTTCCTAGTTGTTACTTTCCCTCTTGTTTTTATGCAATGTTGTCTGTAGGTGAGGGACCGGTCCAGAGTTACTCCAAGATATACAAGTTGGTTTGTATGTTCTAATGCATTACCATTTTACACAATTTGGAGTTTTCGCTTGGCTTCCTTTGTGCGAAGGTATGAAGCGTAGACTTGGGTTTTAGAGGGATTGGGTCTCAGAGAATTCTGCAGGTAGTACGCTGTCATTGTTTTTAAGGCAGTTTCGAGTTTTCCTCCACTTCTTCAAAACTATTTCCTTGAGCACATATTGCAAGATCGTCAGCATAGAGGAAGTGCTTGGTTTCGGTCGGAGTAGGTTGGTCGTTTGTGTATATATTGAAGAGCATTGGTGCTAAAACACTTCCCTGTGGGAGGCCGTTTTTTGAACTCTCAATATTTTTGTGCCTTACTGTGTCATAGGCTGCTGTCAGATCTACAAAAGCAGCCCTGTTATAAGTTTTTCTTCAAAGCGCTCTTCATGTGTTCTGTTAATGCGAGGACTTGACCGGTGCAAGATTTGCCAGGTCTGAATCCTCCTTGTTGTGGGATGAGATACGACATTTTTTTTCTATTCTGGCGAGTATGAGTCTCTCGTATAGTTTAAAAAAGTGACACCATAGCGAAATAGGTCTGTGGCTACTGGGGTCTTCTTGATCCTTTTCTGGTTTTAACAAGGCTATTACTTTAGATTTCTTCCATGATTTTGGAATTTTGCAGGTTTTGCAGCACGTGTTATAAAATTGCAAGGTCCAGTTTTTTGCTCCTTGGCCTAAATGCATTATTTGTTCACTGCATATATCATCCACACCTGCAGCTTTCCCGTTTTTCAACCTGTTCGGAACGTCGTGGAGTTCTTTCAGTGTAAAAGGAGTTCCTAGGTGGTTTGTCTCCGAATCCAATCTTCTCCTAATGTTTGGGTCCTTATATCGATTAGTAGTTCTTCCATTCGTAAGGAGTTGAGTAGCGACTTGGTTTGCTGTAACCTTGCAAGGTGGTTTATGTTCTTTTGGATCACCGCTGAGTTTTTTTACAAGGTTCCATGCTATTTTGCTACTATGTGTCATGTCCATTTTTTCCAGGGTCTCAATCCACTTTTCCTGTCTGGCTTGACTTAGCTGTTGGAGTAGTACTGCTCCGCAGTCAACCGTTTCTTGGCTAAAAGGGTCAGTGGAATAGAGGGTTTCGTATGTTCTCATTAGTTCTTTGGACTCGCTGGACATCCGGGAACATATGTTTGTCTACATCCTCTAGGGATAGTTTTTCTAGACACATTTTTGAGTACCTCTACGAATTTTTCGTAGTTCTCTACTTTTGGTTCAAGGCGTAGTAGTTCAAAACCTAGCATGTCTGCATACTTTTGCCAGTTTGCCTTTTTGAAGTTAAATCTCCTTCTGAATGGAATAGCTTGTGGTCTGACAATTGGGAAGATATTTATACCAATTGGTCTATGCTGAGTTTTTGGTATGGGGCCATATACTACTTTGGTACATCGGTCTTCGAGGTTGTTGCTTGAAAAACAGATATCCGGGTTATATCCTCTTTTCCAAACTTTGCTATGAAAATATGGTGGAAGTTTAGGATCATGGATTAACGTGAGGCCACTCGTTTTGGCCTATTCTTCTACTGCGTCTCCATTTGCGTCCGAATCTGCATAGCCTCAGAGTAAACTGTGGCTGTTAAAGTCTCCCAGTATAAGCTGATTGGCTTGTGATTGAAAATTAGTTGGGGGTGAAAATATAAAAGGCTGGTTTGGGGGCTTGTATACCGAGGTTATTGTGCATTTTCCAATCTCAGTGGTTATTATCTCTACCGTGTACATTTGTTGTTTCCACAGATAAGACTATGGTTTGAGTTCTCACAAATACCGCGCTCCCATGCTTATTGTGTGGTATCTCCGCAATCAGTTTCATACCAGAGACTTTCGGTCTCGCTGCAGTTAGTGATGCCCTCGATATTTATGCTCGCTACTGTCAGTGTTGGCTCTGAGAAGAACCGTTGTGGCTTGATCTTTGTCATCTGATTTGGTTTGGTCCGGTGTTGGAAGGATTAGCCGTCTACTAGTAGACGTTTCCAGAGGACGCCGTCAATAGTCTTTACTTTGCAGTTGATGTGGCACTATTGATCTCGTGGAGACTCCTTCCTTGTCCCCCTGAGATATTCTTTGCTTTTAATTTGTTTAATAAAGATAAATTTATTACATTTGAGACTATATAAGTAGATTAACAATTATAAGCAAATCACAAAATTATAGAGAGGAAGAAAGATAGGTAATAAGAAGTAGACGTGTCGATAGGTGTATGGTCACGAAATATGATGTGTGGATCTGTGTATACATAGTGGGACTTTCTAGTATGCTGTGTATCTATTAAATATTTTAGTAAAGATAATTCATAATGTCCTTTACCTGACGTAATCATTTAGTGACGTCGATATACGAACGAAACAATGATATCAGGCATTGCTAAAAACATGCAGTTCTCTTCAGTGCGTTATCGTAGCGAGGTAGAGACGAACTAGTTTTTACGTTAGTAAAATAGCTTTTTATATTTTTATTTTTTAACTTTCAAACAATCTAAAACTAAAAAAAACGAAAAGTAGCTTAAAGACACACAATTATTTTTGAATTCACCAAAAATTCTATCGGTTTCTGACACTTTAGTCTGGGCTTATTTGATTTTAAAACATTGATTTTAGTTGTTTGATGGCCTTATCCCAACCTAAAAATGGATTTATACAAAACTGTTTAATAAATTAGGATTACTTTTTGTATAGGCGACCTCTTGAACAATATTCTGCGGTCTTTTATGAAAGTGATTATGCAAAAAATCGCATGCGAATATTTTCCCCAAGGAATTCGAGGTTTTCGTCTCGTATAACATGTTTTGCTGAATTTAAAACCAAAACCTTATTATTTTTCTATCATATATTAATTTGTTATTTATTTATTTCTCCTCTAGATTTTTTTAGTTCTTAAAAGGCTTATTTGCAAGCCAAATTAGTGCAATGTAAATATTTCACATTTTTACACAGTAATTCTTTTCGGCAGTGAAGACGGGAGGTCGTAAATTTTTATTACATCTTTCAATGCGAGATAAAATAAAAATGCGATGACTAGCTGAAATGTTTAAGATTAGAGAAACATAATATGTCATGTTTATTGAAAATATTCGACATCAAGAGCACGTGCAAATCCTATCCTGTCGCCCAATTTCCTATGAAATTAAAATGGTAAATGTTTTTACGATCTATTCATTTTTTTGGGCATGCGCATTTACGAGGTTCACGAGATTTTAAAACATTTATATAACTCAACAGATATAATTGCAACGCTCAAGGTCACATCATCGATAAAGCGAGAAACCAAAACTCAGTTAAATGCAGGTGGCCGAAGCGTAAACATCTATACATTTGGCATTAACCATAAATTCTACTGCGTTTGCTACGTTGTCGGCTAACGTCGGATTTTGAGTGCACAAGGTCGTGAAATTATATGCTCGGTTTTATTATGACCATCAACTTAGCAAATAACATATTTTATCAATTACCTTAAACATTTTAACTTTAATATTAGTGCTTTGATAATAAATATCATTATAAAGGCATTACAGTAATTATGGACTAATAATATCACAGTTCAATACCTCTAAAATAATATTCAATTAGGCAATACCGCCTCAACCAACGTCTGTCGTGTCTGGTCGTGTCAAATCACCGTTGCAGTTAAATCAAATCTGTTTAGCTGTATATTTCCAAAAGCAAAGTAAAATACACGTGGTACTGTTTATTAGTGGTTAGCACTTAAAAATTATTTAATTTGTGTTATTAATTTTGGGAAAAAAGGGGTGCAACCCTTCTTGCGGGTGTCAAAGAATAGGGTTATTAAGCAATGCAGTCTGCGGATCATACAGTGGGGACAATTGCCAAAATACCCCTTTAATTAATGAAAAAAAAAAGAAATTTGTGAAGAGAGCTCTGATGAAGAGTGAAAAGTGAACAATTAAAGTACTATTAATATTTGATTAATTTATGAATCATTACTTAAATAAAAAATGAATGAACTTTCATATATTTTAATATTTATTTTACTACGTTTTCCTCTTAACTAACAAATTAAGTTTTTATATGTCACATTTTATATTATGTTTTCGTATGTATTTTCGTATGAAAAAATTGTTGAGGAAATGTGTAGAGAATAATATTAGTTGGAGAACTATAATCTTCAACCAAATAATTATATTTCAAAACAAATAATTCCATTCAAAGCAAATAAAAATATTTTCGGGCCGGTTACCTAAATAAATCCAGTCTGCATTACTTCTTAGAATGTTAGTCTCCGCCTACTTGACCTTAGACCGGGCGCTAATCAAAATGCATAAACAAGTTTTTTCGGAGGGGCTGCGGGAAGACAGTGAATTAGCTACAGTAGTAGTGCTAAGACCTATCTTTCAGGTTCGACGAGTTTTTCTCCACGTTTGCAAGTTACGTAATAAGCTGGGAAGCCGTAAAATGCGAATAGTGTTATGGTGTTTTCGGGAAAGTTGGTAAATTATAAATTTCTAGTTAGTGCCTCACAGATTATAACTTTCCATTTCTTGCCCTTTTTCAATTACAGTTTTAGCTAAACAAACAATTGTTTTATTTCACTTTATATCTATTTAATAGGCCAGATTAAAGCACCTTTAAAAGTCCATTTAAGTTTCTTTACTGAGCTGTCGAAAGCTAGCGGACCAATTGGACTTACAGCAAGGACAAAACCGCTGAAAGAGACACTGTTAGTATACAAGACTCTCCATGGAAGGGATGTTGAAAACCGGCGTCCCTCCAATATTAATAAAGTTTGGAATATATTATTAAAGTTTGTCATAACCACACACACACGCAGTGATCAACCCTGCCTCTAGGAACATGTGTATACCAATCTAAGAATGGGATCCACATGTCTGAAGATCAAACCGGTCACACTTCACTAGCTGAAGTGGTACCTATCTAACCCTCAGGCTTTTCCTCCATCAGTAGATACTCAATACCATTCCTGGCGCACTTTGTGGTGGGAGAAACTGGTTATTTTGACCAACCTTTAACCCTTAACCTTTCACTCTGAATCTTTGACCATTATTCTTTGACTTTTGACCTTTAACACTTGATCTTTTACCCTCGATCTTTAAACCTTAACCTCTTTGACTCTTAATCTTTGACCCTTGACCTTTAACACTTGATTTTTGACCCTTGACCTTTAACCTTAATCCTTATTACTTAATCTTTGACCTTTAACCTTTAATACTTATCTTTTACCTTAATCTTTAATCCTTAACCTCTAACCTTTAAATCTAACATTATTTCGGTTTGTAATCAGTTTGGTGTAAGAAACCAATTATATCAGTTATTCCAGTTTACAATTTTTCCAGTTATACCAAATTATTTAGGTTTTAAAGTACCCTTTGCCACCTACACCTTATGTATTACAAGTAAAACTTATAAACTATAATATACAGTATTGTGGTTACACTACTAAAGTTAGCAGGATATGTTCTTTGTTGTAATAATTGCATAATGTGAGGGCAATCTATGTGGACCTTATATACATTGTTAATTTTTTAAACTTTAGTATCAGTTATTTAAACGTATCTTATTCGACATTGTACAACCTGAGAACGATGTAATTGTATTTAAATATTTAATATTATAAATCTAATAACACTTTTTTAAATTTATTAACAGTTATTCCGGTTTGTAACAATGTTCCACCTTGTATAATCTGAAACTGATTTATGCTTAAATCAAATTTTAAACAGTAAAATGTTTTAACTAAATACCTTTTAAATCAAAAGCCGCCTCTGAACAAAACAAGTATGGTAACATAATTATAACTAGACTTCGGCAAATATGCAAATAAAAATGTAGAAAATATGCGCATAAATATGCACGTGTTTACCCGAAAATATGCAAATATTTTACAAAATATGCATACAAATAAATAAAATCGTAAAATAGTAACAATTTTATTGAAAAAAAAAGTGTACATAACAAATATTTCCTACTATTCATTAAGATTTAAATTTATTTTAAGTAACTAAATCATTTTTAAGTATGAATAAACTTATTTAGAGTTATGGTAACAATAAATGACCAAGTGGTGTTCAAAATTTTCTAACAAAAACTTGTGGCTTCTGTCTGAGTACATATATTTATATATGGAAAAACTTCGTTCAACATCAACTGATGTAACGGGAGCATTTTTCAAACTAACCAAAACATTTGGTTCTAAATTAATTGTTTCCGAAATATTTCCAGCTAGAATACTGACTACTTCAGAAAGAATATGGTAACCTTTATTTTGTTCCATAGTAGCTTCAAATTTTTTTAAAATATCTTTTCCAATATTACCTCTAACGTTCCGACAACATGACGCAAATTCTTTTATTAATGCTGCACTTTCGAACAATGACAGTTTTGGTGACTCTAACTGAGTAATTGTTTTTTGAACAAAACTAAAATTTGATTGTATAAATAAAAGTTCTTGTTGAATCAAGTAACTCTAAAAGTTTATTTGTTTGTTTGGAGATTGGGAACTTTCATCTGTTAACGTATTATGTTCTTTATTTTAACAAAATGATTTGCATAAAAATTAGCTGCTTCTAACCATGTTCCCCATCGCGTTAAAATAGGTTGTGGTGGAAGAGGAATGTTAGGTAGCATTTCTTTATAAAGTTGAATTCTTATAGGAGATTTTAGAAATACTTTTTTGACACATATAAGGAGCAGCATCCAATAAAATAAGCAGTAAATTTATTAGAAGGAATAGTTGTCGGAAGAAAAAAAGTTGCTAATGTTTCTTGTATAAAACGCGAAATTGTTAAAGCATTTGTTTTCTCAAGTTGCTGGCATGAAATAAGATGAGATTTGGGTAAGGTATCTTCTTTAAGAACACCAATCAATAAATGAGCAATATACTTTCCTGAGGAATCAGTGGTTTGGTCTACAGATATGTAAAAATAATTATCTGCAATTTCTTCCTTAATATTAATTAACACCGACGAGTATAGCCCGTTCACATTATTTCTTATTAGAGACCGATCACTTGGAACATTAAGTTTGCAATATTTTTTTAGAAACGAACTAAAATTTACATTTGCTAATTTTGAAAGCGGTATGTTTGCAGACACTAATGCGCGACACAAGTCTTCATTAAAAGTTTCTTGCTCATTAATTTTTTTGAAGTAGATTGGAAACATTTAGCCATTGAAGTTTGATGTTTTCCTCCTATTTTTCCTTTTTTTGCAATGTGTGAAGCAGTTCTCACATGTTGGTCTATCTGAAATTTGTTCTCACATGCTATCTATAAATAAAAATAAAAACCTTTATTTTAACCCAACCTTTAAATTATAAAAATATACATGGTGTTTTTGGTTAATCAAATAACTGGTTTGGAAAAAAAAAAACACTCGCTAAGTGTTTTAAATGCAGTATTAATCCACAAATTAGTTTTTGTTACTAACCATTAGTACATCATAGAACTTATTTTAAAATTCAACAAAAGTTTTTTTTTGTTAATTCAGTTACAATAAAAATAATTGTGTTTTAGAATAGCTGACTTCATAAAAAAAAGTAAAGGTGAAAATTTTTTCTAAATACACACCATTGTATTGTACCATGGACAATTTTTTCTCACTAAAGGAAGCTATTTTTCATTTAAAAACAACCTACGAGTACTAAATTTCAAGTAAATACGTTTATTGGTTTTAAAGTTATTGTTGTTACTAAATAAAAGAATTTATTTTTTTTTAATTTTAACACCCTGTATCTCAAAAAGTAAATAAGTTTGACCCCTCATTAACTATATCGTTTTGTTCAATTTTTCGAGAACTATTTACAGTCAAACGTTGTAAGTGTCATTTGGAAACACCCTGTATGTATGAAATATTAGATATTTAATAGAAAATATTAGATACTTACAATTTTGCCACAGACTGAACAGTAGATTTTCCCATATCTATAGACAGCTCTTTATAAGGTTTAATCCAAGTTGAAGCATTGGTTGTTTTAGGCATTATAAAATCACAATCTTCCTTTTTGTTACGCACAACGAGTGTTTACGCTTTGAATATCAAAACAAAAATGATTTACAAATCTGAGCATTAAATTAGAAATGTTTAGGTACCTAATTCAATAAACTGGGAGATTTTGGAAAATCCCTAAATTAGGAACAAAACTATTAGTCGTTTACCTGCTGTTAAGATACAATAAATTGTAGATAGATTTGGGGATTAGATCAAAAAATGCAAATGAGCGAACCCTAGCGATTATCCAATAACTGAATGCCTTAGTGACCGAGACTTTCTAAGAATGTTGAGGGCTACTTAAATTGATCTTCTTTGAAATTGTAAATGTTTTGTACCTGTAGAGATTACGTACTTAGATCATTTCTTGATTAAAATGACTACAAAATTTTATACAAGAATTGAAATAAATTGGTATGTTTAAAAATTTTCAAATACAGTATAAAAATCTGAACATTTATGCACTTTATGCAAACTTTTATACAAATATGCCAAAATATGAAATATTTGCATAAAATATGCACAGTATGCAAAATATGCAATATGCATATTTGCCGAAGTCTAATTATAACTATTCACGCTTCAGGCAGAGCATAATATATTTGTTTTACGCTTCCACATTTTTTAACTACCAGTAGGTATATATAAACACATACGATTTATTTAATTAGTATGATTTTAATAATGTTTGAAATTATATTCTTATACTTAACTATTTTAAATGAAATTTGTGACTTATTTTCCATTTAAGATAGTTAACTACAATATGATTTTAATCATTAAACCCAATTTGCATAATTTCTACTTAATTAATAAATAAAAAAAGATATAGAAAGATAAATTTTATTTTTAGAAACTTAAAAACTAATGAACATTATTACTAATTACTACTAAATATTACTAAAAACTAAAAATAAATTACTATATACATACATAAATTACTTATTTTAGTTCTTTTAAAAAATACATTATTTTTTAAAAGAACTAAAAATTTTAGTCATATCTTCCTTTATATTTTGTACTATTATTTCAGAATTTGTTTTCTTTTTTTTTTATTTTCTTTGGCGTCTATCTTAATTTTCTTCTCTTCTTTTAAAATTGCTTCATGCTCCATTTGGCAGCTTCTAAGTCTTTCTCTCAAAATGCTGAAAGACTGGAACTGACCGTATATAATTGTGTATTCGTCCTCTAAGCTCTTTGAAAATTTTACTATTCTATTTCCAGTCCAGTCTTCCGAGGTAGAAGAAGACGTTGAAGCTGCTAGTGGAGCCTGCAACACATCTATTGTCTTTAAAATGTCATTCAACATATCATCGTCTAATGTGAGATCGATCTAAGACAAAAAAGTATATTAGAATAACAATTTATTTAAAAAACAGAATGTTTCCCACAATGTAAACTTTTGAATAGATTTTACAACAACATAATTTTACAAATTTACAATTTTACTAACGAAATAATTAATTAGAAAATAGCATCGAAAGATAGAATGTTTAAAACAATTTAATATAGAGCCCAAATAATAACATATAGATTTTAAGTAAGATAAAAAGTAACTTTAAAAAAAATAAAACCACAATATAGAAAACAGAATATCTAAACAATTTAGGTTTTTAAACATATTTTAAGCGAGTTAAAAAAATAATATCAAAACAATAAATACAAAATAAAAAACACTTACAGCTTTTTTTGGTCTTGATTTTCCAGCGGTTTTATTTCTGGCATCACTTTATCTAACTTAGCTTTTTTTAAAACGATGTTTTGTTGTATCTCAACCATTTTATCTTTAGCTACTCGACTGGCTTCTTTTTAGTATCTTGATTACGATGTACCAAAATTATTCTTAACTAAAAGAGATGAAAAGTTTTTAAAATCGGTCAAGTCCATCTCAATCACAATAAACCTTTTTTGCCAGGGACAGCTCTTACAAACTGACACCAATCACGAGGAATCATAATTCTAAATTTATCTACATTAGCATTCGAAGATCCTGAAGAACCAAGTCTTTTTTTTGCTCGTTCAATGCGGGCATGATCACTGTCGCATTCAAGGCAAGTATGCCCTGGTAGGAGAAACTTTTGATCAATAACCTTAAGATGGTCATTTTTGGCTAGAGCATACATAAACATAACTGCCATGTTAATGTTTCTATTCTGGTCGCCACACGTATCTGAGTACGTAATTACTTGTTCTACACTTGTTGGTAACTGAAGCAACTTTTTTAAAATACAAGAGGCAATCTGATCTGATCCACTCTCTCCTTGAAGATCACTCCACATACAACAGTCTGACGATTCTTTCTCTTGTGAACAATCACGGATGGTTAAGTTGTACATAGTTAATAGCCTTTTGTAATAAGCGATATTGGTTGTAACATATGGCACAGGTAAAATTTGTCGCAAGTCAAAAACCAAAACTCTTTGGTAATCAGTGTTTTTTGCATTCTTTTTGTCTTCGCGTTTACGGTCATAGCCCTCCTGTGCCTCTAGAACGTGAACATTATGGTTTTGATCGATTACTTCACGGTCAGCTTTACTAGTAGCATGTCTTTTAAATACATTAAATTCATCGCAAGTTTTGCACGTGTCTATGAATGGCTTTTTGAACTTATAGCCCTTTATTTTAAAAATGTTTCTAAATGTGTCATAGCCAACTTATTACATGCACTATATTAATTTAATAATTTACTGCACTTTAGGTCTTTCTTAGGTAATTGTTAATAGATGGTGGAACACGTTTATTTAAAAATACTAAAATGGTCAAAATGATACATTCGTTTCAGTACAATCGTACCGAAACGGCAACACATCAAAAAAGTAAATATTGAAAAATAATCAAACTTGATAAAATAATAATAATTATAACACAACTTGCTTAGTCGCATCTCAATACTTTAGTCATCTTTATAAGACGGCAATATGTGATGTGTTTACATAACAGGTTCAGCATCACTATCATAGAAGATTTTCTTAGGAATGGTACAACTTGATATATCAACATATAATGTTATGCTTTCTTTGAGAACCATAAAAATTAGCCAATTTTTGAAGTGGAAGAATTAAATAAATCAACATATCAATTGTTGACATCTTACAACTTTTTCTTTGTAAACTTATAGTCAGAGGCGTTCATTGTTATGTTAACTTATCAAGTTATTACCTCTTCTGTAATGTCAACTTATGACATATCAGGTGTGGGTATGCCTTATATCTCCGGTATTATTAGGAATTCGAATTATCAAGCTATACCATTTTGTAGATCTCGCTCAGACGAACACAGTGATGTTGATAACTCAATTTTGTTAAAATGTCAACATATCAAGTTACGTCTTCTTATCACAGAATTTTACTAATGAAATAATTAATTAGAAAATAGCATCGAAAGATAGAATGTTTAAAACAATTTAATATAGAGCCCAAATAATAACATATAGATTTTAAGTAAGATAAAAAGTAACTTAAAAAAAATAAAACCACAATATAGAAAACAGAATGTTTAAACAATTTAGGTTTCTAAACATATTTTAAGCGAGTTAAAAAAATAATATCAAAACAATAAATATAAAATAAAAAACACTTACAGCTTTTTTTTTGGTCTTGATTTTCCAGCGGTTTTATTTCTGGCATCACTTTATCTAACTTAGCTTTTTTTAAAACGATGTTTTGTTATATCTCAACCATTTTATCTTTAGCTACTCGACTGGCTTTTTTTCAGTATCTTGATTACGATGTACCAAAACGTTATTCTTAACTAAAAGAGATAAAAAGCTTTTGAAATCGGTCAAGTCTATCTCAATCACATTAAACTTTTTTTGCCAGGGACAGGTCTTACAAACTGACACCAATCACAAAAAATCATAATTCTAAATTTATCTACATTAGCATTCGAAGATCTTGAAGTATCAAGTCTCTTTTTTGGTCGTTAAATGCGGGCATGATCACTGTCGCATTCAAGGCAAGTATGCCCTTGTTGTATTTTTTAATTTTTATTCATTTTGTAGTTGTTTTGTTGTTTTGTAGGTTTGTGGTATTCAATTATTCGAAGACTGATACTGTAAATATACCTCTCTTTCAATATATATACAACCAACCAAACAGAAAAAATTGCAAACAAGATCTGCTTATTTTTAAAAATAAAATGTTATATAAAGTACGACAAGTACCAAGGTTTAGTAACTTTTAGCAAGAATAAAAAATTAAATTAAATACGAAATTGGAAACAAGATCTGCTTATTTTTAAAAATAAAATGCAGTATAGAGGATGACAAGTACTAAGGTCTAGTAAGCTGTAACAAGAATAAAAATTTAATTGAATCCACTTTCAGAAAACATTGACTGCAAATAAAAATTCAAAAGAAATGCAATCCAAAATTAATGCAACTGTTTTATTTTACAGCAATATTTATATCTAAAAGTATATATATTTGAAAAGAAATTGAATTTTTAAGATTCTAGTCAATGGTCACTAGTCATCCTTTGTTAAAATCGCGATAGATTTATATTCACGTAACTATAGTGTATTTTTATGTATGAGAGAGTAATAAAACAATAAATTATGTATGCAAATCCCTAAACTGTTGATACGGGCGACTCAATGAAAAACAGATATTTGTCAACAAGTTTACAGAAGTATATAGGAAAACAATTTTAAATTGGGTATGACCACCAGGTATAAAGGTTGGAGCAGAATAGAATACAATAGTTGTGAGGGTTACTAATCCCTAAATAAGGTTGCCAGTGTCGGAGTGATGGAGGTTAACAGGTACTAATGAATTTGCAAGAAATGTAAGATGTTTATTTTATTGGTTATATAACCAATAAAAGTTTAATAAGTACCTACCTATTTGCAAAATAAAGTTTAATTCTTTAGATAAAATAAAACGTTTTATTTTATCTGAAATGAGTGCATTCCACGAAGTAAGGGTTTCAACAATCAAACATTTAATTCTTTAATTCCAGGAATCTACGACAGTAATTGACTAGATAATTACCTTCTAAACTTATTCCACAGAAAATGTGATAGTGGGTTTTTCCATTTTGTATGAAGGTCCAAGTGGCGTATTCAAAATTCTTAACAGTTCACTAAAAGTAGGTACTTCAGTTGCAAGGTGCAGTTTATTGTGTATACTATTGTTATGGAAAATTTGGAAGTGCCGTGTAAACGCCGAAAAATTGGTCCTTTAACAGTTAATGAAAAACATTAATATTTAATTGTTTTAAATCATTTACAGACAAACGTTTATGTGAAAGTGTTGATGAGACCGTTGAGTTAGTTAGCAGTACACTTGGTGTTGGTAAATCTACGATTTACAGAGTTATTAAAGAAGAAAAATGTGGTAGTTTTTAAATGCCACGTAATGCTCCAGGGAAATCAAAATTTCAAATAGAATATCATTTTAAAGAAGGACTTCGACGGAAAGTGCATGAATTCTTCTTTAGACCAGAATTTCCAACATTGGATAAAGTTCTTGTCTCAGTTCGAGATGATAAGGATTACCCAGAAATGAGTCGAAGTACGTTATGGAAACTTTTAAAAGAAATAGGCTTCCGCTGGAAAAAGAATCACAGAAAGTCTATTTTATTAGAAAGAAGCGATATTGTCATATGGAGAAGACATTTTCTAAGAACCATAAAGGAAATGAGAAACCAAAAAAGAAAAAATATTTTATCTTGATGAAACATGGATCAATGAGGCACGCTTTTGTAAATAACTTATCTACTGGTTTAAACCCACCATCCAGAAAGGGACGCAGGTTGATAATAGTACACATTGGCAGTTCAGACGGTTTTGTTGAAGGTGGTTTATTAACTTTTGAATCAACTCGTACCGGTGACTACCATGAAGACATGAACGCTGATGTCTTTCAAGAATGGTTCGAACAAATGATAGATCTTCTTCCTAAGAACTGTGTAATAGTAATGGATAATGCAAGTTATCACTCCAGATTTATAGAATGACTGCCCACAACCAAGTGGTTAAAAAAGACTTGCAGAATTGGCTGAGTTCAAAAAATATTACGTACCATCCCGGATCTATAAGAAATGAACTTTATTCGTTATGTGCCCTTCATAAAGAAAAATTTTAAAAATACGAAATTGATGAAATTGCCAAAAATCGTGAAATGACAGTACTTAGATCCCCACCATATCATTGTGAATTAAACCCGATTGAACTGGTATGGGCATAGATAAAGAGTGAAGTTTCAAGAAAAAATACCACTTTTAAAATTCATGATGTTAAACAGTTGTTTTTGGAGGCCGTAAATAATGTAAAACCTAAAAACTGGGAAAAGGACAGTAAATCACACTATTAAAGAAGAGGAAAAAATGTGGAAGCTGGACAATATTACTGATAAAATGATCGAGCCAGTTATTATAAATCTTGGTTCTAAAAGTTCATCTTCTGAATCTGATTTGGATTTGTAACAAGTAGCTGTAAGTTTTATATTAATATTTTTTATTCATCTAGTTAACATACCTTAGACGGTTTTAAAAACTCTTTTTCTCTTTTGTAATTTTTAAAAATTAAAAGAAAAATGTGAATTTTTTAAAACTCTTTTTAATGTAGGCCAGTCAGTTCTAATATAGTGTGTGATAAAAGAGGTCACTTTTGTTTACATACACATAACACTTTATAACACTGAAATAATTCATTTATTTTTTACAATTATTCAAAGTAATTTTTCAATTAATCTTGAGCACGCCCATGGAGTGGTCGGAGATACCAGTTAAAATTATGCTAATTACTCTCTCGTTCATAAAAATAAACTATAGATCATGGAAATGATTATTTTGAAGGTGTCTTTCTCCTTAGTGCTTTATTTTATAAGACTATAACTGCTAATAATACTATTTTAAGATAAAGTTACCTCTGTTTCTCTTAAAGGTTTTTGCTTAAAAGGTTAAGTTTTGTTTTTTTAACGTAAATTTTTTTCCCTTATCCACTACTATAGGTAATATTAAAGATTTAATTGATGATCTCATGATAAAATTAACAATTATTTGTTTTCCCTTAGCAAGTTTAGTATGTAGTAAGTTAGTATGTGCCTTTTTTTTTTAATAAATTGACATTTTGTAAGGTTGACAACCGAAAATAAAACTCAAATTTTCTTAATTATGGTGGTTTAATTTTTAAAATTTTAAAGTTCTCGACGTCAAAGTCTATATACAAAACTAACTTATTTGCATTTTTTCGACAGTCCATTCGAGCTATGGTTAAGATTGCTTTATTGATATATGCTATTTAATTACGCATCTTTTGATACCAAAAAAATCTACCTAATACACATAGTTTATACAAAAATCATAAATTAATCCAAATTATTTTTGTAAATGCCTCTCCTGTATAATTTGCTAATTATGACTTGTGGTGCTTTTGTATTTAAGGGGCGATATGTCATTATTGGTCTAATGATTGTTTTGTAAATCCTGCTTTTCATATCTTTTCCAATATTTTTTATTTCTCCATATTGTTTCGTTAACTTATAAGAATGTCTATTTTTATAAGTTATTAAAAATATTATCTTAAATAGGGTGATTCATACTAAAAATGTGTAATTAGAAAGATAAGAAATTTATACAAAGCAAACAGAGGGAATCTTAGCATAAATGTTAAATGGTGGATGGTTGAAGGGTCAAAAATCAAAGTAATATCATACAGAGTAATCCAAATAAAAGAAGTATATATAAAACTTTTAGGAATGTAACACAATACTTAGGCAAATTTACAAATAGATCAGAGGGTTCATATTCCGACCCAAAAAGTCCACTGCTGAACATAGACCTCTTTGTGTTTCCAAATCGGTCTATTCTTCATTGCTCTCTACACTATGGATCTTATTTGTCCCAATCTATTTTATCTCTTATTTCGAATTACTATTTTGACAAATAGAGGGTGATCCAAATAATTAATTAAACATGAGATCAATGATATCAATTACAAATAGATTAGGGGGTTCATATTCCGACCTAAAAAGTCCACTGCTAAACATAGACCTCCTCGTTTTTCCAAACCCGTCTATTCTTCATCGCTCTCATACAGTTGTTAGTTCATATTGTAAATAGTTGACCGACGCTTCTTTTTTCCTTCTCCGATCTCCATTCTAGCATTATGCCCTATCCATTTTAGTTTGACTGTCATTTCGATGATATTAGTCACTTTAATTTTTCTTCTGCTTCGTTTAATTCTTTTTCGTCTAATTTTTGGAGCATTGTCTTCTAATTTAAGATGCTGTAAGTGAAATTCTTCTATAGAAGAAGAAGAAAAAGAAGACGAAGAAGAAGATTCGAATTCATATATCAGAATTTCAATCGGGGTCGGGTAATCCTAATGGTACACAAAGATGGATATAAAATGTTTAAAGGGGGACATAACATAAAACAAGTAAAAGTAATAATACCCCTCGAAGATATAATAAGAAATTTGTAGAAATGTCAAAGATAAAATGTAATGTTTTGCAGTAGAAAAATATATATCTAGCATATGATGACAACAACTGATTACGAGATCATAACAACAGGTAGCGATTCGACTTAAAAAATTTGAGTCAGATGGTCGAAAAGTAAAGATTATACAAGAGCGTGGACAATGAAAAGTGTAAAGGCATATATAGTATATTTAGAAAATAAGACAAGCCTAGGAAGAATGGTACTTAAACAAGTGAAAATATAAGTACTATTGGAAAGACATGATGACCTGAATCTACCTAGAAAAGAACTGGTCGTTATCCGTAAAATAAACCACAGTATACAATTGTATGAAAAAGGGGAAAACAGATAACAGTTCGAAAGACTTTTTATGATTAAACCGATAATAAAAAAAAATTACATTTAAGTTGTCAAAAAAAATGAAGATTGTACGATCACAAAGTATAAGGGGATATATAGTGTATTTAGAAAATATAAGAAGTCAAGGAAGAATGCTACTTAAACAAGTGAAAATATAAATACTATTTACATGATAACTTGAATCTACATAAGAAAGAACTGGTCGAATCTGAAAAACAAAACCATACTATCCTATGAGATAAAAGGTGAAATTAAAAAAACGATATTATTACAACGAAAAAAAGCATACCAAATGGGGAAAAAATCTGCAGACGATGCTAATCTCTCAAAGCGAAGAAGATTTACAATATATGCTGCCAGAAAATAAAAAGAAGACGAAATGCATGGTTATAACACCAAATCTACTAGTGAATTAGAGCTGGAGGGTCAGATAAGTGATGGAGTTTAAATATCTTTACATCATACCGGTACAGAAAGTTTTAAACAGAAGTTGAAGACCAAATGAATAAAAAAAAGTCGCAGGTTGCTTGAATGAAAAAATATGGGCTAATAAAATATCGGAAAAGAAAGGTGGAAAACATTTATCAGAACACTTGATACATTGAACACATCAGAATACATGGCAGAAACTTGACTTGGTAGACAGAAGTGAAATAGTAGAAACGAAAACCCTTCGAATAAATCGATGGTAAGCATTGGCGTAGCTAGGAGGAGGCCAGGGGGGGGCAGGCCCCCCTCTGATGGCCCTGCGGCCCCCAAAATATTCTAATAGAAAATATTGCAAATACAATGTAAACAAGAAACAATAAAAAAATTAACGTACCAAACGCCTATACTATAGCTATCGGAATACAATACTGTGCGTTTCGTGTTTCACCAATACAGGTTCAAGGTACAAAGATCAGTCAGTTTCAGTTAGATACTTTGACGTGGCTTGACAGTGTACAGCGTGGTGTACAGCAAACAATAAAACGGCGAGCGATAATAGAATAGAGTAGTAACACAATAGAGAAGTATTAGTTAACTGTATTTAAGAATTGTTGGCGTATTACTACAAAAGTAACAAGTAAGTGTAGTAGTTAGTAAGTTTACTTTATTCTTTTTACTGGAACTCACCAGGTCTAATATGAATACAATAGTAAAGGCACAAAGAGTGATGGAAAGATCAATGCTCGGATTAAGACTTATGGACAAAAAAAAGCAAAACAAGTGAATTAGATGCAAAACCAAACGTAAAAAACGCACGAGAACAGGCTGCTAGATTAAAATAAAAAGTTTTGTAGACACAACGGCCGACTGAAAAATAAAAGATGGAACCACAAAATACAACAATGGAGACCATTATTAGGAAAGAGAAGCAGAGGAAAACCACTAATGAGATGGGCTGATGACATTAAGAAGATCGGAAGACAAAACTGGAAGCAAGAGGCGCAAAAAATAGAAAACACTTGATTAGTGTTTAGACAAATAGATTAATTTGGAGGATGCCTATGTCTAGAGTTGAAATACTTAAAACTTAAGAAGAAGATGCATACAAAAATTATTTTAAAATGACAGGCAAGCAGCAAACATAGAAACTGTTATAACAAAAGAAGAAGGTATGCATGCAGTAAAATCGGCAAGAAAATAATAAAAGCTACAGGTTCTGACGAATACCATCAGAAATTAATAAATTATTCGGATCAAATATATACTAGGGCCAGTGAAGACAGCAAAGAGGATATAGTAGAGACACAAGAAATATATTTCGATTCTAAAAATTTAACTGAAGATTAGGATGTAGACTCCCTCACAAGTAATACCTTTTCTTGATAATAAAAGATGAAAACAGTATGTAGGCACCCACTCTTCGCATCACGAACAGGTGTAGTAAACTTGATAACTTATATGATGGCTGCTAAAGTGGTTGTTAAAAAATTTGGAGACACCATTTGATACTTAGAGGCAGATTTTGAATACATGTGCAAAATGTTATTCTGATATCATTTAAAAAAATACCTAAATTATATTTTTTATTTCTTTTTGTATATTACATTCTACTTTTGTATATTTTTAGTAAATTAAAATATAATAATAATTTACAATATTTGTTTTATAAGAAAAAAAATGTGTACTATATATGACGCTTTGCACATGCGAGAAAAAAGTATCCGGACTCTTAGTCCGCAGCCACTATCGGTGCAAATAAGTCGAGCGATAGTGACTTAAAGTTAATAAACCACACTCTAAAGAAAAAAACATCAAAGGATTTTCAAAAAAAAATGGAGTAAGATAATACTTAGTTTTGGCTTCAGAAACGCAATGGATAGATATAAGAACGGCCTTGTTTGCCCTTAATGTATTACAGTAAATGTCTTCAAATGATGATACGTCGCAGAGTCGGTTAAAGAATTACTGGTATTGATGAATAAGACTGTAGCAAGAGGTCATACTTGTTAAAGCAGAATGAAGAAGGCATCTACGTAATTTACCATCCTATGTTGTAAATAAGTTAATGAGTTAAGTTTTGTAGTTTAGACAAGTAGAAATGTCAATTTTGATGGAAATAAAATAACAATAAGTCACAGTCATTATTTTATTACAAGGAAGTTTTTTCTAGTTAGACGATCTAATATTATTAACAATATTAACATGGCAGAGCGTACAGTACCTAAATGGTAATGCTAGAAAATACAAGAAATTAAGTAAGAATTGAAGAAAAATTTTTAACTGTCTGGAAAGTGTCATCTCCATAAAGTAATAAAGAGCATTTTAAATTAAATCCAGAGTAAAATGGATCCCAGTAAGGTGCAAATAGGATTACTTGAAGGTAAAGAGAGTTGGACCACTTGGAAATACAAAATCTCTATTCTTCTGAGAAATGTAAAAAGTGCGATGGACGTCCTTGATGGTAGATTAACTTTTCCTAAGTCGTTACTCGAAGGAGCAACACAAGAAGAAAAATGCAAGTATGAAAAAGATGTTGCATTTTTTAATCAAACAGATAGTACTGTCTTATTAGTTCTTACAATAAATATGACTCAAAGCACATTAGAAAAAGTCATGAGATTTTCGACCGCTAGGGAAGTTTGGTTGGAGCTGCATCGTTTGTATGATGGTAATGCAACAGATAAAACCTATGATATCTGTATGCAATTTTTTAGTTATACTAGACAATCAGATGACGATATTGCTACTCATTCATCAAAACTTAAAAACCTTTGGAACAATTTGCAAAGCGAAATTTTCAAAGATAAAGCAGTTGCTGGAAATAATTGTAAGTGCGACTTGCCAGATATTTTGTTTATTTGTAAAATATTAGAAACTCTACCACCTGAATATTTCTCATTTAAGTCTAGTTGGATTCTGGTATCAAATAAAGACAGAACAATAGATAACTTGACAAATCAGCTATGCTCTTATGAAAAAGCATTAACAAGTAAAAATGAGAGCAAGCAAGAAGTTTTATATACAGTGAATAAGAGTAAAGCACATAAATATAGTTATTATTGCAATTACTGTAAGCAAAAAGGTTATAAAGTGAAGCAATGCGATGAATGGAAAGCCGATGGAAGGCCTCCTAAACCACAAAATTCGAAAAAACATACAAATACTAAAGCTAAAGAAACTCAGATGTCCTTAGTGGCTGTATCATCGAATGTGTTGAATTGCGAAGCAGATTTTAAAAATTGGTATGTTGATAATGGAGCGACTAATCACATAACAAATCAACAAAGTGTATTCCAATCGTATGAACCGTTTAGCGAAGAGCAAACAATAACAACAGCTAATGGATATGCAGTTGCGGCATTAGGACAGGGTACCATCAAAATACAATCTTTTGTAAAAGGAAAGAAGAAAGAGTTTTTTATTGACCAATGTATGGTATGTTCCCAATATCAGGAAAAATCTTTTCTCAACTTTGTCTGCTCAGGACAAACATCCAGAAAGTGAATTTATTTCCACCACTGAGTGCTGCTATTTTAATATTTATAAAGAAACAATTATTGTTGGATCTAGATGTAAGTCTGGTGGACTATATAAACTGAAGTTGCAGGCAATCAAACCTGAAAATGTGAGTGTCAGTATGGTTACTTCTAAAGAAAATATATTGCAACTTTACCACGAAAGGCTGGGTCATCAAAGCAAAAGACATGTTAAAGATGTAATTAAACAAGAATTTAACATAGATGTGAAGCTGGATAGTGAATTATGTGAGGGCTCTGCGTTTACGGAAAAGCTTTCGTGAAAAAGTTTGGCATAAGAAAAAGAGCAGAAACTCCAGAACTGATCCATTCAGATGTTTGTGGGCCTTTTAAGGTATCAAAATCCGGTTTTAAATATTATGTTTTATTTAAAGATGATTTTAGCAGATACCGATTTGTATATTTTTTAAAGCAAAAGTCAGAAGTTACTGATAAATTAGATATTGTTTTAAAAGAAATAAAAACTGCAGGATATGGTGTGAAAGAATTTCTGTCAGATCATGGTGGAGAATTTGATAATCATCGAGTAGCAAATATTTTAAACAAATATGGAATAAAACAAAGATTGGTGATGCCGTACACACCACAACAAAATGGCTGTTCAGAACGTGATAACAGAACGATTGTCGAATGCGCAAGATCTTTAATGCATGCAAGGGAAGGTATCTTTGATCAAACATTTTGGGCTGAATTAGTACACAGCTACATATATCTTAAACAGATCTGGTATGTCCAGTATTCCTGATAAATCACCACATGAAATATGGTTTAACAAGAAGCCTGAACTTAAACATTTAAGAGTAATCGGCAGTACTTGTTATGCTCACGTTCCTAAAGTTTGCAGGAGAAAATTGGATAAGAAATCTATTAAAGGTATACTCGTGGGTTATGAAAATGATGATGGATATAGGATTTGGTCAGAAGAACAGCATAGACTAATACTTTCACGAGATGTTATTTTTAATGAATTTGAAACTCTCGGTGTGCTAAAAGAATCCAAACAGTTTCAAAGTTTGCAACCTACAGTAGATGTATTGGATTTTGTTCAAAATAATTCTGATACAGAAGAAATAGATATTGTCGATGAAATTAGTGGTAGTATGGAAGAAATGTACCCATATGACCAAGAAGAAAACCAATGTTGTGAACCAGAAGAAAGCTTAGAAGAAGATATAGAATTTAGAAGACAACTGAGAGAAAGATCAAACATTAAGAAGCCAACACCCTTTGACGAGTTCGTTATGATGGTTGCTGCTGAAATAAACGACACCAAAGAACCACTTAGTTACAAAGAAGCAATTGTTTGTTGTGAAAAAGATAACTGGAGGCTGGCAATGGAGCATGAAATGCAGTCATTAAAAGAGAATTGTACATGGATTTTGAAAAATTTACCTGAAAATAAAAAAGCAATTCCCTGTAAATGGGTGTATAAACTCAAACCCAATCCAGATGGTTCAATTGATAAATACAAAGCTCGTTTGGTAGTGAAGGGTTATTCACAAAGAAAAGGTGAAGATTATGAACAAACGTTCAGTCCAGTAGCTAAAGGTGGTACGATAAGAGCCGTTATAAGTATAGCTGCTAGTAAAAACATGTCACTTACACAATTCGATGTCTGTACTGCATTTCTGTACGGTACTCTAGACGAAGAAGTATACATGAAACAACCAGAAGGCTATGATGATGGTAGTGGTATGGTTTGTCATCTCCAGAGAAGTTTATATGGATTAAAACAGGCACCAAGGTGTTGGAATAAGCGTTTTGGAAACTGTATAGATTCGCTTGGCTTTAAACGAAGTACTGCAGATCCATGTTTATTTATTAAAATCGAAGGAAAAGACATGTTAATATTAGTGCTGTATGTTGACGATGGTCTAATAGCATGTACAAATGAAATAATGAAGATGAATTTTTTGAAAAAGCTTCAGGAGAAGTTTTAAAATAACAGTTAAACCAGCTACATATTTCTTAGGTTTGGAAATCGAAAGAAATCAAGACGACTCAATAAGTATTACCCAGTCAGCTTATACAAGAAAGGTGCTAGAACGTTTTGGCATGGAAAATAGCAGACCGGTCTCGACCCCGATTGTAAAAGAAGCTATCCAATTAGGGAAGGAAACTAGTGAAATAGAATATTTCAGATATAGCTTATGCTGTTAATGTTGTATCCAGGAAATTAGAAAATACAAGTCCAAACGACTATGTAAAAGTTAAGAGAATATTCCGCTATTTGAATGGGACAATAAATTATGGCTTAACTTATATGCGAAAGCCAGATATACAACCTAAGTTAACAAGCTATAGTGATGCTGATCATGGAGGTGATATAACAACCGGAAGATCGACATCTGGGTATTGTGTCTTTATGCTGGAGCAGCTGAATCTTGGTTTAGTCAGAGACAAACATCAGTAGCCACATCGACAACAGAGGCAGAAATAGTAGCTGCAAGTGACACTGCACGAGAAATAGTTTGGTTAAAAAGAATATTTACGGAATTAACCGGCGTTAGCTTGGTTCCGACACTACATGTCGACAATGAATCAGCCATACGATTAACGCAGAATCCCGAGTTTCATCGCCGGACTAAACATATATATATTAGACAGTTTTTTTGTTAGAGAAATGGTATTGGATGGATCACTTGAAGTAGTAAAGGTGTCATCTGAAAATCAGTTAGCGGATGTTTTGACGAAGCCGCTGTTTTCAAATAGAATGAAAAAAATTACTTTTTGAAATCGGGTTGGAAAATTACTCAATGAGGGAAGGTGTTAAAGCAGAATGAAGAAGGCATCTACGTAATTTACCATCCTATGTTGTAAATAAGTTAATGAGTTAAGTTTTGTAGTTTAGACAAGTAGAAATGTCAATTTTGATGGAAATAAAATAACAATAAGTCACAGTCATTATTTTATTACAAGGAAGTTTTTTCTAGTTAGACGATCTAATATTATTAACAATATTAACAATACTTGCTTTAAATATAAAAAAAGACGAAATACATGACCATTGCAAAGACACAACAAGACTCTTTATGGGTTAAATACAAACTCATTCAAAAAGTTTGACAGATATGCATACTTGAAAACAATCGTAACCGAAAACAGGAGATTAAATTATGTGTAGCCTGATCAGCATTCAATAAGAGGGGGAAGTACTTTGCAGCAATAATATTAGTTTGACTCTGCATAGTACGAATACTGAGGTGTTATATATTTTCTGTAATATGTTACTGAGGTTTGGACGCTAATAAAAGGATATAATTAACAGAATAGAAGCGTTTAAAATGTTGGGATTATAGAAAAATTTTAAAGATAAATTGAATGGACAAAATTGCCAAAAAGCGACGTTTTAAAAAGAGTAAAACAAGAAAAAGGAGATATTAAATACAATTAAAATGAAATTTGCAGTATCTGTCATGAGATGTGAGAGATACGCGTTGCTGTAGATTATTCTACAATAAGCTTATTATACCTAAGATACTAGACAGAAGAAGCATAGACCGATGACGCATATCTTAGCTGAACAATTTGAGACAATGGTTATAGCTAGCCAACCTACTTAAAGAATTTCTTAAAAACTGACGTTGATCTTGTGAAAAAAAAATATATGACCAAATTTCCTGAGGGTTAAGTAATAAATGAACTCTGGATGAATATGTGAAAATTGTGAATGAAAAACTATGGGTTTATAACTAGATTATGACAAAAGAACAATCAGCATACATATTTATTATTGTTGGTTCTGGATTAGATTACGGATGACATTCAAGAAAATATCCTAAGGTGTTTATTTTAAACAGGTGCCGAAATATTGGAAAATCTTACGGAAAAGTGAAGGAGAGACTAAATTAAATTTAGTTTGCTAAACACGATTATTTTAAAAACTATATATGTTTTCGTATATTAGAAAACATATTTACTAACAAAATCTGTTTATTTTATTAACACCTTTATTAATATAAAAGAATACCTTTATAGTAGAAAAAAAACATTCGACAATTTTTTTAGAACCCCGTATATGCTAATTTTAAAACGATATATTTTTCGTACTTATATCAGAAAATAAAATATATTTATTAACATAATCTGTTTATTCTGTTATTATAAACAATTTAAAAATATGCATTTATTTTCACGTAGATATATTTACATTAGAAAAAGTATATATTAGCATAATCTATTAATTTTATAATTAACTTTTTTGAAATAAATATAAAAATAATATTAAAATTAAAAAGCGTTTTTAAAAAGGGGATCAGTATTACATAGAATTAAAAAGTTTCTTAATCTCAATTAAAAAATTGATAATTACCTAAAATAAAATATTCTGAACACACACAGATTATCCAAGTATCTACGCCAAGTAGAAATTCAACTGAACTGAAACCTCACTGACTCTCATGAAATCGAAAGTACATTATGCAGTTAGTCTGTCTCGTTGTATGTGGATCTTGTCGACCTTGATAAACTTAACAAAAAACTTGAGGGCAGTGACGTTTGAATTTGTTAAGATGTTTATACGGGGTGTTTGATATTTTGCTTGTAGTAAAAATGAAATAAAGTTTGTCCCAAACCCTTTTTTCAGTGCGTCACTAATTTTGACGTCATATAGGATTTTAAGAATGTCGAGAATTATTGCATGACATTTTAGTTAAATCTGACAGTTGCAGGATCGTAATCGGCTAAACGTGAAAAGGTTATTTTTTTTAATGCATAGCAGTTTGTCATAATTCTATTCTATTCTGTTCTATTTTATACATTCCATGGAAAGTGCTTAATTAGCTAAGATTTGTTTATGGATTTATTATTATTTATTACAAACACTAGGGAATTGGAAGATTTGTTTATTTAAAATAACGCTTCCTCCTAGAATCTTTTAAGAGTTGACTGCAAGGTAAAAAAAATTACTGACAATTGCAAGGCATCAAAGTAAACATTCCTGCGATAAAATAATATCGATTTAAATCAGTCATATTTGGATAAGGAATTTTCTGATAAGTTTGTGTGGCAGCCAATAGTTTAATTTTGTGAAGAGTTGTCATTAAATAGTGGAAATAGTTTAAATAGTGAAGCAGTTGATTTTTGAGTTATTCTACCAGATTTGGTGTGCAAATGAAAGAAGGTTATAAAGTTTAGTTAAAAAAACAATATAAATAGTTTAAATAGTGAAGCAGTTGATTCTTGAGTTAATCTACCAGTTCCGATATCCAGATGAAATCGTGTTAAAGGAGTTTAGTTAAAAAACAAGATACAGAATGTAAGTTTACCTTCTTTTTTATGAATAACAAAAATGAATATTATATTTCAAACAATCTATAATCCCATTCAGAATCTGATTCTTGAAAATCAATGATTACACTAGATATGTGGCTGGTATCAATTATATCCTACATTTCAAGAAAATGTCGTGGTTCTAAAAAGAACCGTTTTAATACATATAAATATCCATAAAGGTATTAGTTTAAGATATTTCCTCAATATCATTCCGGAATTCACAATCTGATTCGCGAGCGACAGAAACTGAAATAAAGATAACTCAGCCTCATTTTCTAATTGAAATTAATTTAATAATTTTAATATTAGTCTTTTTTCATTCTCGGTATATCTCGGAATATTTAAAATATTTTTATGACAATAAATACAGAATTTAATTTTCACTGTAGTTAAAATGTCTGAAAATACTAACCTGGAATGGCAATTATCATTTTATCAGTTGTTGTGAAAGTACTGTCACTGTCATTATCAAGATCATCTGTGTCAAATTATATTTATATGCATAATTGATTGGATATCTATTTAGCATATTCTAAACTCCAACCAATTATACGTTCGTAAGTAGAATTCGCTTTAATATGCGAATACCCGTAAACGATACCTAATTTTCTAATTTCTATGTATAATAATAAGCGACTCACGTTTTTTTCTGTCACTTCTAGCTTAATGCGTTAGAGAGAATTCGAACAACTATGACGCACTGAAAAAAGGGTTTGGGACGGACCGTATGTAGATGATTGCTGATTGTTTACTTGTAAAACAAAAATATATCTTTTTTTTAATCCTGTAGGCATAACTGATTTATCTGGATAATTAAAGTGCAAACTATTACCATCTGTCTACCCTGTTTTGACCAGCATATATGTATGTTAGTTATCTGTTGTGAGCGCATGTAAACGTTCATCTATCATTATATTCATGCTATCACAGAAACATGTTTTAAAAAGTATTATATTTTATTTTATTATATTATAGGTATTATAGTATTATATTATTATATATTATATATTTCATTAACATTTCACCCAGATAACTAATTCCTTACCTTAGTGTTTGGATCTGAGCTAATTTTTTTTGTTATATGTATACTATAACATTATTAACAGATAGGCATTTATTCACCTTAATACTAACTGTTTGTCCAGTACTAATATTACCCCCTCCCGGTAGTCATCTAATCATACCTTCTCCTGGCGACTACTGTTAGAAGCAAAATTTAGTTAGAAATGTACTTCATTGTCTTTTAAAATTTTACAATTTTATCGGGTAAAGCTTACATAAAATCAGAAAATAACACAATTACAAGTCACTAAAATTTTGCTTGAACCAAATTGATTAAAAGTCCATGCCCTTACAGTTTTGCGTACATTTTTTTTGTTATAGGTATACTTTAATAGCCAGGAACCACTACTGAACGCTACAATTGAATTTAGCAATCAGAGTACAGTTTATTACTAGAGAGAAACACTTAACATTTAAACCTTATCTTTACAGACACCACATATAGCCAACATAGATTGATTTTTTTTTAGTATAGCCAAGCCCTAAACAAATATAGAGATGATTGATGTGTCTAATAGCGAGCACACAAAAGCTGGTAGAATGTAAGTTGCCTATAATATTTTTAATATTATATAATTATGTAGAATCACATAGATCAGTGGTGTTTAACCATTTTGGAGTAATGAACTCTATTTTTATTAGTTTTGGTGCCACCTACGTTAAATACCTAACTTGCTAGGTAATCTAATAATGGATCAAATAAAATAGTATTTTAACAATACTCCAGTGTGTTAATTTTAGAGTCACCTACTGAACTTGTAACGTAAAATATTTTTTTTGTGTTATTTTATGTGGTGTTGATTTTGGCTGATTTTGCGTACCAACGCAAATAATGATATATATCTCCAGTGGTTGAGAACCTCTGTACATTGATGATTCTTCTCTAAGGAACTATATCTTTTTTTTTTCTAAACATGTAACGGTCGTATAATTTGTAAAATTAAAAGTGCAAAATCATATTTAATTGCTATTGTAATGATTTTAGGTTACTTGTCACTATTGAATGGATATCTATTAACCAAAAAAAAACTTAAATAATGTATGGCTTGATAGATTGTATACAGACTATGCTCAAAACCTATCACATAATATTATAATAAAATTGTATGTTAATTACTTTTTAAATAAAACACATTTTTATGTTTTTTTTTATTTGAACCCTTTCCAGCTCTACTCCTTAAATCTCTAAAAAAGCAGGTTGATCTATTATTGCGTAAAACTGCAGTCAATTATCACTAATGTTTTTATTCATAAATCAAATTTTTGGTAGCGAATTGACTTATTTGACCAGAACTTGTGTGATCTTAAAGTATTTTTGACTAAACAATCGAAAAGTTATTTTTACTTATAATTTTCCCCGTTTTCTAGTTTTTTTAAATCTATGACCGATGAACTGTATCATTTAATATTTTTAGTTGTAATTCATTTTTTTTTTTGTTGTTGGAAGGGTCGAGGCATTTGGGACCGTTTATTGGTCTTTAGCAGCTTCTTCGTTATGTGGTTTCTTCCTTTTTCTCTTTTGTTTAATATCCTTGATCCACCATCGTGGTATTCCTATTGTTTATGTACTATTTCCCCACTTGCCACATGCCATTTAGATTTTTGCGATAGCTTTAATCTGTTTTTGTTAATCTTCGTTTCTCATAATGATCTCTTAAGGTTACAGTTTATCATATCTCTCAATACCTCTTCAAGTCTGACAATTAAATGTTATGGTCTCAGGTCATAACAGTAAGGATACATGTGCCAAAAACCTTTCGTTTTAAATTAACTGGATCTTTTATAATAATACTAAGTTTACCTACTATTATCCCTTTGGTTATTTTGCAATTTGAGTTTCTATTTTTGTTTTATACTAGCTGACACGGCGAACTTTGTTCCGCCTTAATGGCAATAAATAAGCAGATTGTGTTTTTTTTTTTTTGAAAAAAAATACAAAAAAATTAAATAACTACATTAATCATTCATTATTATTTCTGTATTTTAGTACATAGGTTGCTCTTCACTTAAGTACCTTGTGATACACGACATTTTTTGTTTTATTATCAGGAGCAAAAACAAACAACGCCGATGGTCTTCCGACCCGTGAACATGCCACGTATAATTGACCATGGGAAAAAACATGAATGTTCTAGATTTAAACCACAAACTTTTAAGGATTGGCCTTGTGATTTGTTGATGGTCATGGCAAATGCAAGACGTATCGGAAATTGAAGTCTTTTAAATTCAAACGGCATATCGGTTGGGATCATCGGGATCCTCGGAATGAGAACTTCCTCACCTTTGAATTTTTCTATCATTATCGTAGCGTGAATTACATTTTTCATCAATTTACTAACCACCAAACGCTTACCGTTGCACAGTTTTGGTTGGTTTATGTTTCGAAGCATGATTACTACGGAGCCAACCTTTAGGCGTAAATTGGGCGGTGGTAAGCCAGGCACGTCCAAAGAGTTTAAAAATTCAATTGGATAGTTGGTGGCGTCATCTTCATTTGTGACGCAGTCAATAGATTTGAATAAATGCATTGTTCCAATGATCTTATTTTAAATTATGTAGTTCAGGTCATCTACACCTTTATTCTTAGCCACTAAAATTGCTCTCTCACTTAACCATTCATTATTTTTGTAGTTAGAAATAATATTTGGAAATACATTGTTGATAAGTTTGCCTTTTGATGAGACAAAATTACAGAAATTATTTGGAAATGATATTAATCCGCTCGATTCATCGACAGGTACTTGACCATTACCGATAGTCAGCAATTGCTCCGAGAAATCTTCAGCAGACGTATCATTAAGCAATGTAACTCTCATGTTTGTTGTCAGCTGCAGTTTCTTCACATAGTGCCATAGATTTGACGATTTGAGGCAAGCGTTTATTTCATCGGCAGCCGTAGATCTTGGAATTACTGGCAGTATTTGGCGGAAATCGCCAGACAGTAAAATCATTGCTCCTCCAAAACATCTCGAGTCATTGCGTAAATCTTTTAATGTTCGGTTAAGTGCTTCTAATACACGTTTATGCGCCATTGTGCATTCGTCTCAGATGATGATTTTCGATGCCGCTAAAACTTTGGCCATTGCTGAGTGTTTTGCAATATTACACGTTGGTTCTTCAATAGTTTAAAGATGTAACGGTAATTTCAATGCTGAATGAGCCGCACGGCATCCTTCTAACAATGTGGCTGCTATTCCAGAAGAAGCAACTGAACCCGCTATGTTGGATCTCGCCCGAACAGTTGCTAAAACTAATGACATACGGAATGTCTTGCCAGTTTCACCAGGGGCATCTAGGAAATATAAACCACCATTTTTATCAGGGATTGCCTTCATTAAAGTATTATAAACTTCCTTTTGTTGGTAATTCAACAGGGGTACATTCCTTTGAACTACTAAATCTAATTCCTGATGATCATATTCACGTTCCCGTTCCAATTCGCGATTAAATGCGTCTTTCATTTCACGATTTGGCGCTGGCATTCCTAACCTGATTAATAAATTACCGCACATGAGGTAACATATATCTTCAATCAAGAGTAAAGCACGATTATGTATCTCCTCATTCATCTCAATATCGTGATTTCTGGAACTGCACGACTTTGATGTAAAATATCTTCTGACATACTATCCTTGTATTTGTTCCACAGGTTACATGGGTTTGATGGAAAACATGTCGAAATTATGATAGCGAATAATGTGCGTATCTGACTTGGAGATGCAGACATAATGGCTTCAGCGATTGTCGTATCCCAATGGGTATCGTTTTCTAATAAGTTCAATTCTTTACATGCAGCACGATATGTTGGGAATATTACACCATTAAAGGTTCGTAGTGTCTCAAATGAAGTTGGCCCATGCACATTTACCAGCAACAACCGCAAATAGAAACATTCATCATTCTTTGGATGAACTGTATACATACAACCAAGAGTATCAGTAGAACGCACATCTGGATACCCAGGAACCGCATCACCTTGCTTTCGGCTTTGAAAATTCTTGGATGAAGCATTGTAAAGCAAAGTTCGTGCAAACTGATGGCTTTGGCAGATTGCAAAAAAACTGATCAATGTAGTTGCTGGAGGTGTTTCAGCACGTTGCCTAGCATTCGAAGCCGTGAAATATACTTGTTGACCATTCTCCAGATGCACCGCCAAATGTATAACAGTAGGATGAAGTTCGTGAATTGGAAATGCGAATATACGCCAACTCGCTTCATTACAGTTCACATAACGACCAACTTGATAGCGTGAAATTTCATCGATGGTATTTGAGGATTGCAATCCAAAAACCGCCATATCACTGCCTTTCGTGACATATTTGCAAATATATTTTATGAACTTAACTGAATTGCAGTATTCAACGTTGCAATGTATCTTAAACGTTTTAGAAAGAAGTGGTGAATATGAAACAATCCAACTGTTGTTGACAACGAAATCCGTTCTTTTCACTTTCGTTGTGACATTTCGGCCGTTGTCATCTGGTGATCGACGCCGATACAGCGGATACCCATCGTTGCCAGTGACAGTCTCCGCCGTTAATTTCCGTGGATATCGTTAAGAGCACTTTCCATTGACCATGCAAGGTGATTGGGGATTGATGGCACCACACGGTCCATGAATCATATTAGTAGTAACAACATCTTGTAGGTCTGGATCGACTTCATGATCAGGAATCTCGGCACATATGGTATCATCTATTTGGTCAGGCTGAATTCTTTCCACTAACCAAATAAGAATGTGTGCGTGTGGCAGGCCTCGCTTTTGCCATTCGATTGAATACATCCAGCATCGAGTATCTCCAAAGACGCGTTGTTTAACAATAAAGTTCATCAGGGACCGAATTTTTTGCCTGAGTATACGTGCTGTGATGTCGTGTCTATCATTTGATGTTTGTCCGGGAAGCAGCAATTGAGTAATTTCTATCCATTTTGGATTACAGGTAAAAGTAATAAAGACATCTGGCCGGCCGTAATGGCGAACATATGTCATTGCATCTTGTGCATATTCATGCATATGACGTGGGCTACCAATGTACGTCGCCGGCAGAATAGTTAATCGATAAATATTAGCTGCATTTCCTTCAGTACTAACTGCATCACGTAAATGGATGTACTCCTCAGAACGCAGTTTGGCTTGGTTCAATCTAATAAATGTTAAACGTTCCGTTTCTATTTTTACATACATGTCAACGCAATACTGCTGAAACAATCGACGAAACCGCAGCAAATAGTTGTCAGCATTTTGACGAATCATCAAACGATATGCATAATAATTCATTGAGCTAACTTTCTTTGTAGTTTCTTTACCTGAAATTAAAAATTTGATCATTCACCATTTAAAAGACAAATAATACAGACATTAACCATTATTAAGATACTGATACTTTACCATTCAATGGATTCATCATTTTTAATATTAAAATAATATTTATCTTCTCCTTGCCAAAACATTAGTGGGTATTGCAATGCGTCATATAATCGATGAGTTTCAGATATTTGTTGCAGTTGCCCAGTATCGCGACGTGTAAGCACAATATCGCGTTTTTCCAATTGTTCACCAACAATCAGGATGGCAACTTCGTCTATTGTTGGAGCATTAAATGTGCGTTCGTGTGTTCCAGATGGTCGTTTATCTGCTTTGATGACAACTTTATGTATCATTTGGCATGCGCTCTAAAGCACTCTTAAACAACCTGACCAACGCATGATGTTCATGAAGCAGACACTGCAAGTCTTGAATAATTGCTCGCTTCATTCCTGCATTGATCCCTAGGCGTCGATCAAGTTGTTCTTCCATGTTGCCCATGAAATATATTTGTAAAAATTTATTCTGTGTATCTTCGAAAGGTAGTAATGATCCAATTCGATGGTGAATCTGTCCTTGTATCTACAAAATAAAAACCAGACAGTATTAACTAGGTTATAAACACTTTTTCTGTGGGAGAGTAGAGTTCAGTATTAGCAAATATAATACATACCGATAGATAAAGTAAGTTATTCTTTAACTACATTCTATGTAAGTACAAAAATAAATACCTTAAATGTCGGATTAAATCCTCCTTCTTCGATAATGTCTGCTCCAAATGACGTCATTTGGAAACAACTATTGTATTTTCGAGTATTTGCAAGAAAGTGGCGTGATTCTTGTGTTTCGCCACAAAGCAATGAATACAATGGCTCATGTGGCGGAGTCAATACTGGCAATTTCACTTTAACATTAAGGCAGCATAATCCAGGCATTTCTCCGGAAAACTTTAATGCACCACAGTACTCGCAAACAACGTCCATTTGCCCAATGCAAACGCTAGGATGCAAGCTGTAATCATTGCTGCAATCGCATCGAAACGCTGCTCGATTCAAATCAGCTAAATATCTTGTTTTGCGTCGCAAATTATCTATTTGTTTGCCTTCTGTTGTTCGCTCGACGATTCTGCATTGCCAACCGAGCTGTTTCACGAGCTGCTTCACTTTGCTCTCATGATTGAGAAGCACGAAGTCGAGCCATACTATCGCGGCGCTGTTCACGTGCAATTTCTTGTTCTTCTTCAGTCCTTTCATTTGCAGTATTTTGTATTCTTCTTATTGAAAATATCATAGACTGATAGAATTACAAATAAAGAAGTACTGGAGAGGGTTGGTAAAGAAACAGAACTAATCACCACTATACAAACCAGAAAACTGGAATACCTAGGCCACGTGATGAGGGGACCAAAATATGAAATTTTGAGACTGATAATACAGGGAAAGATTCAAGGAACACGTCCATTTGCCCAATGCAAACGCTAGGATGCAAGCTGTAATCATTGCTGCAATCGCATCGAAACGCTGCTCGATTCAAATCAGCTAAATATCTTGTTTTGCGTCGCAAATTATCTATTTGTTGCCTTCTGTTGTTCGCTCGACGATTCTGCATTGCCAACCGAGCTGTTTCACGAGCTGCTTCACTTTGCTCTCGTGATTGAGAAGCACGAAGTCGAGCCATACTATCGCGGCGCTGTTCACGTGCAATTTCTTGTTCTTCTTCAGTCCTTTCATTTGCAGTATTTTGTATTCTTGAAAATATCATAGACTGATAGAATTACAAATAAAGAAGTACTGGAGATTGTTGGTAAAGAAACAGAACTAATCACCACTATACAAACCAGAAAACTGGAATACCTAGGCCACGTGATGAGGGGACCAAAATATGAAATTTTGAGACTGATAATACAGGGAAAGATTCAAGGAAGAAGATCTGTTGGCCGAAGGCAGAACTCATGGTTAAAGAATCTACGTGATTGGTACCAATGCAGATCGATTGATTTGTTTAGAGCAGCAAGTTCTAAAATAAAAATAGCCAATATGATTGCCAACCTCCGTAGGGAGACGGCACTCTAAGAAGAAGAAGTATTCTTCTTGCATTACGGCTTTGTCGGGAAAGATTCGATCGTCTTGGTCGCGGCATAATTAATTAAACTTCACTTCACTTCAAGCCTTGTTAATTATTTATTTAATAGAAATAGTTTTAATATTGATGTCATACAAATATCAAATTGTCATCCATACGTCATTACATAGCTGTCACTTTACGTCAATTACATAGCTGTTATTTGCGTTTTGCTATTCCAAGTCTGATTCTTTTTTGTTATACCACGTTTTATAGTGACTGACGTTTCATGTCAAGTCACACGGGAACGCTGTCGAACGGTTAAAAATAGTATCCTATGTCTATCTCATGGCTCTAAGCTACCTCCCTACCAATTTTCAGCCAAATCTGTTCTGCCATTCTTGAGTTATAAGTGGTGTAACTAACACGACTTTCTTTTATATATACATAGATTATAAATCTAATAACACTTTTTTAAATTTAGTAACAGTTATTCCGGTTTATGACAATGTTCCACCTTGTATAATCTGAAATTGATTTATGCTTAAATCAAATTTTAAACAGTAAAATCTTTTAACTAAATACCTTTTGAATTAAAAGCCGCCTCTGAACAAAATAAGTATGTTAACATAATTATAACTATTCACACTTCAGGCAAAGCATATATTTGTTTTACGCTTCCACATTTTTTAACTACCAGTAGGTATACAGTGTAGGAAAAATTTTATGGTCGGTATGGTAAAATTTAACAGGATATCTAACGCAGATATAAAATCATATTTTCAGCGAATAGACAAAGATAACAATCATATTTCCCCTTGGTCTCCCTCCTCAAATATTTTCAACACCTATTGGCATTAGTGGGACGAATAGTTCCGATCAGAGATATTTTACATATTCTCTGGTTCCGATCCTAATATACCTAAAAAACTAGAGGTGGGTCCTCCCGTTTTTTAAATTTTTATCGGAACCGTTTTTCCTAAACTGTAACTAGTTGATTCAAATTAGCGAGTACACAAACATATTGGCTATTATCGTTTATGTGTATAAGTATTGAAGTGAAAGAACCTAACGAAGGAAATATTTATTATAACTTGAAAAATAAATTAAACAATACAAATAGTACTTACATTTACATTAAATCGTACTTACATTTACATTACACGTTATTATTAAATCGCGAATCGTCTAAATTGACATTTAAAAACAAGTTTTTCTACTTTTCTTGTTAACCGTGTTCTTCTTTTATTTAAAATTAAACCAGATTTTAAACATGTGTTCACAAGGAAAATATTTTGTTACAATTCTACAATATTTTATGAATATAGTGGCTAAGTTAGGATATACATGGCGATGGTTTTTCCACCACGGTAATGGACAGTTCCAATCTCCGTTCGAAATTTATTGTGGGTAATATATTATCAGACAAATACATGTCGACTTCTTGTATATCTCTCGATACAGTTGTATGTTTGGATGAGTCATGTCCAATTAATTCATCAAAAATACACAATGGACTTAAGTCATCTTTATCAGTTTCTTTTTCTTGACTAAACTTATTGATTTACTAAACTTATGCAAAGACTTGTTTCGTCCGTTTTCTATAGGTGAAGAACCAGCTTTTAAAAAGTTTGCAGGGTGGATTCCTGGATATAAACCGCCAACAAGAAAAACTGTTAGATTCATTACTTCAGGAATGTTATGTCAAAACTGATTTGATAATAGATAAAATAAAAAGTCCTTTTTTCGACAATTCTGCAAAAAAACATTAAAAAAAGTACCTTATCTTCAGAAAGGCTTTTAAAGTATTAATTACAACATAACAAAGTTCCCAAACGGCCAATCCAAGACGTGGAAACTAGGTAGAACTTCACCTATTACAGGTTAAAAAGAATGACTGAGTTAGAAGAGGCAATCCGTTTCACTTCTTCTTCTTTAAGTTCCATCTTCTATCGAAGGTTGGAAATCATCATGGCTATGCCGACTCTGTTGACTGACGCTCTAAAAAGGTCTGCACTACTGCATTCAAACCATTCCCTTAAGTTCATAAGCCAGGATATTCTTCGTCTTCCCACATTTCGCTTTTCTCGGATTTTGCCCTGCATAATAAGTTGTAATAATGCGTATTTTTGCCCTCTCATCACATGTCCCAAGTACTCAAGTTTTCGTCTTTTAATAGTTAATATTATTTCTGCCTCATTTCCTATCCTTCTAGTTACTTCAATGTTTGACATTTTTTGAATCCATGATATTCGTAGGATTCTTCTATAACACCAAAATTCAAAGGCGGCCAACTTATTCAGATGAACTTTTTAGTGTCCAAGCTTTCAGACCATAAAGAAGAGTAGAGAACACGTAACATCGAAGCATTCTCAGGCGTAGTTCTAACCTTATATCCGACAACAAAGAAACTTTTTAAGTTTAATAAATGATGCTATTTATAGTTATTAACACTCTTAATTGCAGTATCTTCAATAGTCAATTGGATATTTGTGCAGATTTAGTCATGATCATGCATTTAGTTTTCTTTAAATTTATCTTCAGTCCGTACTCATGACAGCGTTAATTAAGGCGTTGCATTAGGTTCTGTAAATCATTGTTGTTATCCGTAATTATTACTGTATCGTCTGCAAAACGTAAGTTATTCAAAATTTCTCCATTGATAGATATACCTTCTATTGAGTCTGAGAGCGCTTCTTAAAATACCGATCACTGTAGACATTGAAAAGTAGTGGGGACAGCACGCAACCCTGGCGGACTCCTCTCTGTATTTTGATATTTTCGGTGTACTGGCGTGTATTTCCGTTCCACATCGGTATTAAATAATACAGACTTAGACTTAGACCAAATCTAAATAAAAAACACTGGATTATTTGTTCTCAGCTTTCCCAAATTTTACGGCCGTTTAAAGAAATAACAAGTACAATGAGTGACCAAAAATACTTGAAGGGTAGTTCAGTGATTGTTATGGTACGCGGCTGCAAGAATCTTGCAAGAAAATTTTAGCAAACGGTAACCTTACATCCATAGTATCCGACGTAGTACAATTACTAATATCGGGTTTAGCAAAAATATTTAAAGGTATAGAACAGAGTGGCATATTGTCATTATGTACATTTATGGATTCACCATTTAAAGTGCAGGGTTTTTCTGATAAAAATGAAGATAAAAAAATAAAAGAAAAAGTTAAGAAGCTGGTTACTTCTATAATTAACGAACAAGAAGATTGTACTATTGAAAATCAACCAGTACAAGAAAAAGAAACCAATAAAGATGACTTAAATCCATGGTGTATTTTTGATCAATTAATTGGAGATGGCTCATCTACACGTAAACTTGTATCGAGAGTCCATTACAACGGTGGAAAAACCATCACCATGTATATCCTAACTTAACCCCTATATTCATACAGTATTGTAAATGTGAACACATGTTCAAAATCTGGTTTAATTTGAAATAAAAAAAAAAGACGGTTAATAAGAAGTAGGTATAGTAGAAAAACTTATGTTTTTTAATGTCAATTTAGACTATTCGCGATTTAATAATAACGTGTAATGTAAATGTAAGTACGATTTACTATTTGTGTTGTTTAGTTTATTTTTCAAGTTATAATAAATATATCATTAGTTTCTTTCACTTCAATAAATATACACATAAACGATAATAGCCATTATGTTTGTTTATGTAGGTACTCTCTTACTTGAAACTACTTTTTAAACAATCATAGTTACTTGTTTACAAAAATTTAAATTTTTAAATTCATTCATTTTTTTTGGAATCCTGAGAAAACTAACAAATATTTTTGAAAAATTTAAATGCAGAATAAAAGATTACATTATTACCGAGGGCCAAAAGTCCCTTAGAATAAACAAAAAGTTTTTTGAATAAGATATTTGAAATTAAAAATCACACTAATTTTTTTTTCGCCCTTATAACTTATTAAAATAAACATTATAGAAGTTTTCAGGGACTTTTGGCCCTCGGTAATAATGTATTGGTTCATTCTGCGTTTAAATTTTTCAAGAATATTTATTAGTTTTATCAGGATTCGAAAAAAATGAATGCATTTAAAAAATATTAATCCGAAATTTGCCTACGCTCTTAACGATAAAATTACCGCGACCCACCTCTACTACCCGTTACTCGGTGTTCTGACCAGACGGACGACGACGTTGCCAAATAAATTATTGTGTATGAATATTTTTTAATGTGGTGTTATTGTATGCAGTTTATTATTTCATATTGGGAATAAGGCACAATGTGACTTTAAAATAAGCTTATTTTGATGTTTAGATTTTTAATTCGGAAATCGTACTTAAAATACAAAACATTAATAAATTTTATTTATATAAAACGATTTCCAAATTGGAAATCAAAATGTTATATTACACTTATTGTAAAGTAAACTTGTGGCACATTCCCAATAAAAAAAAACAGTAAGCTTTAAATCAATTTCGCCCAAATTGGATTATCTTAGAACATTGTTCAAATGCAAAAAAAAACAACAGGTCAAATAAATCCAATAAGTTTGGCAACGTTGAAGTTCCCCTTTCCAGGCATGCATATTTGGCGATATAAAGGGCGGACCTAATATACCTCTCTCTTTCTAAACAGCTGTTTCTCACTCCATCTCACGTAAGGTCCATACCGACCATAAAATTTTTCCTACACTGTATATAAATACATACGATTTATTTAATTAGTATGGTTTAAATAATGTTTGAAATTATATTCTTATAGTTAACTATTTTAAATGAAATTTGTGACTTATTTTCCATTTAAGATAGTTAACTACAATATGATTTTAATCATTAAACCCAATTTGCATAATTTCTACTTAATTAATAAATAAAAAAAGATATAGAAAGATAAATTTTATTTTAAGAAACTTAAAAACTAATGAACATTATTACTAATTACTACTAAATATTACTAAAAACTAAAAATAAATTACTATATACATACATAAATTACTTATTTTAGTTCTTTTAAAAAATACATTATTTTTTAAAAGAACTAAAAATTTTAGTCATATCTTCCTTTATATTTTGTATTATTATTTCAGAATTTGTTTTCTTTTTTTTTTATTTTCTTTGGCGTCTATCTCAATGTTCTTCTCTTCTTTTAAAATTGCTTCATACTCCAGTTGGCAGCTTCTAAGTCTTTCTCTCAAAATGCTGAAAGACTGGAACTGACCGTATATAATTGTGTATTCGTCCTCTAAGCTCTTTGAAAATTTTACTATTCTATTTACAGTCTAGTCTTCCGAGGTAGAAGAAGACGTAGAAGCTGCTACTGGAGGCTGCAACACATCTATTGTCTTTAAAATGTCGTTCAACATATCATCGTCTAATGTGAGATCGATCTAAGACAAAAAAGTATATTAGAATAATAATTTATTTAAAAAACAGAATGTTTCCCACAATGTAAACTTTTGAGTAGATTTTACAACAACATAATTTTACAAATTTACAATTTTGCTAACGAAATAATTAATTAGAAAATAGCATCGAAAGATAGAATGTTTAAAACAATTTAATATAGAGCCCAAATAATAACATATAGATTTTAAGTAAGATAAAAAGTAACTTAAAAAAAAAAATAAAACCACCATATAGAAAACAGAATGTTTAAACAATTTAGGTTTCTAAACATATTTTAAGCGAGTTAAAAAAATAATATCAAAACAATAAATACAAAATAAAAACACTTACAGCCTTTTTTGTCTTGATTTTCCAGCGGTTTTATTTCTGGCATCGCTTTATCTAACTTAGCTTTTTTTAAAACGATGTTTTGTTGTATTTTTAAATTTTTAGGCATTTTGTAGTTGTTTTGTTGTTTTGTAAGTTTGTGGTATACAATTATTCGAAGACTGATACTGTAAATGTACCTCTCTTTCAATACATATACAACCAACCAAAGAGAAAAATTGCAAACAAGATCTGTTTATTTTAAAAATAAAATGTAGTACGGAGGATGACAAGTACCAAGGTCTAGTAAGCTGTAACAAGAATAAAAATTTAATTGAATCCACTTTCAGAAAACATTGACTGCAAATAAAAATTCAAAAGAAATGCAATCCAAAATTAATGCAACTGTTTTATTTTACAGCAATATTTACATCTAAAAGTATATATATATTTGAAAAGAAATTGAATTTTTAAGATTCTAGTCAATGGTCACTAGTCATCCTTTATTAAAATCGCGATAGATTTATATTCGCGTAACTAGCCTGATGCAAATAAATTTAGTTTAAAGCGTTATCTTCAAAGCATAGAACGGCGTTTTAAAAAAATATATAAATTGTAATTAAGAAAAAAATCAGTTTTCCATAGACACCTAATACCATATATGTCTTACATAAAATTAAATTTATTAGTGCTAGGTCAATGACTATTAAAAAATAAATTTCTTAGACACTCAATGATAGAAATAATAGTTTTTTAAAATATACAAGGTAATCAAATTTAAATTTATATATAAGTTAATCAAATTAATATCTTATAGAGTAATGTATAATTATGAATTTTTTTTAGGACTTAAGCCTTTAGGGATTAAGCCGTATTCGTGGTCTTTCCACTTCCTATTGTGAAACCGTCTCTCGCCGTCTTTACTATTTTATTTGTTGTCAATTGGCTTACATGATTATTCCATTCTACTCTTCCATTTCTTACCCACTCTTTGCTGTTATTCTCCTTGCATTTCCGTCTTATATCTGTACTTCTAGCTCTGTCCCATAGTGTTTCGACATCAATTTTTCTAAATGTTTTGTCTCTGCTGTTTCTAACATTCTTTTTGTCCTTTCGGTGTCAGGTCATGTTTCTGCCACATTATGTCATTATTGGTCTAATGATTCTTTTGTAAATCACGCTTTTCATATCTTTTCCAATATTTTTATTTCTCCATATTGTTTCGTTAACTTATAAGAATGTCTATTTTTATAAGTTATTAAAAATATTATCTTAAATAGGGTGATTCATATTAAAAATGTGTAATTAGAAAGATAAGAAATTTATACAAAGCAAACAGAGAGAATCTTAGCATAAATGTTAAATGGTGGATGGTTAAAGGGTCAAAAATCAAAGTAATATCTTACAGAGTGATCCAAATAAAAGAAGTATATATAAAACTTTTAGGAATGTAACACAATACTTAGGCAAATTTACAAATAGATCAGAGGGTTCATATTCCGACCCAAAAAGTCCACTACTGAACATAGACCTCTTTGTGTTTCCAAACTGGTCTATTCTTCATTGCTCTCTACACTATGGATCTTATTTGTCCCAATCTATTTTATCTCTTGTTTCGAATTATTATTTTGACAAATAGAGGCTGATCCAAATAATTAATTAAACATGAGATCAATGATATCAATTACAAATAGATTAGGGGGTTCATATTCCGGCCTAAAAAGTCCACTGCTAAACATAGACCTCCTCGTTTTTCCAAAAACCCGTCTATTCTTCATCGCTCTCATACAGTTGTTAGTTCATATTGTAAATAGTTGTTTTGTCGTTCGCTTGACCGACGCTTGTTTTGTCGTTCTCCAATGTCCATTCTAGCATTATGACCTATCCATTTTAGTTTGACTGTCATTTCGATGATATTAGTCACTTTAATTTTTCTTCTGCTTCGTTTAATTCTTTTTCGTCTAATTTTTGGAGCATTGTCTTCTAATTTAAGATGCTGTAAGTGAAATTCTTCTATAGAAGAAGAAGAAGAAGAAGAAGATTCGAATTCATATATCAGAATTTCAATCGGGGTCGGGTAATCCTAATGGTACACAAAGATGGATATAAAATGTTTAAAGGGGTACATAACATAAAACAAGTAAAAGTAATAATACCCCTCGAAGATATAGTAAGAAATTTGTAGAAATGTCAAAGATAAAATGTAATGTTTTGCAATAGAAAAATATATATCTAGCATATGATGACACCAACTGATTACGAGATCATAACAACAGGTAGCGATTCGACTTAAAAAATTTGAGTCAGATGGTCGAAAGTGAAGATTATACAAGAGCGTGGACAATGAAAAGTGTAAAGGCATATATAGTATATTTAGAAAATAAGACAAGCCTAGGAGAATGGTACTTAAACAAGTGAAAATATACATTCTATTGAAAAGACATGATGACCTGAATCTACCTAGGAAAGAGCTGGTCGGTATCGTAAAATAAACCACAGTATACTATTGTATGAAAAAGGTGAAAACAGATAACAGTTCGAAAGACTTTTATGATTAAACCGATAATAAAAAAAAATTACACTTAAGTTGTCAAAACAAATAAAGATTGTACAAAAACGTAGACACTACAAAGTATAAGGGGATATATAGTGTATTTAGAAAATATGAGAAGTCAAGGAAGAATGCTACTTAAACAAGTGAAAATATAAGTACTATTTACATGATAACTTGAATCTACATAAGAAAGAACTGGTCGAATCTGAAAAACAAAACCCTACTATCCTATGAGGATAGGTAAAACGATATTATTACAATGAAAAAAAGCATATCAAATGCGGAAAAAATCTGCAGACGATGCTAATCTCTCAAAGCAAAGATGATTTACAATATATGCTGCCAAAAAATAAAAAGAAGACGAAATGCATGGTTATAACACCAAATCACAGTATATAGAGGTTCCACTATATACTGTGACCAAATCTACTAGTGAATTAGAGCTGGAGGGTCAGATAAGTGATGGAGTTTAAATATCTTTACATCATACAGGTACGGAAAGTTTTAAACAGAAGTTGAAGACCAAATGAATAAAAAAAAGTCGCAGGTTGCTTGAATAAAAAAATATGGGCAGTAGATACTCTATACCATTCCTGGTACACTTTGTGGTGGGAGAAACCGGTTAAACCGGTTATTTTGACCAACCTTTAACCCTTACCTTTCACTCTCAATCTTTGACCCCCTAATCTTTGACTTTTGACCTTTAACACTTGATATTTTACCCTCGATCTTTAAACCTTAACATCTTTGACTCTTAATCTTTGATCCTTGACCTTTAACACTTGATTTTTGACCCTGGACCTTTAACCCTTAATCCTTGTTACTTAATTTTGACCTTTAACCTTTAATACTTATTTTTACCTTAACTTATTCTTAAACCCTTAACCTCTAACCTTTAAATCTAACATTATTTCGGTTTCTAACCAGTTTGGTGGAAGAAACCAATTATATCAGTTATTCAGTTTACAATTTTTCCTGTTATACCAAATTATTTCGGTTTTAAAGTACCCTTTGCCACCTACACCTTATATATTACAAGTTAAACTTACAAACTATAATTTACAGTATTGTGGTTTCATTACTAAAGTTAGCAGGATATGTTCCTTGTTGTAATAACTGCATAATGTGAGGACAATCTATGTGTATCTTATATAAATTGTATAATTGTATATAAAATGTATGTGTATTTAAATATTTAACATTATAAATCTAATAACACTTTTTTAAATTTAGTAGCAGTTATTCCGGTTTGTGACAATGTTCCACCTTGTATAATCTGAAATTGATTTATGCTTAAATCAAATTTTAAACAGTAAAATCTTTTAACTAAATACCTTTTGAATTAAAAGCCGCCTCTGAACAAAATAAGTATGTTAACATAATTATAACTATTCACACTTCAGGCAAAGCATATATTTGTTTTACGCTTCCACATTTTTTAACTACCAGTAGGTATATATAAACACATAAGATTTATTTAATTAGTATGATTATAATAATGTTTGAAATTATATTCTTATAGTTAACTATTTTAAATGAAAATGTGACTTATTTTCCATTTAAAATAGTAAACTACAATACGATTTTAACCATTAAAACGAATTTGCATAATTACTACTTAATTAATAAATAAAAAAAGATATAGAAAGATAAATTTTATTTTTAGAAACTTAACAACTAATGAACATTATTAATAATTACTACTTAATGTTACTTAAAACTAAAAATGAATTACTATATACTAATATATACAAAATAACTATTTCTTAAATTACTAAAAATTGTGTCCATATCTTGTTTAATGTTTTTTATCATCACTTCACTTTTTTTTTCTTTTCAGTCAATGCACTTAAATCGCTAGTTAGTGTTTTAATTCCATTTTCTATACCACTTTTACTTTTCAAAAATTCTTCTTGTTCTTTTTCAAATTGCTTCAATTTGTCTCTTAATAAACAAAAAGACTGGAACTGGCCGTAAATTACGGCGTACCTTTCTTTCAAAGTGTTAAAAAAAGTTTGAACTTTTTTTGGAGTCCAGTCCTTCTCCTTCTTGGAGGAAAAAGAACAAGAAGAAAAAGACGTTGAAGCTGCTACTGGAGGCTGCAACACATCCATTGTTTTTAAAAGGTCGTTTAACATGTCATCATCTAATGTGAGATCAATCTAAGACAAAAAAGGATATTAGAATAATAATTTATTTAAAAAACAGAATGTTTCCAACAATTTAAACTTTTAAATAGATTTTAAAACATAATTTTACAAATTTACAATTTTTCTAACGAAATAATTAATTAGAAAATAGCATCGAAAAATAAAATGTTTAAAACAATTTAATATAGCGCCCAAAAAATAACATATAGATTTTAATGTTACACGTTTTGGGTCAACCTTTCAGCGATACAACCATTGAAGATTATCAGTTTCACACTTATCAACCATATACATCAAATTTAAACTATTATGATAAAATTAGAATTCCTTTTCAAAATCTAGACGCCTATACTTTACCATGTAACAGTTATATTTACATTGAAGGTCAAATGTTAACCGATAAAAATCAGGTCCCAACAAAATTTCAATTTATTAATAATGGTATTTCATATTTATTTAGAGAATTAAGGTATGAGTTAAACGGTGTTATAATCGATTCTGTACGAAATATTGGTTTAATTTCAACTTTGAAAAATTATTTGTCGCTTAATGAAAATCAGAGTAAACTATTAGAAAATGCTGGATGGTTTCCAAAAGGAGATAAACTGATAATTAATAACCACTGGAATTTTAACGTCTGCATACCGTTAAAAATTTGGTCCGGATTTTTTGAAGATTTTCAAAAAATTATAATAAACATGAGACAAGAATTAGTCTTAATACGAGACAAAGATAATATTGATGCTATTATTGCTACAGATGAAACAGAGAAACCAAAAATTGCAATTAATAAACTATATTGGAATGTACCTCATATTTTACCCAATATTAGCCAACAATTGCGATTAAACAAAATAGTTCGTAGTAACATAGAACTACCTATTAAATTTTGAAGTTGGGAATTGGTCGAGTATCCCACTTTAAATATTTCAACACGTCATACTTGGCCAGTAAAAACAACTACAAAGCTAGAAAGTCCTCGACACATTGTAGTAGCTTTCCATAAAAAGGAAAAATGCTGAAGATATGAGTAAATTTGATCACTGCAATCTAACAAATATCCGTATGTTTCTTTATTCCGAGCGATATCCTTATCAAGATCTCAACTTATATTTTGACACTAACCGTTTTGCAACGTTGTATAAAATGTTTGTTAATTTCCAAGAATCTTATTATCATATTCAAACTAATCAACCAACATTCAGTCCAGAAGAATATAAAAAGAATGCCCCTATAGTACATACTGATTGTTCAAGACAAAAAGAGATAATTTAAAGTGGCCCTGTTGTTTTAAGAATAGAATTTGAAACTAGTAAGTCGGTAGGAAACAATGTTTCCTCTTATTGCTTGATATTGCATGAAAAAGAATTCTCTTATAATTTTTTAACTAAAGTTGTGAGACAGCAATAAAAGGCCTGCATCATAGTCTAAATGTTAGTTGTTAAAATGAATTTGGTATTAGACGTTCAAGGGTTTAAAATAGAAAATAATAAATTTGTAGTGAAAGAACTTGCTGCTTTTAATGGAACGCAAATTTGTCATTATGTATTTAAGTCTCCGTTTCCTATTAGAATGTTGTCTTCCGATTTACACAGACAGGCAACTTGGTTAACAAAAAATCATCACTGCATTGATTGCAATTTTGGTTTTAAACCTTTTTATCATTTTGCAAATATTTTAAAGGATTTTACACAAAACGCTGATGCAGTTTACGTCAAAGGTTTGGAAAAGAAAAATTATTTAAAAAAATACATTGCTGTTCCTTTATACGAATTGGATGAACAACCATCATTAGAAGTTCAGAAACATGCTTGTTTTTATCATAATAGTGAAAAATGTATTTGTGCTTTATCTAATGTATTTTGGTTGTATAATACTTTTTTAATGCAAAAATAAAAATGTATATTATTTTATTTTTGTTTTATTTCTTAGTTATAAATATTGTAAAGAAACAACTAATTAGTACTAAAATCATTTATTCAAACAAAAATTACATAGTATACGGTTTAATTTTTCTGCGAAATTTACTTAAGTGTAGTTTACTAAATGATTTAAACATTATTTGCTTGTCTTCGACTTGTTTTATTTTTTCCTTTAGTTTTTTAATTTTTTTCATAAATTCCTCCAATTCTTAATTAAACGATATGTTGTGTAGAAATGAAAACTACAAAATAAAATATATTATTTGTTTATTGTATTTACATGTATTTACAGTATCTACCCCTCATCTTCAAAACAGGGTTTGGGTAGAATATCTTTGATTTGATGTAAGAAATCAATCAGCCCTAGATTTTTTATTTTTTTAAAAAAAGCAACACATGCAAATTAAATCAGATAAATAATCTTCGCAGATTCTCGCTCCCGTATGGTATATTGCTGATTTTTCGTTACACTCCTCTACCGTATATCTTCTTGTTCTTATGGTAGCTCGTTCGGCTTCGTATTCAAAATCGTATGCCTTTTCATTAAATACCCATTGCAAATTTCGGACAGCTTCAGCTACGTTGAGAGATTTTGTATCATCTAAACACGCATCCATGACTAAATTCTAAAATTATTAATGTTGGCAACAATATTGATTGAGAAATGTTTATTACCTTTCTGATCTCACGACGAACAAAATTTACTAATCTACTGAAAATTATTTACTGTTTAACTTATATTACGACCAACTAAATGTTACTAAACATCACTTTTACAATCCCCAATTTATGTAGTTTAAACACTGCGCATGCCTTAGTTGCTGCGTAGAGGTGACCTTGATTTACATAAATAAAAAGTAAGTACATTAGATGTTTAAGAATATTAACAGGCTAATAGCAATGGAGTGTTGTCACAAAGCTAAATTAATGGTTCAACATCCGCGAAAACCTTTGTACAAGTTTACTGAAGCAGAATTAGAAAACTTTACCCTACCATACTTTAGAAAATGTGTGGAGCCGGTGGAATTACTTCGATCTTGGTATAAATTACCCACAAAAGCTGTTCAAGATTTTGAAGTTCAGACCGTCCAGACGGTTATGGAGGGGTGGCCATATTAATTAAAGCAAGCATTTACTATAAAGAAATAATAATAAATACTAAAGTAAATTTTTCTCATAAATGTATTGCTATTAATCTATTACCTAATAAAAAAACCATTTATATAGTTTCGTTATATATTGAACCAAGAAAGAAAATAATACTGCAAGAGTGGAATGAATTTTTTGCTAATGTACCAAAACCTTTTCTAATAGCAGGTGATTCTAATGCCCATCATGTTTCTTGGGGTTGCGATTTTAATGACACATATGGGAATATTTTATCTGATGCAATAAACCATTGTAATCTTATTCTTCTAAAGAGCGGATATTAAACATTAGTTCCCTTAAGTAGTAAAAGCGCAATTGACTTAACTCTGTGCTCTCAAGATATTGTACAATTTTTCACATGGACAACTATAGAGGACCCACATGGATCAAATCACCTACCCATATTGATAACACTCAATTTTAAAGATGATCATGACTTAGCTGAACCATCGAAGCACAGTTATGGCAGTTAAAAAATGCAAATTGGAATCTATATGTAACTAATCTTGAACACAGAGATATAGCTCAAAATTACTATGAACTCATTTATATGATTAATGAAGCTGAAGAAATTGCCATTCCAAGAAAATTTTTAGGTCGGACTAAGCACCGCAATCACTGTCCGAAGCCTTGGAAGAATGAAACATGTAAAAATGCTGCTCATCAAAGAAAATTAGCTTTTGCCAAGTATAAGAGAACTCCAAATAGAGAAAATTTAATTGAATACAAAAAAATGAATGCTTGCGCTAAACGCACATTTAAATTAACAAAAAGGCAAAAATGGGTTGAATACTGTACAAGCTTAAACAGCCATACCCCAACTTCACAAATTTGGAAAAAGGTAAACAATTATAAAAATCGAAAAGTCCAAAACAGATTACCAATAGACCCAAATTCAAACTGGATAGAAGAATTTCATATTATAATTTCACCGCCATGGGTACCAACCAACCGGGATGAATGTGATCTCCAAATTTCTTCAGTACCAAGGAATACGACCTGTCTTAGCGAAAGATTTTTGATGTGGGAACTGGAACGATCTATCAAACATACCAACAACAGCTCCCCTGGTATAGATAATATTTCATATTCCATGCTTTATAACTTACCAATAAATCAGAAAAAATCTCTCTTAAGTATATTCAATGCAATATGGACAGGACAAACATCGATCCCTGAAAGTTGGAAGGAGTATATTATCATCCCCATAAAAAAACACGACAAACCGTTCGTAATGTTCAAGAAAAATGTTACCAGACCTTGTTCACTCGACTAGACAAACGTTACGGAGATGTCCATCTACAACAAGTCTACAAGGCAAAACTAAGAAGTAGAACTCAACGAGCAAGTGAGAATTTGCAAGAGTTTGAAGCAGATGTTGCTCGTATAGTGCGGTTTGCTTATCCGGAGGTACCAGACAACATTTTGGAAGAAATTGCCGTAGATACCTTCGTCAATGGGTTAAAAGAAAGTGAGTTACAGAAAGCTTTATGACTAGCAGGACCGAAAGTTCTAGATGAAGCGCTGGCCATTGCCTTGGAACATGAGATAGCTAGTCGAGTTTCACGGAGCTATCAAGTACAAACCTCTGAAGAGAGTGACGAACGCAACGATAAAAGTCTGGAGGAAATCGTACTAAAAGTAGTTCGTAACATGATGCCGAAGAGACGTGAACCAGATGTTGGAATGGTAACAACGAAGGTCACATTCGCCACAAAGTGCAAGAAAATAATACAACAGTCAGAAAGCTAAACCAGATCGAGCACTGGGCTGGAAAAAGTCATTCAAATGCTGATGTTCAATCAAGACGGCCATACAGTGCAAATCGTAATTATTGTCTTGAATTAGAAGAAAGACTTTGCCCTGTCAGACGAACCACCGTCATTAATGATCAATGGCAGTCACAACAGCTACAAGACGCTCAAGCAGATGATCCGTATATAAAAAAAATGTTGGATTGTATGCGTTGAAGTAAAAGACCTTCTTGGCAAGACATTTGTGCATGTAGTCCCGAAGTCAAGTGTTACTGGAGCCAATGGAATTGCCTAGTGCTGAAAGATGATCTTCTGTATAGAACCTTTGAGAACGATGATGGTACAGAAACTAAGCTTCAGTTGATTGTACCTAAAAGTAAAGTGTCAGCAGTATTGCGTCAGTTACATGACGGTGCATCAGGTGGACACTTTGGTATTACGAAGACTCTGCAAAAGGTTCGAGAACGGTGCTATTGGGTGAAATGTAAAGATGATGTAAGAAGATGGTACCGGAAATGTGAACTGTGTGCAACCAGTATGGTCCAGTTGGTAAAAAGAGGGCACTCATGAAACGGTATAATGTTGGTAGTCCTATGGAAAGAGTAGCAATCGACATTGCAGGTTCACTTCCAGAGACAAATGATGGAAATAAATATATCCTGGTAGCCATGGATTATTTTACGAAATGGACTGAGGCCTATGCAATACCAAATCAAGAAGCTGCTACCGTTGCAGAGGTACTTGTTAAAGAATTCTTTAGCCGATTTGGTGTTCCCTTGGAGATCCACTCCGACCAAGGACGAAACTTCGAGTCAAACCTTTTCCAAAACGTTTGTAAATTGATTGGTGTCAATAAGACCAGAACGACACCCTGCATCCTCAATCAGATGGAATGGTCGAGAGGATGAACCGAACGATGGGTAAACACCTGTCCAAAGTTGTATCAAAACATCAAAGAGATTGGGATCAGCAAATTTATTTATTCTTAATGGCATACCGCTCGGCCGTGAATGAAACTACAGGCCAGACTCCAACTTGCCTGATGTTAGGTCGTGAAGTTTGTTTGCCCTGCGACCTAGAGTTTGGCTGCAGACCTTCCGAAGAACATGTTGCAAGTGAAGATTATGTCGACCGCCTAAAGTTAAGAATGAACAACATTCATGAACTTGCCCGGCAACACATCCAGTTAACCAGTGACAGAATGAAAGATCAATACGATTCTCGATGCAAGAATGAAAGCTATGAAGTAGGTGATCTTGTGTGGCTTTATAATCCACAACGTCGTCGTGGCTTGTCTCCTAAACTGCAAATACAATGGGAGGGTCCGTATGAAATTAAAAAGAGAATAAATGATGTAATATACCGAATTAAGCTAGATTAAAATAAAGTTTTGTAGACACAACGGCTGACTGACGAATAAAAGATGGAACCACAAAATACAACAATGGAGACCATTAGTAGGAAAGAGAAGCAGAGGAAAACCACTAATGAGATGGGCTGATGACATAAAGAAGATCGGAAGACACAACTGGAAGCAAGTGGCGCAAAAAATAGAAAACACTTGATTAGTGTTTAGACAAATAGATTAATTTGGAGAATGCCTATGTCTAAAGTTGGAATATTTAAAACTTAAGAAGAAGATGCATACAAAAATTATTTAAAAATGACAGGCAAGCAGCAAACATAGAAACTGTTATAACAAAAGAAGAAGGTAAGCATGCAGTAAAATCGGCAAAAAAATAATAAAGCTACAGGTTCTGACGAATACCATCAGAATCTAATAAATAAATCGGATCAAATATATACTAGGGCCAGCGAAGACAGCAAAGAGGATATAGTAGAGACACAAGAAATATATTTTGATTCTAAAAATTCAACTGAAGATTAGGATGTAGACTCCCTCACAAGTAATACCTTTTCTTGGTAAGAAAAGATGAAAACAGTATGTAGGCACCCACTCTTCGCATCACGAACAGTGTAGTAAACTTAATAACTTATATGATGGCTGCTAAAGTGGTCGTTAAAAAATTTGGAGACACCATTTGATACTTAGAGGCAGATTTTGAATACATGTGCAAAATGATATTCTGATATCATTTAAAAAAATACCTAAATTATATTTTTTATTTCTTTTTGTATATTTACATTCTACTGTTATATATTTTTAGTCAATTAAAATATAATAATAATTAACAATATTTGTTTTATAAGAAAAAAATGTGTTCTATATATGACGCTTTGCACATGCGAGAAAAAAGTATCCGGACTCTTAGTCCGCAGCCACTATCAGTGCAAATAATTCGAGCGATAGTGACTTAAAGTTAATAAACCACACTCTAAAGAAAAAACATCAAAGGATTTAAAAAAAAAACTGGAGCAAGATAATACTTAGTTTTGGCTTCAGAAACGCAATGGATAGACATAAGAACGGCCTTGTTTGCCCTTAATGTTGTAACGAAAATATTTTGCCTACCACAGGGGGAATTAATACAGGGGTAGAAAATTGGTGGAACAAACTATTGGGGTGGAGATAGGGCAAGCAAAATAATCGCTACTTGTGCGAACGGCACTCAGGGTTTCGTAGGAGAGTTAGGGTCGTGGATAAGTAAAAGATAAGGGCATTGGGATGGGGGAACTACAAAAAAATGAAATAAAGGGGTCATTAATCTCTTGGAACAAACACAATAAAAATAAACAAGAAACACCTCAAGGAATTTAATATAGGGCTCCACTTGAGGTACCTAATTATACCTATTACAACCACTGGTTGTAACTAGGAAATAATTAGAAAACAAATCAAAACATAAAAAACATATCTTTTTCAAATAAGAATCAAAAAAAGTTGGGCTCAAAAAAATAAATAAAAAGTTAAGACAACAAAATTTAACCTTTATTTATGTGTCATCACAAACAGTTACATGGAGAAAAAACAAAACACAAAAACTTAGATGTGTCATCCGCTTACAAACTCTGTTGCTACAAAACTTACAAAATTGCATGGAGGTTAACCTTTTTTTTTTTAACAAAACAAAGTAAAATCAAAAAATAATAAAAAGAGCTGTCATAAACTAACATTAAATTTCAAAAAAACTAAACACATAAATTGACAGCTCAACTCAAAACCAAAAATTTATAATTTTAAATGTAACGAAAGCAATTATTATTTCATAAAAAAAATTGTCTGTCTTTAATTTAAAATTTGAACACAAAAAAACAGTTACCATGATTTACATATTTCCATTTCACAAAAAGAACTTGTTATATCTCTGTAGCATCCATCCGGAGATCAGCAGCAAACACATCCATTTGGGACCGAAACAGGAACAGGACATCCATTGGGGGCCGGAACACACCAGAAAAAACGGGAACTCCCAAAAAAACATGAACCCTCCAACAGGAACCAGACTTTTCAAAAATCTCGAGCGAAAACTTCACTACTCCCGGCCAATTAATGCCGATCACTTCATACTCGACAAAATCCATCACTACTGCTACCCATTTCAACCACAATCAACGAAAAAAAACAGAAAATTTTACAAACTCGACATGAATTTGGACATAACGCTGAACCGCTCTTGCTCGCGGTTCCAACGAGAGTGAAGAAATTAAAAATTTGTTCGCTTAACTTGAAAATAAACAAACTGCTGAAATAGCAAAACCAACAAAGCGGCGTACATATCCTTTTGCGACGCATAAACTTGAAAAGAAATTGCCGAAGTAAAATAAACAACTCTCAAATGGTTTTATTACTCGGCGACGAAACACTTTTGGGTACTTTGAAAGATACGAACTAACAACACGGAAAAATTCTTCGTTTCATTTTTTAAAAATATATAAGGAGTTTTTAATATATTTTATTATACGAGGAGGTTTCAATATACTCAAAAAATCAATGAAATTGAAAATGCTACAATGTATTAAAGTAAATGTCTTCAAATGATGATACGTCGCAGAGTCGGTTAAAGAATTACTGGCATTGATGAATAAGATTGCAGCAAGAGGTCGTACTTACTTTAAATATAAAAAAAGACGGAATACATGACCATTGCAAAGACACAACAAGACTCTTTATGGGTTAAATACAAACTTATTTAAAAAGTTTGACAGATATACATACTTGAAAACAATCGTAACCGAAAACAGAAGATTAAATCATGTGTAGCCTGATAAGTATTCAATAAGAGGGGAAAGTACTTTGCAGCAATAATATTAGTTTGAATCTGCATAGTACGAATACTGAGGTGTTATATATTTTCTGTAATATGTTACTGAGGTTTGGACGCTAATAAAAGGATATAATTAACAGAATAGAAGCGTTTAAAATGTTGGGATTATAGAAAAATTTTAAAGATAAATTGAATGGACAAAATTGCCAAAAACGATTTTTAAAAAGAGTAAAACAAAAAAAAGGAGATATTAAATACAATTAAAATGAAATTTGCAGTATCTGTCATGAGATGTGAGAGATATGCGTTGCTGTAGATTATTCTACAATAAGCTTATTATACCTAAGATACTAGACAGAAGAAGCATAGACCGATGAAGCATATCTTAGCTGAACAATTTGAGACAATGGTTATAGCTAGCCAACCTACTTAAAGAACTTCTTAAAAACTGACGTTGATCTTTTGAAAAAAAAAAAATACATGACCAAATTTCCTGAGGGTTAAGTAATAAATGAACTCTGGATGAATATGTGAAAATTGTGACCGAAAAACTATGTGTTTATAACGAGATTATGACAAAAAACAATCAGCATACATTTTATTATTGTTGGTTCTGGATTAGATTACGGGTGACATTCAAGAAAATATTCCAAGGTGTTTATTTTAAACAGGTGCCGAAATATTGGAAAATCTTACGGAAAAGTGAAGGAGAGACTAAATTAAATTTAGTTTGTTAAACACGATTATTTTAAAAACTATATATTTTTTCGTATATAAGAAAACATATTTACTAACAAAATCTGTTTATTTTATTACCTTTATTAAACAAATCGAAAGGCGCATTATTTTGAAGCTCTTACAAAAAATATCAATTTTAAAGGTTTTTTCTTTACTTTCACAGTATCACTTGCAGTGATAAAGACATATTAAACTAGTGGTCTGGAAAAAAGTGTATATTTCGTGTATAGGTAGTTTAATAAAAAAAAAAAACGACATGGAAGAAATTCCACCGAAGCCTCCAGATAGAGGGAAATTTTATGTAGAATTTGGAGAAGATAGGACGATGGAATTTGAAGAATTAAAAAAAAAATAGCAACATAACAATAAATAAGGTAACAAACGAAAAAAACCAAACAATTAGCACTAACGAAGTAAGTAACCAATTTGATTATAATAACGATGCTTTGACACAATTTAATAAAATAGATAGATCAGGTAATCCAAATTTAAATAAAGTTATAAATTTAAGATTAAATAATAGATATAAATTAAAAAATAGTGCACCATACATAGTACATATAGAAAATAAAAACGGTAATATCGGCAAATTACACAGGATAGGCACGGCCCGATTAATTTTACGTTCAGTACCTGAAATTGAAAATAATATCACACAAATCACGGTAGTTGGTAGGAATAAAATTAAGGTAGAACTTAATAATTTTACTAGTGCTAATAAATTAATTGAATCTGATAATTTAAAAAGCAAACAGTACGAGGCATATATTCCAACGTTTTTTGCCCAAAGAAAAGGTGTTATAAAATCTGTAGATAAAGAGATAGAAGAGGATGATTTGGTATCATTAATTCAACCTAGGTTTGGAATGAGGTTTGAAGTCTTACATGTAAAAAGAATAATGCGGAAATTAGTACAAGAAAATGGATCAACTATCTATGTAAAAACCGGAACTGTAATAGTAACGTTTAAAGGGCAGTCTATACCTACCAACGTAGTAATAGAAAAAATGATATACGAGGTTGAAAATTACACACCCAGAATGCTACAATGTTTAAAGTGCTTGAGATTTGGGCATATACGTGTTCAATGTAGGGGAAAAGATAGATGTGAAAGATGCGGTGAAGAACATAATAAATCAAATTGTTCCAATCCTAACAATCTATTTTGTGTATTGTGCAAAGGAAAACATAGCCTTACTGACAAGGGAGCAAATTGTACGGAAAGGGAAAAACAGGAGTATATTAAAAAGATTATGAATACTGAAAATATAACATATTACGAAGCTAATAATAAATATAGAAAATATTATTCAACAGTAAGTAAAGAACAAGAAAGTACTTCCAATAAATATACAATCTATAAACGAAAACGATCAAATAGTATTAATTCTAGTAACGTAGACAGAGAGATAATGGAAGCGCACAGAAAAATCTTGCAAACTCCAAAAGTACAAAGTCAGCCTTGCTATAATTTTAACAGCCCTATTTATCATAATAAAACACAAATACAAAAACGATAATCAAAGTAATATAGGAGAAATTATAGTAAATTTTATTTCAACAACTTTAAATCAGATTAATCACAATTTAGATGAAAAAACGTTAGAATTACTGAAAAACAATATTTTACAATTATTATTAAATCGTGATGGCTAGCATATCATTTCTTCAATGGAATGCAAGGTCAATTAAAACAAATAAGGGTTATTTAGAAAAAATTTTATATGACAATAAAATAGATATAGGACTAATATCAGAAACATGGTTAAAGAAAAGTAGCTTTATTAACTTTACTGGTTATAATATCTTTAGGAATGATAGGGATGATGGATATGGTGGTGTGGCCATACTATTGAAAAAAAAAATTAATTTTGATAATACTCCTACTTTTCATCCAATCAATGACGTAATGTGTAATAGCATATCAATAAAAATTAAACCGGTAAAAAGATTAACATTTATTCTATTTATGTAAAACCAAATATCAAAATTACGGTAAATGAATGGAAAAAGTTTTTTAATAGTATGGAGAAGCCTTTTATAATTGGTGGTGATTTTAATAGCCATAATTATGTTTGGGGTTGTAGTACTGTAGACACTATAGGAAAAAATCTGTTAGAAGCTATTGAGGACTGTAATCTCGTACTTTTAAATAACGGCAAAGAAACTTTGATGCGTAGACCTAATAGTATTAATAAATCGGCCATAGACCTTACAATATGCTCAGCAAATATTAGTCATTGTTTCGATTGGGATGTTGTGGACAATACTTTAGGATCAAATCATTTTGCTATTGTTATAAAGTCAAATATTAATGTTAATAAAGCGGAATGTGTAAACACAAAATTCCAATGGAATATAAATAAAGCGGACTGGTCTCTTTTCTCTTCTATCACTGATAATTTCATGGAATGCGATAATAATTTAGATTACCAACAATTTTTAAATAAATTAAACGAATATTGTAAAATATGCATACCGGAGAAAAGAACAGGGACTAGTCCACGATTTAGGAAAACTTGGTGGAATGACAATTGTAAAAAGGTTATTCAAGCACAATAACTTGCTTTACGCAAGTTTAAGTTACAGTCCAATATACAAAATTATATAAATTATAATAAGTGTGTAGCAGAAACGAAAAAAGTTATATTAAAAAGTAAGCGTAATGCATGGAAAATTTTTTGTGAAAATTTAAACAAAAATACACCAATAAAAAATATGTGGAATCAAGTCAAACGTTTACAAAACATCTTTAAACCACAAATAAATCCAGTGACCGAAGGAGAATGGGTTGAGGAGTTTTTGAGAAAATTATGTCCAGATAATATATTTTCAAAAATTAATGTAATGGAAAGTAAAAACTCTAATCATCCACTTTCAGTGCCATTTAGTTTATACGAATTAGAAATAAGTCTTAAGAACAAGAAAAACACGTCTCCGGGAATAGATAATATACATTATATTATGTTGGCAAATTTACACCAAAAAGGAAAAGAAACACTATTAAAAATTTTTAATCAAATATGGCAATCAGAAGATATTCCAGATAGTTGGAAAGAGTACCGGGTGATTCCCATACTTAAAGCAAATCGAAATTCTGATTCGGCAGAATCTTATAGAGGTATTTCATTAAGCTCCTGCATAACAAAAACACTGGAAAGAATGATAAAACTTAGGTTCGAAAGATGGTTGGAAAAAAATAATAAACTATCACAAACACAATTTGGATTTCGTAAAAATCATTCTACTGTGGAAGCAGTGAGCCACTTGGTAACAGATATAAATTTAGCGTTTACGTCAAATTCTTCAGTAACAGCTCTTTTATTAGATGTGGAATCAGCATACGACAACGTTAATTTAATTATACTGTACAACAAAATGACACAAATAGGTCTTCCCGAATGTTTCTGTCAAAAAATAATAAAACTATATGACTGTCGAAAAATTTATATATCGGTAAATTATAACACAATTGGTCCAAGGCTAGCGATGGATGGTTTACCTCAAGGAGGAATATTAAGCCCATTGTTATATTTAATTTACACTGCTGATCTAGTAAAAAATTTAAACTCCACAAGAATTTTACAATTTGCAGATGATATAGTCATTTATCAAGAACACATTAAAATAGTAAATGCAGTTAAATCCATTGAAGAAGGAGTCAATCATATTAAACATGGAGTGATACATGGACTAAATATCTCTGATTCGAAAACTAAATTATGTATTTTTTCAAGAAAACGAAAAGAGATACCCAACTACATCTTAATAAACAATGTCTCCTATCCAGTGCAAAAATATTTTAAATATTTGGGCATTACTCTTGATAGACAGCTTCTCTGGAAAGAACATATAGACAATATAGTTAAAAAAACAGAAAAGGGAATCAATCTTCTTCGTTTCGTGTCACACTTACGATGGGGAGCAGATCCAAATATTTCTTTGTTATTATTTAAAAATAATATAAGAGCTATAATCGACTATGGATCAATATTATACAGTGACGCATCACAGTGTCATTTAAACAAAATAGACAAAATCGTTAATAAATGCCTTAGATTGTGTATAGGAGCCCTAAGAAGTACACCCATTAGCAACTGTTCTTAGCAGACTTAACAGAAAAATATTGGATAAAAAAGAAAACTCTAAATATAGTAGATTTATATTTAAAAATGACAATATATGATAAACAACTATATAAATATGACATAAACCCAAATTACAATATTGACTTTAATACTCTAGAACAAGTTCAGGTATACTTCTTAAGGGACTACAGCAATTTACCTTTATCTTTAAAAAAATTAATGTTTATATCTGACAGTTCACAATTATTCAAAGATTATTATATACTATATACAGATGCATCCAAAAGTATCGAAGGTGTGGGATGTGCATACTGGGATGACAATAATAAAAACAGTAAAATGTTTAAACTCAATTCCATCATGAGTATAATATACACAGCTGAATTAATAGCGATAGTGGAAGCACTAAAATATTTATCTAATATAGATCATTCAAAGTTTATAATTTATAGTGACAGCAAAAGTGCTGTAAGTAAAATTAGTGCTATAAATCCTAAATCAAAAGTAAATTACGTTAAATTATATATAATAAATAAAATTATAGAACTTCAGCAACAAGGCAAAACTGTTAAGTTGGCATGGATTAAAAGCCATTGTGGAATCACTGGAAATGAGATAGTAGATGAATTGGCAAAAAATGTTGTGACACAAGGAGTATTAACTGATTATCTTTGCACGTCTAGAGATATAGAATCAGACACGTTCAAAGAGCTTAAGAAGGAATGGAAAGAAAGGTATATTAATGAAAATATAAATACAGGAAAGCATTACAGAGCAATCAGAAACCATATTACGGATAAATCTTGGTTTGCTAAAATGGAGTCGACAAAGGATATGACAAGAACTATATGCAGAATGAGATTTAACCACTGTCTTACACCATCATATCTGTTTAAAATGAATCTAGCTGATAGTCCACAATGTACTTGTGGTCAGATGGGTAACCTACAACATAAAATTTTAGACTGTTCTCTTATTTCCAACAAGGTTAATAATTTTTTAAATTCGCTATATTCTTTGACCGATGTCCACCATCCCATTAATTTAAGTTATTTATTAACATTAGAAAACAATGAATTTCTATATAGATTATTGTATAAACATGTTTTAGATATTAAACTCAAATTGTAATTGTAAATATAGAGTAAGTATTTCTTTGTAATTTGTTAGAAAAAAAAAGAAAAAAAAAATAAAAAACAAATAATAAAAAAAAGAAAATAAAAAAAAATAAAAAAAAAATTAAAGAAACAAATAAAAAAAAAATTAAAGAAACAAATAAAAAAAAATAAAAAAAAAATAAAAAAAAAAACTAAGAAACAAAAAAAATTAAAAAAAAAATACAAATAAAAAAAAAAAGAAAAATTGAGGAACTTGGACAGTCCACAGTAAAGTAGCTATTGAATTAAGTAGATAGCTGCAGAAAAGTTTACTGTGGAACTCTAAGGACCTCATCACTTATTATACTTATATATAAATAACTAAAAAACAATTAATAGGAAAAAATGACTATATATTAGGAATCAATACTAGTAATAGTAGGATTAGTATTAGTAGGAATTTAGTATAAGATTGTATAGGAAACAATGACTAATGAAAAAATGAGTACAAATTGTAAGATTGGCGAATGGATTTAGTGTCCGCAGTCATTTAAACACAAACAAACAACAACAAATACCTTTATTAATATAAAAGAATACCTTTATAGTAGAAAAAAAAACATTCGACAATTTTTTTAGAGCCCCGTATATGCTAATTTTAAAACGATATATTTTTCGTACTTATATCAGAAAATATATTTATTAACATAATCTGTTTATTCTATTATTATAAACAAATTAAAAAATATGCATTTATTTTCACGTATATTTACATTAGAACAAATATATATTAACATATCTATTAATTTTATAATTAACTTTTTTGAAATAAATATAAAAATAATATTAAAATTAAAAAGCGTTTTTAAAAAGGGGATCAGTATTACATAGAATTAGAAGTTTCTTAATCTTAATAAAAAAATTGATAATTACCTAAATTAAAATATTTTGAACACACACAGATTACCCAAGTGTCTACTCCAAGTAGAAATTCAACTGAACTGAAACTTCACTGACTCTCATGAAATCGAAAGTAGATTATGCAGTTATTAATGTCTGTCTCGTTGTATGTGGATCTTGTCGACCTTGATAAGCTTAACAAAAAACTTGAGGGCAGTGACGTTTGAATTTGTTAAGATGTGTATACGGGGTGTTTGATATTTTGCCTGTAGTAAAAATGAAATATGTAGATGATTGCTGATTGTTTACTTGTAAAACAAAAATATATGGTTTTTTTCTAATCCTGTAGGCATAACTGATTTATCTGGATTAATAAAGTGCAAACTATTACCATCTGTCTACCCTGTTTTGACCAGCATATATGTATGTTAGTTATCTGTTGTGAGCGCATGTAAACGTTCATCTATCATTATATTCATGCTATCACAGAAACATGTTTTAAAAAGTATTATATTTTATTTTATTATATTATAGGTATTATAGTATTATATTATTATATATTATATATTTCATTAACATTTCACCCAGATAACTAATTCCTTACCTTAGTGTTTGGATCTCAGCTCATTTTTTTTTGTTATATGTATACTATAACATTATTAACAGATAGGCATTTATTCACCTTAATACTAACTGTTTGTCCAGTACTAATATTACCCCCTCCCGGTAGTCATCTAATCATACCTTCTCCTGGCGACTACTGTTAGAAGCAAAATTTAGTTAGAAATGTACTTCATTGTCTTCTAAAATTTTACAATTTTATGGGGTAAAGCTTACATAAAATCAGAAAATAACACAATTACAAGTAACTGAAAATTTTGCTTGAACCAAATTGATTAAAAGTCCATGAACTTACACTTTTGCGTAGATTTTTTTTGTTATAGGTATACTTTAATAGCCAGGAACCACTACTGAAAGCTACAATTGAATTTAGCAATCAGAGTATAGTTTATTACTAGGGAGAAACACTTAACATTTCAACCTTATCTTTACAGACACCACATATAGCCAACATAGATTGATTTTTTTTAGTAGAGCCAAGCCCTAAACAAATATAGAGATGATTGATGTGTCTAATAGCGAGCACACAATAGCTGGTAGAATGTAAGTTGCCTATAATATTTTTAATATTATATAATTATGTAAAATCACATAGATCAGTGGTGTTTAACCATTTTGGAGTAATGTACTCTTTTTTATTAGTTTTGGTACCACCTACGTTAAATACCTAACTTGCTAGGTAATCTAATAATGGATCAAATAAAATAGTATTTTAACAATACCCCAGTGTGTTAATTTTAGAGTCACCTACTGAACTTGTAACGTAAAATATTTTTTTTGTGTTATATTATGTGGTGTTGATTTTGGCTGTTTTTGCGTACCAACGCAAATAATGATATATACCTCCAGTGGTTGAGAACCTCTGTACATTGATGATTCTTCTCTAAGGAACTATATCTTTTTTTTCTAAACATGTAACCGCCGTATAATTTGTAAAATTAAAAGTGCAAAATCATATTGAATTGCTATTGTAATGATTTTAGGTTACTTGTCACTATTGAATGGATATCTATTAACCAAAAAAAACTTAAATAATGTATGGCGTGATAGATTGTATACAGACTATGCTCAAAACCTATCTCATAATATTATAATAAAATTGTATGTTAATTACTTTTTAAATAAAACACATTTTTATGTTTTTTTATTTGAACCCTTTCCAGCTCTACTCCTTAAATCTCTAAAAAAGCAGGTTGATCCATTGTTGCGTAAAACTGCAGTCAATTATCACTAATGTTTTTATTCACAAATCAAATTTTTGGTAGCGAATTGACTTATTTGACCAGAACTTGTGTGATCTTAAAGTATTTTTGACTAAACAATCGAGATGTTATTTTTACTTATAATTTTCCCCGTTTTCTAGTTTTTTAAATCTATGACCGATGAACTGTATCATATTAATATTTTTAGTTGTAATTCATTTTTTTTTTGTTGTTGGAAGGGTCGAGGCATTTGGGACCGTTTATTGGTCTTTAGCAGCTTCTTAGTTATGTGATTTCTTCCTTTCCCTCTTTTCTTTAATATCCTTGAGCCATCACAGTGGTCTTCTTATTGTTTATGTGCTATTTCCCCACTTGCCACATGTCATTTAGATTTTTGCGATAGCTTAAATCTGTTTTTGTTTTTATATCTTCGTTTTTCATAATGACCTCTTAAGGTTACAGTTTATCATATCTCTCAATACCTCTTATGGTCTCAGGTCATAACAGTAAGGATACATGTGCCAAAAACCTTTCGTTTTAAATTAACTGGATCTTTAATAATAATACTGAGTTTACCTACTATTATCCCTTTGGTTATTTTGCAATTTGAGTTTCTATTTTTATTTTATACTAGCTGACCCGGCGAACTTTGTTCCGCCTTAATGGCAATAAATAAGCAGATTGTGTTTTTTTTTTTGGAAAAAATACAAAAAAAAATAACTACATTAATCATTCATTTTTATTTCTGTATTTTAGTACATAGGTTGCTCTTCACTTAAGTACCTTGTGCTACACGACATTTTTTGTTTTATTATCAGGCGCAAAAACAAACAACGCAGATGGTCTTCCGACCCGTGAACATGCCACGTATAATTGACCATGGGAAAACATGAATGTTCTAGATTTAAACCTCAAACTTTTAAGGATTGGCCTTGTGATTTATTGATGGTCATGGCAAATGCAAGACGTATCGGAAATTGAAGTCTTTTAAATTCAAACGGCATATTGGTTGGGATCATCGGGATCCTCGGAATGAGAACTTCCTCACTTGTGAATTTTCCTATCATTATCGTAGCGTAAATTACATTGTTCATCAATTTACTAACCACCAAACGCGTACCGTTGCACAGTTTTGGTTGGTTTATGTTTCGAAGCATGATTACTACGGAGCCAACCTTTAGGCTTAAATTGTGTGGTAGTAAGCCAGGCACGTCCAAAGAGTTTAAAAATTCAATTGGATAGTTGGTGGCTTCATCTTCATTTGTGACGCAGTCAATAGATTTGAATGAATGCATTGTTCCAATGATCTCATTTTGAATCATGTAGTTCAGGTCATCTACATCTTTATTCTTAACCGCTAAAATTGCTCGCTCACTCAACCATTCATTATTTTTGTAGTTAGAAATAATATTTGGAAATACATTGTTGATAAGTTCGTCTTTTGATGAGACAAAATTACAGAAATTATTTGGAAATGATATTAATCCGCTCGATTCATAGACAGGTACTTGACCATTAGCGATAGTCAGCAATTGCTCCGAGAAATATTCAGCAGATGTATCATTAAGCATTGTAACTCTCATGTTTGTTGTCAGCTGCAGTTTGTTCACATAGCGCCATAGATTTGACGATTTGAGGCAAGCGTTTATTTCATCGGCAGCCGTAGATCTTGGAATTACTGGCAGTATTTGGCGGAAATCACCAGACAGTAAAATCATTGCTCTTCCAAAACATCTCGAGTCATTGCGTAAATCTTTTAATGTTTGGTTAAGTGCTTCTAATGCACGTTTATGCGCCATTGTGCACTCGTCCCAAATGATGATTTTTGATGCCGCTAAAACTTTGGCCATTACTGAGTGTTTTGCAATATTACACGTTGGTTGGTTCTTCAATGGTTTGAAGATTTAACGGTAATTTGAATACTGAATAAGCCGTACGGCATCCTTTTAACAATGTAGCTATTATTCCAGAAGAAGCAACTGCAACCGCTACGTTGGATCCCGCCCGAACAGTTGCTAAAACTAATGACATAAGGAATATCTTGCCAGTTCCACCAGGTGCATCTAGGAAATATAAACGACCATTTTCATCAGCGATTGCCTTTATTAAAGTATCATAAACTTCCTTTTGTTGGTAATTCAACAGGGGTACATTCCTTTGAACTACCAAAATCTAATTCCTGGTGATCATATTCACGTTCCCGTTCCAATTCTCGATTAAATGCGTCATTTATTTCACGATTTGGCGCTGGCATTCCTAACCTGATTAATAAATTACCGCACATGAGGTAACACGTATCTTCGATCAAGAGTAAAGCACGATTATGTATCTCCTCATTCATCTCAATATCGTGATTTCTGGAACTGACACGACGTTGATGTAAAATATCTTCTGACATACTATCTATGTATTTGTGTCACAGGTTACATGGGTTTGATGGAAAACATGTCGAAATTATTATAGCGAATAATGTGCGTATCTGACTTGGAGATGCAGAGATAATGGCTTCAGCGATTGTCGTATCCCAATGGGTATCGTTTTCTAATAAGTTCAATTCTTCACATGCAGCACGATATGTTGGGAATATTACACCATTTACAGTTCGTAGTGTCTCAAATGAAGTTGTCCCACGCACATTTACCAGCAACAACCGCAAATAGAAACATTCATCATTCTTTGGATGAACTGTATACATACGACCAAGAGCATCAGTAGAACACACATCTGGATACCAGGAACCGCATCACCTTGCTTCAGTCTTTGAAAATTCTTGGATGAAGCATTCCAAGTATAATAACGTGGCATCTCCGAGTAAAGCAAAGTTCGTGCAAACTGATCGCTTTGGCATATTGCAAAAAAAACTGGTCAATGTAGTTGCTGGAGGTGTTTCAGCACGTTGCGTAGCATTCGAAGCCGTGAAATATACTCGTTGACCATTTCCAGATGCACCGCTAAATGTATACCAGTATGATGAAGTTCGTGAATTGGAAATGCGAATATACGCCAAATCGCTTCATTACAGTTCACATAACGACCAACTTGATAGCGTGAAATTTCATCGTTGGTATTTGAGGATTGCAATCCAAAAACCGCCATATCACTGCTTTTCGTGACATATTTGCAAATATATTTTATGGACTTAACTGAATTGCAGTATTCAACGTTGCAATGTGTCTTGGACGTTTTAGAAATAAGTGGCGAATATGGAACAATCCAACTGTTATCGACAACGAAATCCATTCTTTTCACTTTCGTTGTGACAGTTCGACCGTTGTCATCTGGTGATCGATGCGATACAGCGGATACCCATCGTTGCCAGTGACAGTGTCCGCCATTAATTTCCGTGGATATCGTTTAGAGCACTTTCCATCGACTATGCAAGGAGATTGGGGATTGATGGTACCACACGGTCCATGAATCATATTAGTAGTAACAACATCATGTAGGTCTGGATCGACTTCATGATCAGGAATCTCGGCACATATGATATCATCTATTTGATCAGGCTGAATTCTTTCCACTAACCAAATAAGAATGTGTGCGTGCGGCAGGCCTCGCTGTTGCCAATCGATTGAATACACCAAGCATTGAGTATCTCCAAAGATGCGTTGTTTAACAATAAAGTTGATCAGGGACCGAATTTTTTGCCTGAATATACGTGCTGTGATGTCGTGTCTATCATTTGATGTTTGTCCGGGAAGCAGCAATTGAGTAATTTCTATCCATTTTGGATTACAGGTAAAAGTAATAAAGAGATCTGATATTTATGCATATGACGTGGGCTACCAATGTACGTCGCCGGCAGAATAGTTACTTACTTACTCCGTGGCGTTACAACCCTTCGTGGGTTTTAGCCGACTCTACAACATGCCTCCACTGTTTTCTGTCTTGAGCAACCTCCGTCCAATTCTCCACGCCTATAGTGCTTAGGTCTCCTGCTATATTATCTCGCCACCGGAGACGAGGGCGTCCGCGTGGTCTCCTTCCAGTTGGGACTTCCAGAATGGTTAGACTTGGCAGAATAGTTAATCGACCAATATTAGCTGCATTTTCTTCAGTACTAACTGCATCACGTAAATGGATGTACTCCTCAGAACGCAGTTTGGCTTGGTTCAACCTAATAAATGTTAAACGTTCCGTTTCTATTTTTACATACATGTCAACGCAATACTGCTGAAACAATCGACGAAACCGCTGCAAATAGTTGTCAGCATTTTGACGAATCATCAAACGATATGCATAATAATTCATTGAGCTAACTTTCTTTGTAGTTTCTTCACCTGAAATTAAAAATTTGATAATTAACCATTTCAAAGACAAATAATACAGACATCATTATTAAGATACTGATACTTTACCATTCAATGGATTTATCATTTTAATATTAAAATAATATCAAAAGAATTGGTATGGTGTGCTACGCAGACGATGCAGCAATTATTGCCGAATCAGAAGATGATCTCCAAAGGCAGCTCTTTCAGTTCTTTTAAACAAGCCGACTATTAAATATGAACATCTCTACCAACAAAACTAAATGTATGACAATAGCAAAAGATCCGCTCAGATGTAAGTTAGTGGTTGAGGACAACCCCATAGAACAGGTGATGCAATTCAGATATCTGGGCATAGATATATCAAGCACCCATGACCCAGTAAAGGACCTGAGGAGTCAGATCAACAAAGCATCTGCACTGTCAGGATGTCTGCGGGAGATAGTCTGGTCTAATCCGTATATGCGCACAGATAGTAAAATTAAAATCTATAAGACTTGCATACGACCGATCATGACATATGGCATAGAAGTGCGCGAAGATACCAACAAAACGAAACAGATGCTAAGGGTTGCCGAAATGAAAACCCTAAGAACAATAATGGGGAAAACAAGAAGGGACAGAGTGAGAAATACAAACATTAGAGAGCAGTGCAAAATTCAAGATATTGTAAGATGGGGAAGACAGCGCAAGAGGATGTGGTACAACCATGTAAGACGAATGGATGAGAATAGACTCCCAAAAATTGCCCTAGAAAACAATCCGCCTGGTTCAAGACCCCCCGGAAGACCACCTAAAAGATGGAGGGATAGTTGGCAATCTACCTCCCAAGAAATTAACCAGAGGCAGCTTCAGAATTAAACAGATCGAAAGATCTACAAAAAGTAGAAGAAGAAGAAGAAGAATATTAAAATAATATCTATCTTCTCCTTGCCAAAACATCAGTGGGTATTGCAATGCGTCATATTATCGATGAGTTTCAGATATTTGTTGCAGTTGCCCAGTATCGCGACGTGTAAGCACAATATCGCGTTTTTTCAATTGTTCACCAACAATCAGGATGGCAACTTCGTCTACTGTTGGAGCATTAAATGTGCGTTCGTGTGTTCCAGATGGTCGTTTATCTGCTTTGATCACAACTTTATAGTCATCATTTGGCATGCGCTGTAAAGCACTCTTAAACAACCTGACCAACGCATGATGTTCATGAAGCAGACACTGCAAGTCTTGAATAATTGCTCGCTTCATTCCTGCATTGATCCCTAGGCGTCGATCAAGTTGTTCTTCCATGTTGCCCATGAAATATATTTGTAAAAATTTATTCTGTGTATCTTCGAAAGGTAGTAGTGTTCCAATTCGATGGTGAATCTGTCCTTGTATCTACAAAATAAAAACCAGACAGTATTAACTGGGTTATAAACACTTTTTCTGTGGGAGAGTAGAGTTTAGTATTAGCAAATATAATACATACCAATAAATAAAGTAAGTTATTCTTTAACTACATTCTATGTAAGTACAAAAATAAATATTTTAAATGTCGGATTAAATCCTCCTTCTTCGATAATGTCTGTCCCAAATGACGTCATTTAGAAACAAGTATTGTATTTTCGAGTATTTGCAAGAAAGTGGTGTGATTCTTGTGTTTCGCCACAAAGCAATGAATACAGTGGCTCATGTGGCGGAGTCAACACTGGCAATTTTACTTTACCATTAAGGCAGCATAATCCAGGCGTTTCTCCGGAAAACTTTAATGCACCACAATACTCGAAGACAACGTCCATTTGCAAAATGCAAACGCTAGGATGCAAGCTGTAATAATTGCTGCAATCGTATCGAAACGCTGCTCGATTCAAATCAGCTAAATATCTTGTTCTGCGTCGCAAATTATCTATTTGTTGCCTTCTGTTGTTCGCTCAACGATTCTGCACACAGACCACTAATAACTAGACGTTTCACGTAGGTAGCTCAAGGTCAAACCAAATTCAATGTCATTTGTTAGTACCGATACAAATCTTCAGATGCCACTTTACTCTGTCTTACCTTTACTCTACAGTTTAGGTTTAGAACACAACTAAGAATTATAATTGTCAATCGTCAATTGTCATATTAGCGTCTATATTTTGATTTTGTTAAATTGTAAATTACAAATCTCCTACCTCAGTAATCTGTGTTTTAAATGTTCCTGGCGGTGTTCAAACAGTATTTTGCAGATTAATAATAATTAGTTAAATATGGTTCTTCACAATAAATGTTGTATCCTACAATGTACCAATTCGTCATTAATTAGACATGCCTTTCCAAATCCTGATAAATACATTACACGATTTAGGAAGTGGCTTAGTGTTATTAAAAATCCTAATTTAGATATGATGAATGCTAGTACAGTTTTTAAAACAAAACGAGTCTGCCACAGACACTTTGAAGATAAGTTTGTTTCATCATGGAGTCATAAATTGTATAAACATGCAACTTACATTTGTATGGTGAGTCCAATAAATATTTGATATTAGAGAACAAATAACTGATTGATGATCGATTTTAAATTCTTTTTCTAATGTACATCCCAGAAGTATTTCAATGTTGTGAGTGGGGAAGCAAATGTAACAGAAAGTGAGTAACCCTAATATGTAATTAACAAACATTATTTTACCTGAACTGAATCATGGTATAAATTATTAAATTAACTTCTTCTTTCCTTGAGTTCCGTAAAAGAACAAAGTCCTATCTATCTGAAAGATCATATTATTCAGTACAAGAGTTTCATAACGAATAGTATACCCTGTCGTAAATAAATTCCTAAAAGTTATTTTACACATCAAGTGATAGAACTTTTTCGGTTTTTGGTGTTTCAACATCGTAGTGCGTATCCAAATCGAACCTCTACCCTACAGTGGTATTAACGAGAAGAAGCAGAGTTCCAGAGGAAGAAGAAGTTCGGAGAAGAGAAGCAGGTTCTCCAGATAACTGTAAGTGCCTTTCCTTTTCGCTTTTTCTTTCATATATTTGTGAGGATAGATAGATTAATTTTTGAATCTTTTTTTTAATAAGAATACTTTATAACTGAATAAGAATCTTTATCTATTTTAATACATATTTATGCTATTGAAAATATTTATTTTTATTGAATAATTTATTTGAAATCTTTGAAAAATATTTATATTGCATATATATTATTTTTATAAAACATATTTCTATATAATTTTGTGAGATGTTTTGACAAATAATTTTATTTGAAAATATGGCTACTGTAACTCAAACTCAAACTTAAACACAAACTCAAACTCCCCTTAACTGGGATTTTCTCAAATCAAAACTAAAAAATATTAAACTTTATGACGGAGATTCCAATACTTTTAATAAATTTATTTTAAGATGCAACGAACTAATACAAACATATTCTGTATATAATGATACAGATTTAAATAAACACATTTTGGAGTGCATACAAGACAAACTAGTTGGAAAAGCAGAAGCAGTAGATAGACGTGATAGCAGATAGACGTGATTTAGACTGCTTAATGCAAGAACTAACACGAACAAAACCATTTTAAAAATGAAAACACTCCATAATTTTGGAACAAGAATACAACTATTAAGAAGCAATGTAGCCCAAAGAATAAGTAATGATACTAGTATAGAGCATGCAGATAAATTATGCCAAATTAACCATTGTGAAAAAATAGCACTGAACACTTTTATTGCGGGATGTACAGGGGTTCTTAAAAATAATATGCACCTTAAGAAACCCAGTTATCTTGAAGATGCCATTGCATATGTCGACGAGTTTCATAATTTTGAAAATTTATATAGACATTCTAGTAATAATTTTCCAATAAATATTCATAATTTTAAGTCACACAATTCCTTTAGTCAATCTAACAGGCCAACTAGGCCTAGCAACCATTATCGTTCCCGAAATTTCAACCCCACACATCAATATCAAACAAACCCAAATTTTACATATCGAAATCAAAACCCTTTCAATCCTAATTTTACATATCGAAATCAAGGTTATCAAAACCAAAATTCTTTAGCTACCCAACATTCTCAGAACCATTTTACATGTCAGAATCGTTCCGCAAACTTCCGACCAGAAAGTAATGTATTCAGGCCCAACCGAATTCCTAATGATCGGTTACCCAGGCCACAACCTATGTCAATAACATCTAGAAACACATTAAATTCAACCGCTAGATCAAATTCCAATAAATACAATAATTATCGGAGAAATGATCTCCCTAGACGAATTCCTGATACTATAGCCGAAGAGCTATACACAAATAATTATCAAAACGAAAATAATAATCCAAGAGAACCACAACATGAACAAGTCAATAGCTATTTTAGAAATTCTGAGTATGATTTACCACAAAACGGTCAAGGAGACCAAAATTTTCAGATAGAAGCCTTGGAAAGGAAAAAGTCAATATAGAAATAAATTCAAATAATCCCCTACCATATATTGAAGTAAGAAATTCAAAAATAAAATTGCTGATTGATACCGGTAGTGCCAGGTCTTTGCTACGACCAAGTATCGCCGAAAAATATTTTCCTAATTGCATATACCAGTCAAATGTAGATATTATAACTGCTCTTTATACTAAGACTATTAAATATCAAGCCGAAATACCAGCATTTCCAGAATTTGGAAGTGACTTTTATATTCATTATATCTTATATGATTTTCACGAATATTTCGATGGCATCTTAGGATTAGAAGATATGATAAGAATGAACTTAGTTATAGATTTTACTAATAAACAACTGTATAATATCAATGTTAGGATACCGATTAAATTTAGGGACCAAAAAGCTAGATTAGAAAGAGAAGAACAACTGTTGTTGAATAATGTGATTTTAAAACTGCAGGCATCAGAGACAGAATGTGCAAATTTAAAGAAAGAGATTAACAGACAGAAAGACGAAATTAATAAATATAAGAATGAAAGACAGAGTCTAATAGATCAGGTCTCGTATCTCATAGGTGAAGTGACTAGTGTAAAAGAAGAAATAAAAATGATGAAAAACCAAGAAATTACGTTACAACTCCAAGAATTTGATTATAAGAATAAATACCAAAAAGAAACCCTAAATAAAGTTGCGGATTGTCTTTCACAAATAGACACCGATAATGAAATAAATGTACTAGAATCTGAATCTTTATGTGTAAATCTTGATGACATAAATGAAGTAATACAAAAAGAAATAGAAAACTTATCAGATCCAAATCAAGAAATTACAGATCAATTGTTTGATCCAAATGACTTTTATCTTCCTGAGTTAAGCAATGAAGAAATTTCTGAAACATTAGATGACAAGAATGAACAAGAAAAAAGAATAAACATAATATCAGATATACAGATTAGACCCCCAAATGTTAATACAAGTTGAAATGAAGATACTGATGGAAACAGTACATACTTCAGCTGAAAACACAATTCTTAGTATACCAATCACAGATCGAGCCTTGAATTTGTATAAAAATCAAATATTATTAACTTATGGAGAAATTAATGAAATAAAAACTAAAACACAAAAGATATTTGACAACACAAGACTTTTCTTATCTTACCTCAAAGAGATCTGCAAAAAGGAATAATAAATTTTGTTAAAGATTATATAGACCCAAGAAGATTATATGTCTTGTATTTTAGACCACCACTATCACCTGAAACATTTGTAATTGCATTGCAAAATTATTTCAAAAATTCTGCATTCAAATTTGTGCACTGTACAAAAATATTAGATGATATTGAGACTACCGACGAACAAAAAGAAAAACTTAACTATTATCATGTTTACAAAAAAGGACATCGTGGTATAAATGAGCTAAAAATGTCAATGAGTTCACAATACTACTGGCCCAATATGTCAGAAGATATAGAACAGTATGTCAACAATTGTGAAGTTTGTTTAAAAAATAAATATGATAGAGACCCATCAGTCATTTAATTTAATCTTACATCAACAGCTTCTAAGCCATTTGATCATATTCACATGGATGCATTTAGAATATCCAATACACCACGTCTTACAATAATTGATGCATTTTCTCGATACGGACAAGCATATCAAATTCCTAGTATTAGTGGAATTTCAATAGTCGATGGTTTGCTAAACTATATCACACATCATGGATTACCCTATAAAATAACAACTGACTCTGGTACTCAATTCAAAAACTATGACCTAGAAGATTTTTGTAAATTACATAAAATAGAATTACATTTTACTACTCCTAAGAACAGCAATTCGAATTCTCCGGTAGAACGTTTTCATTCTTCCTTAATAGAACATTTTAGATGCCTGAGAGAAACGAATAAAGATATGTCAGTAGAACAATTAATGAAACATTGCATATTATCATATAATAATTAAATTCATTCTGTTACTAAATTTACGCCATTTGAAATTATTAAAGGGCATATAAATAATCCAGACCCATTCGACAATAATGATCATTTAATTTTATCGCAATACGTGCAGAACCATAAAGAATCTTATACGGAATCAAAATATTATACGGAATAATACAAGAACGAAATGTCGACGTAAAACATAAACAAATCGAAAAACGCAATTTAACAAGGTCAGATCCACACGACTATACAAATGAGAACAAAGCTTACATTAAAAGTGCAAATCGCAATAAAGCACTTCCTAAGTTTAAACAAACAACTATTATCAACGATTGTGGGTTGTTGTTGGAAACAGATAAGGGATTTTATCATAAAAGCATAGTTCGCAAACCCAGATCTAATAAAAGAAATTCTTTGCAGGCTCAACAAAATGAAGACAATAATCTTCTTGACCCTGATCCAGATGATAATATACCAGACGTCCCAGATTAGAGGTGACACCGATATTAATATAACACCTCTTGAAAACCTTTTACTCCCGATTAAATTAGGCACATGTAGATTAATTTATAGTAAACATGCAGTTATCCATTATATAAACTTAAAAGAAATAGTTAGACAAGTAGAATCTCTTAAAGTTAATTTTCAAATAATAAAAACTAGTGTAGTAAGAGTTAATGCCTCAAATCCTATTTCTTATCATGGATTGGCAGAAAACATGTTAGAAAGAACAGAAATTTTAATTAATACATTAGAGAAAAAAATAGAAAACATATATTCCCATATTCGATCAAAAAGAGGCCTAATTGATGGCCTAGGTAAAGTAAATAAATGCTTATTTGGAAATTTAGATTCAGAAGACGGAGATAGATATGATAAAGCAATAGAAGTACTAGAAAATAATCAGAAATAAATTATTCATAAGACGAACTTACAAATATCTTTATATAAAAAACTAATTGATCATTATAACAAATCTCTGAAAATACTTTGGCAAAACCAAGAAAAACTACAACATAACTTACAAAAGTTTCAATTAGAAATTCAAAGCACTATAAACAGTTTGGGAAATTATATTACTTTTCAAGGTACCATAAGTCAGATAAATTTAGATTGTCAAAATATGATAGATTTTATTGAAAATATAGCAAATGGAATTATGTTTTCAAAATTAAACACATTACATAGTTCAATTCTTTCGAGTCAAGAAATTTAAGATATGATCAAATATTTGCATAGTATTTACCAACCTTCTCAAATTCCAAAATTTATAAATATTTTAACATATTACATGCTATTAGGGACACAAGTAACTTTTTCGAATTCAAAATTGATCTTTGCTACTCACATTCCTATCCTAAAACCAAATGTCCTTGATTTTTATCATATTTACCCAATTATTCAATAGAACAAGATGTTCACTCCCACATACCCTTATTTGGCACGAATCTCTGATGAGACGCACCTACAAAAAGAAGAATGTCCTATTTTAGAAGAAACATATTATTTAAGGAAGATACCATACTACATGACAATTGCACCTTGCGTTTCCTCAATGGTCAAAGTTCATCCCAATGTTTTACCACAGAAGTCACTCTTCAAGAATCCATTATCGAACAAGTAACTAATAATGAAGTATTGATAATGCCATCGACATCAGAACGAGGCCAATCAAAGTGCAAAAGAGACCAAATTTTTGAAGTACACAGTCCATCTCTCATCAGTATACCAGAAAATTGTGAAGTGATAATCAACTAATTGAAATTCAATAACAATATCAAAATTCATAGAGGAAAAGCTCTAATTTTACCAAAAATTTTTATTTTTCTACAGAAAACATACACAAATTCCAGAGCCATAACATTACCAAAATTGACTTTGAAAATCTTTATGCAATTAATAATATGGCCAAACAGTTAGTACCAATTATAGACACAAATATTCCTTCACATACCACTCCACTGGTGACCACCTCAGTCATAGCAGTTATTCTAATTTTGATCATTTTATATATTATCAAACAAAGAAGATCAAAACAACGGAACGAGCATGAAATAGAATTACAAGAAGATTCCGGCATTGAAGAAGATTCCACAAACCAGCATCCCAAAAATAATTCCATTATTTTTCGGACTCAGTGAGGGAGGAGTTACGCCACTGGATTCCACAGAATCTGCACATTGTAGGACAATAGAAACTACGCAATACTATATTATAAATAGAGGAACATTTCAATTTTTTAAGACTTTTGCTTCATGACTTTTGCTTTACTTTTGTTTAAGAACTTTTGCTACATAATTTGTAAATTTATATTTTCGAAATAAAATAATTTTTAAAAACTCGTTTTTAAAACCCAAAATTATAATTCTCGACTAAAGGTTCGGAACCATGCTAAGTTACGCGTTGGTCGGTAATGCAGATCCAATGCTTACCGACATTGGCGCCAGTGACGTCACACTGTCTGTGTGGTTAGAGTGGCCCATTCTCTACTTCCATCCCTCCTCATCGTGTGACTTACGTGAGGAGGCTTATGATCTGAAAGTTACTTAAGGTGTCCTGGGTAATGAGACACCTTCTGTTTTTATTGACTGTGGTTATGCCACCTAACTGAAGGGGTAGCCACATCTAGGCTTTTCTCCCTATTTACTTTACTGACTCTATTGATTTTACTCTATCATCGCTTCGGGACTTGAGACCCTAAAAGAAAAAGAAAAAAAGCGTGTGTTCTGTCCATGGAGCCGCCAGCCTAGGCGAAGCGAAGAAAAGATTTAAATTTAGTAATGTGTTATTCAAATAAGTAAACTTCTTGAAATTAATTTTTTCAATGATTCTGCTATAAGGGGTGGTTTTTAAGGGTTGAAATTTCACAGTCAATGAAAAATTATATTATAGAACATTAAAGAAACTATTTGGGTAATATTATTATGCGATTTGATATTTCAGAAATATAAAAGATGATTTTTTTATGATTTTCAATTTAAGGGATAAATGCTAAAAGGGTTGAAAAATTAACAAAAATCATAAATCATGCTTATAAATGTTGCAAAATATCTATTTTATTTAATTAATCGAGATTACTTATTCTAGAATGCTTAAATCTGCATTTTTTACTATTTTTAACAAAAGGGGTGGATTTCACCCCTAAAATTCAAAAAGTTAAGCATATGTCACTTTTGAAGTTAAGGGTAAAATATACTTAGTCCCAAATTTTCATGCAAATCGATGAAGGTTCACCGAAATCGTAGGTAATATATTTTTACCACCATTCACTGTACCATAAGATTTGAGCTCCTTTTGTCGAATTTGCACTTCTCTAACCACGAAATTTCCTTGGATGATAGGCTCGAAAAATTCCTTCCCTTGTAAAATTTGCTAATCAAGAAATTCTTAGTAGCATATGTTCCTGATAAGAATGAGACGATGATTCTTTTCCAGGACGACTGAGCTTTCGTTAACCCGGCGCCAATGTGGTAGACTAAAATGTAAAAACCTGTGTGGTGGGGTATCAAATACCCCAAATTAAAAAAAAAATTGAAATAAAAATAACAAATTTTTAGAAAAATTGTATTGTGATTTATATTTCAACATATAACAAACTTAAATCAAAAGGACCTAGTGTTTAGAAAGAAATTTCAAACTAAATACTTGACTATTCCAAAAAAGTGTGATTTTACAGTATAACAAAACGTCACACTCATTTTTTCTCAATTATAAAAAAAGATCAGAGAACTAGTAAAAATAAATGAATGTTTTGAAAAATCATAGCATACATGGTACATTTTAATTGTTTTTAGCTAAATAGCAAGAATCAGAATGCACCACTAAATGCTCTAAATATATAGCTTTTCTACAAATCACACAATTATAAAAGGTCTTTCTGTCATTATTCTCGGGCAAACATTACATCTTTTGGCTAATTTCATTCGTTTATCTGATTGCACTTCATCATTTGTTACAGTTCCTTCAGGATGGACTTGTAAATTTCGCGGAAGCCTTAAGTTGGTAGACTGATTTTGTTTGTGTTCTGTTAGCAACTGTATTGCTAATTATTTTAAAAATTTCCTTCGTTTTGACTAAAAATCGCCAGTATTTTGTTGATAAATTACTCTAGAATTTATACCTGCACAGTTGATTATCGTATAAAAAATTGTAATTGGCCACCTTTTGGTATTACGTGAAACATCGCATGAAGCCGACAATTCATCTACCACATCTACCCCACCTTTTGTAGCGTTATAAAAAGAAATTATTTCTGGTTTCTAACTTTCGCCAGTACTATCGTCAATATCAGGAGTGTGGTGTAAAGTTGACATTAGAAGTACTACTTTTCGTTTTTTGGTACATGTTAAACTAACGTTATACTCTTTTGAAATCTGAATTTTGAGAAATATACTGGTCTCTTCCTAGATGTTATAAAACTTTCAGGTATTTGCCTTTTGTTTTTTCCAACAGTTCCAGTAGACGTCAGTTGATGATCTTTTAAAAGCTTCAGCATTAGCTCATAACTTGTGAGCCAATTATCGAATGTTACATTTCGTTTGGTTCCAGATATCGGAGTTACAAGTCGAAGAACTACGTCGCTAGGTTTATTGCTCAATTGGAAGGGTCCTTCTGGCTGCAATCCCACGTTTAGTTCTAAATTCAAAACATAATATAATTTTGCATCAACGAGAGCGAATATCTTTAATCCGTATCGTGCAGGTTTTTCGGCCTATCCTGGCCAAAACCACGGCGGCGTCTAAATACCTCCAGTTTTTTACCAATAGTAAGGTATTCGCTTGGAGTACAGACGTTTCGGATATTTTGCACAAATTTTTAGAAAATTGCTTTAAATGCAGTCATTTAATCGAGTTTTTTTCATTCTTCTCGATTGTCCAAATCGTCAAAACGTAGACAAGACTGTAAAAAAATACTGTTGTAAAGACATCGTCTCTTTAAATGAACATATTCCGGTTCCATCATTAGATCAACGATCTTCTAAAGTAAGCCGAGAAAATTTGAACAGCCCAGCCAAATACAACAGTCTAAACAATGCTCTTATTTCAGTTGCATTGGTTTCGCGAACTGCATACTAATGCTTTTCATCGTAGCAAATGGACTTCCTTCTTGTCTTTATATTAGTTACGACATCATCCATCATGCTAGGTGTAAAAAGTAAATTGAAACATTCTAATGATACATTGAAATTTCCAATGATATTTACTGAGCGTGTTTTTACATTTATAGAAAAGCATATTGTAGACCATTTAGTGCCGTCCTTACACTTACGTAATGTTTCTTTGGACTCTCCTGTCCTTGCTCCAAAAGTTCATCATCTTCCTCGCTGTCAGAGTTGTGGCTACTGTTGTCTTCATTATCGGATTCGTTCTCGCTTACAGATTCAATTACTACATCATCGTCTTGAGAATCGTCCCTGAAATAAAGGTTGAAGATTCGCCTACTCCCGATCATATTGATAAGCCATAATCTAGAACAAAAACATAATTAATTTATGGATAAAATTTCGCATTTTCATTAAAAATAAATAATTTCAACGGAAACTGTATAAAAATGTGAATGCCCAACTCAAACAATACTACTATAAATATATTAACTTACCTGTGTGGTGAAGTATATGATATTTCAACGACGTTTGGATTGAAACAGCAAGGCGTGCGTTCACTTCTAAAGTAAATCAACAACTGCGAGACCTCCTTCAAGGTTCTAACAAAAGGTACTGAAATGGCTGCCGGGTTAATTCATCGATAAAAAAATATTGCCGCTAATTTTAACTTCACTGGTGTAATGCAATGTTTAGATCATCAGACAATCTCCTTGATGAGTCATCTGCTTAAAATATTTGTTAGAGTCATCCACAACCGAATCTATCAAAAGTTAGATACCGATATTAACAATACACAGATGGGATTCAGAAAAGGATTATCACAAGAGAAGCTCTCTTTGCCTTAAATGTCCTAACGCAGAGATGTCTAGATGTTAACCAAGAGGTACGTGCCTGCTTTATAGACTTTGAAAAGGCCTTTGACAAAGCACGCCACGATCAACTCAAAGAAATCCTGGAAAGTACACCAGAAATCAACACCAGAGACATACAAATAATATTAAATCTGTAGTGTAATCAGCGAGCTAATATAAAAATAGAAGACCAAACATCGGACGAAATAGAAATACGTAGAGGAGTATGACCGGGTTGTATATTGTCACCGCTCTTGTTTAATATCTACAGCGAACAAATATGCCAAGAAGCTCTCTCACATGCAAATGAAGGGTTAGTAGTCAATGGAGAAGTTTAGTTGAACATTTAGTTGAAAGTATGAATGAGATATGTAATAACTACGGCATAAGTATGAACGTCAAAAAAACCAAATATATGATCTTCAGTGAGAATCCAATACATGACACTAGTATTGCAATAAACGGTACCCAACTTGAAAAGTAAACGAATACAAATACTTGGGAACCCTCATCAATGAAACAGGTGACCAAAATCACGAGATAAAAAGACGTATTGAAATTGCCAGGTCTAGCTTTATAAAAATGAAAAAATTATTTTGTAAATCGTGATATTAGTATTCATTTACGAACTAGAATGTTAAAATGCTATGTATTCAGTACTTTGCTTCACAGTGTTGAGGCATGGACTCTTAAACAGAGGAATATTAAAAATCTTGAAAGCTTTGAGATGTGGTGTTATTGCCATATACTTAAAATACGTTGGGTGGATAAAATTACAAATCAAGAGGTAATACGCAGAATAATTAATGATCCAGAAGTTATCATGAACATAAAAAAGAGAAAGCTTGAATACTTAGAACATCTGATGAGAGGGCAAAAGTACACATTCCTACAAAATATAATGCAGGAAAAAATCCAAGGATGCAGAAATCCGGGCCGTAAAAGAATGCCATGGGTCAGTAATTTAAAAGAGTGGTTTGGCTGTACCGCTAACGAATTATTCAAAACAGCAGTAAATAAAATTAGAATCGCCATAATGATATCCAATCTTCGATAGAAGAGGCACTCAAAGAAAAAGAGGGGTATGTCATACCCCACCACACTGGCGCCAGATTAATATAAAATGCGTTAAGTTTTGGATAAGGTATACACTCTAAAAATGGCAACACTGCGCGTCGTCGACTTGCCACTACATACCTGCTTCGTTGACTCGTCGTTGCTCGTCGCCCGTCGGCAAATTTGTCATATTGTCATTATACCGTGGTTGTTTAAAGGTATAACAGCGTATAGTTTTAATTTATTTTTGTAAACATATCTGTTTATATGGCCGCGGAAAAAGCTCAAAAATGGTTTTCTAGTGGCAATTCTGCGCAACAGTGCGTAGATTTATTTTCTGTGTTTTTTGAGAGAAGACCAATTCCTTGTGTACACTCAATTTATAATATTGTTAAAAATTTTGAGAGTTGTTATTGCCTCAAAAATTAAAGAAAATGTCACGCTCAAGAAGTGTTACCAGAAAAAGTTGAGGAAAGAGAATACCGGGATACACAAATTCGTGCAACAATCGAGGTAGATTCAACACGTTCAAGTAGAAGCGTTGCTTGAGAGTTAGATGTTAGCAATGTTACTGTAACGAAAGTATGGAAAAAGCACGGTTACAAGAATTTTAAATATTCGAAAACGCAGCAGCTTTATCCAGATGATTACTTTCGAAGAATGGAGTTTTGTGAAACTCTAATAACGAAGGCTAATCGTGAACCAAATTTTATTAAAAACATTTTATTCACTGATGAATCTTCTGTTTCGTTAGTAGGGAGACAATCCTTCCATTACGAGGTACTGGGCGCGGGAAAACCAGCACAGAAGTGTTGTTTACCGAACTCAACGTCCTCAAAAAGTTAACGTCTGGACTGGCATTTTAGGAGACCACATAATGGGTCCATTTTTTATTGAGGGCAACTGGAATAGTAGAGTATACCTCGATTTGTTACAGAATTATGTTCTTCCCGCTATTCTCAATCTTCCTGATGTAAATCTGGAGAATGTTTGATTTCATCAAGATGGCTGTTCAGTTCACAACGCTCGAATTATTAGGGAGTATTTAAACAATACTTTCCCGAATCGAGTTATCAGTGGAACAGGCGATATTAAGTGGCCTGCGCGATCTCCAGATCTTACAGCCATGGACATCTTTTTTTGGGGACATTTAAAAAGCATTATCTACGATCATCCTGAGGCTAGAGCCCAAAATTTGGATGAATTAAAAAATCGAATAAGAGAAGTCTCCAATTCTGTTACAGCAGAAACTTTTTCATCTCTTCGCAGAAGTTTTATGACAGATTGGGGTACTGTTCAGCCGTAGAAGGTCAACTATTTGAACCATTTCTGCAGGTCATAAAGAATTATTTTTTATTTTATTAGAAATAATATTTTAATTTTCAATAAGAGTATATTTTTTATTGTATCTTTTTAAAGAAATACGCTTTTATTTTTAATTCAACCACAAAAAAATTTTCACATTAATAAAAATCGATAACAATGCACCGATTAGGTCAGTGCATTTTTATCGAATTTCCTACTATTAAAATCGGCTATACGTAATAAAACATGAGATCGGACGACAGAGAAGTACATCCCAAACGTTGTTGTGAGTTACTGAACTAAAATTATTTTCTGTCGGTGCAGATAGTCTCGGGTCGGAGAACGAACATTTGCAACGATACCGATTTTAGCGCTCCGTATAGTGTGCAATACCTAATCAAAAACTTAACGCACTGTATACCGGAAAAGCGGCACAACTCCGATGTAAAATTATTTAAGTTGTGTGAAGTGAAAGGTTATACATACAATTTTAAACTTTATATAGAAAAACAGCAAACACCTAATGAAAAGCCAATTGGTACAAAAGTGGTGCTACAGCTTATGGAATAACTTTTACATTCAGTTACGTTTACGTTCATAATCTGAAAGTAGTAGGTGAGTCTAAATTAAAAAGGAGTAAATAATGAATGATATAGAGCGACAGTAAAGCCATAATTGGAAAATGGAAGGACAAAAGAGATGTCATGTTTCTTACTACGGAGTCTGTGCCTGAAATAGTGGATGTGCCAACAAAAAGGGATATAGTCAGAAAGCCTTCCACAATCGTGCGATATAATAATGTGTAATCATTTATAGACGTCTCTTCAAAAAGCATCATATTCATCAGAAGTTCGTAGGGGTATTAAAGGTATATAAAAGTTTCTTTTGAACTTTTGGTTAATACATCTAGTATAAATGCACATACTGCATAAGGGGCTATAACAAACAAACAGACACAAAATAAATGTCACTAAATTTAGAGAAAGAATCGTCTCAGAAATTTTTTGTAGTCAAGATCTTCAGATTGAAATTTTGGATGATCCTCATGTTAACCAAGAAAGAAATCACAAACTTTCTGAAGTTAAACAGAGATGTCGTTATACAAGATGTTATATAACTAAAAGTGATAGAAATGGACGTAACTTTGCTATAAAAGAAACAAAACCTGTTAAAACATCTTGTCTAGCATGCTGTGAGAAGTTCTTGTGTAATAACTGCTTTTTTGACACTCATTACTGCCAAGCAAAAGAATTAACATTGTGTCCAAAAATAGTACACAGTTTCTGAGAAGACAATTACTCGTTTATTTTAGTTACAAACCGTGTCTACCATTTTTTGACTCAGCCTTGACACATGATTTTTTTGTCAAAAAAATAACTAAATGTTTGTGTTTATATGTCTTTAGTATTAAATGAAACAACAACTGAAACAAATGGATATAAACGGACTAGCCAATAAAATAAACGTAACTGTAACAACATCGGTTAAGAAAATATGCTCAAACACCAAAAGAGCCAAAACAACTAAACTCCAATCTAATACAATTAAACTACTCCAAGAAAGACGAAACAGAACAGATCGAACTTCGGACAGCTTCAAAGTTTCAATAAAAACGTGAAAAAAGAAATTAGAAACGGTCATAAAAACTATAATAACAATTTAATAAAAAATATAATACAAGATAACTGCAACATTAAAGTAAAAAACTCAAGCGACACAACAAAAATAATAGAAATAAAAAATGAGAAAAACGTCACCGCCCGAAACAGAATGGAAATAAGCGAGGTCATTGAAAAATTCTACACTAAATTATACTCGGTAAATATACAACAATAACAACGACGTACTGAACGAATAATAATCAACACCGGCTCAGAAGAAATACCGGACATAACCAACAATGAAATAAGAATAGCCCCAAATCAACTAAAAACGAGTAAATATCCGGGGATAAGATTATAGTTGAAATGTTAAAAATTGGTGGCAGAAAAATGGAACAAGTATTAAATATTTTATTTAATAAACTAATTGATGAAGGAAAGATTTCACAAGAATGGTACAACTTCGAAGTCATTTTACTATTCAAGAAATGAGACAAAGCAAAATCGAGAACTACCGACCAATATCCTTGCTATCACAACTGTATAAATTACTAACTAAAATCACAACCAACCGCCTAACATATAAGCTCGATTTCTATCAACCTATCGAACAGGCTGGATTCAGAAAACATTTAATAGATACCATAGACCAGTTGCACACCGTAAGAACACTGATAGAAAAATGCACCGAGTATAATGTTCCAATTCATATGGTGTTCGTCGATTTCCATAAAGCATTTGATTCTATCGAATTATGGGCAGTGAACATAATTAAAATCATATAGGAAAATGCCACCATGCAGATAAAGCTGGACGAAATCACAAAAAACTAATCCCGTAAGACTACAACGGGGAGTAAGACAAGGAGACACCATCTCTGCCAAACTATTTACCCTTGCTCTAGAAGATATTTTTAAGAAACTGGAATGAAACAATAAGGGTATCAACGTCGATGGATCATACTTAAGCCACTTGAGATTCCCAGATGACATAGTTTTAATAGCCGATAATATCCAAGAACAAAATGATATGTTACAACAATTAAAAGCAGTTTCAGGAGCGGTAGGCTTAAAAATGAACTACAGCAAAACAAAAATATTGAGCCGAGACCAGACAAATATAACAATACAAAATCATACCATAGAAAATGTTGAACATTATGTCTATCTTGGTCATGTTATCGAACTAGGAAAACCAAATCAAGATGCTGAAATTAAAAGAAGAACATAACTGGCGTGGGGTGCTTTCGACAAACTAACATATACCTTGAAAAACATCTCTATTCCTGTAAACTTAAAGAAAAAGATGTATAACACATGCATACTACCAGTTTGTACCTACGGCGTGGAGACAGTAGCTCTTACCAAAAATCTGCTAAAAATTAGAAACAACGCAAAGAGCAATGGAACTAATCATGCTTGGAATATCACTAACATCGGTGGATTAGAAACACTGAGATAAGACGTAGAACTAAGATTAGGGATATTGTGGAAGAAATTATAAAAATGAAATATCACTGGGCAGGTCACGTAGCCCGATATAATGACAACAGGTGGACAGGGAGAATTCTAGAATGAAGACCAAGGACCACAACAAGAAGCATGGAAAGACCTCAAAAAAGATGGGTAGATGACATAAGAGCAGTGGCGGGCAAACAGTGGATTAGATTAGCGCAAGATAGAGAAAGATGGAAGCAATTGGGAGAGACCTACATTCAGAAGTGGATGGAAAATGGTTGACAAAGAAGAGAGCGAAAAGAAGTATTAAATATTGTAAATTTTACCAAAATATAGTTTCCTTTTCTGATAAAAAACTTTAAATTTATAGCTAGTTGCCAAAGTGTTAGATATATTGAAAACCGTTGTGCTGGTTGCATTGCATTAGAAGTTTTTTTAAATATTTTATATTTCTTATATTTTTTTAAATTACATATGAAATATCATAACCCTTTTTTGCCCGATGGGAATCTGAAGTCCCAAAATTTTAAATCGTTTATGATTTTCTTATTACGGCAGAAGTTGGCGTAATTCCTGACGGGACGGACGCGTACAACGGTTATTTAATCCAGCATAAGAGAATCTTTCACCGGGTGTATTCATTGACAATCGTGGGTAATCGTAATCGAATTTAGTGTAACCGTAACTGCTGGCGGTGAACGTTTGTTGATGCAAGCATAGTTGTTATTCGTGTTTACAATTATTGTTTATGCTGTTTCTGCGGAATTTTATTTGTGAATCAGACGCAATATACTTTAGGGTAAGCACCAATTAAATATTTATTTTGGTATGATGATAATTACGTCTCATATTACTACACAATGCCCTGGGACTCTCAAGTCCCGTCAGGCTTCAAAACATCTTTTTATTTTATATTACTTTTTTTTAGAATGTCACGTAAGTGGACGGATTTTATGAAAAAGCCTTTATCAGAAAAGGAACTAGAGGAACTGGCAATACAAATTCTGGACCTACCAGATGATGTCGACATTAGTGAGTTTGAAGACAGCGATTTTGACGATAATGAAATAAGAGATGTTAGTCCGTCTGCAGCTGAAGAAAGTGAAGTAGTTGAAAATGATGTAGGTGAGATTGAAGAATCAGGAACAGGAGAAGCTATGGTTGAGGACGAACTAAATGAAAAAGTTGAACTTTTTGAAGCTAACCTGAAATGGCATAAGAAAGATGTCATCGAAATTATTCAAAGTTACCACTTAGAAGAAGGAGCAGTGAGTCCAGAGTTCGCAGGTTGCACAACGCCTACAGATGTTTTTCTTAGACTACTTGGAGATATTGTGGAGAAGATTATGAGATTATAAGATACTGAATATGAAGGAGAGTGAATTACTGGCCTTTATAGGGCTGAACTTTTTAATGGGGTACCATCAACTGCCCTCGTGGAAAATGTACTGGAATACTTCAGAAGACTTACATGTGCCTCTTGTTTCGAAAACCATGTCAAGGAATCGTTTCAAGATGATATTAGCAAGTCTACATGTCAAAGATAACCATCAAATTTCCAACGACAATAAAGATAAGGCATTTAAAATTCGACCAATGATAGATACTCTAAACAAACAATTTACTAAATGTTATCAGGGTACAAGAAAACTAAATGTGGATGAAACTATGATCGTTTTTAAAGGGCGAAGTAGCTTGAAACAATATAATCCGAAAAAGTCCATCAAAAGGGGCTACAAATTATGGTCTATTGCAGACCAAAATGGTTTTATTTTACAGTTTGACTTATATCAAGGCAAAAACGAAAAATTGCAGACCGAATTCGAGAACTATGGTTTAGGAGACAGAGTAGTCCTATCATTAACCAAGATGTACTGTAATGAAGGAAGAATTATTTATTTTGATAATTTCTTTACGAGCGTAAAATTACTAGAAAGATTAAAACTAGAAAACACATTAGCATGTGGTACAATTCGTAAAAATAGGAAGGACTTGCCTCGAAATGTAAAAGAAAAGCAGTTACAGCGCGGAGATTTCGATTATATGTATTCTAATACCAACATCGGTTATTTTGTGTGGATGGATAACAGAGCAGTTCACATTGCAACTAACTTTCATGGATCAGAAGTAAAACTAGTTTCCAGAAAACAAAGAGATGGTTCGAGTATAAACTTACCATGCCCATACTGTGTAGATAGAAAATCACGTAAATGGTGGCACCGTCTATTGTGGGGTATGTTGGACATTGCTTTTATTGTGAATTCATATATTATATATAATGAATTATACGAAAAACCAGCCAGCTGGAGGCAAGAAGATCGGTTGCTATGGGACTTATAACTTACGCAACTGAAGCAAAGAAGCGAGGTTCCCGAAGTTTTGAGTCATCTACACCAAACAAAAGGAGAAAGTATAAATACAGTGTGTTGGATGACGTCAGATTGGGAAATTTGGGGAAACACTGGCCTGTTTTTACCACCAATAGGGGAAGATGTGAATATTGCAGCTCACTTGCATTAGAGTCTAGACCTCAATCAAAGTGTTCATTTTGTGGTGCCTATTTGTGTTGTAATTCAAATAAAAACTGTTTTGCGATGTACCACAGCCTTCCTACTTCGTTGTAAGTTCTATCTAATAGTAATCATTTATAGAAAATAATAAAAGCTTTTATTTTTAGCATTTTTTTTTCTATAGCAACAGAAATCGCTAATTTATCTCCTGATAGAATCTCCTATCCTAATTTCTGACGGGACTTGTAAGTCCCATCTCTTTAAAAAGGGTCGTTGTGGCAAAAAAAATAAAAAAAAAATTTAATTATGCTTAAGCTATCTTATTATATCGATACATGCAAAAAAAATTGTTTTTTTTTGAAAAATCTTAATTTGGGCAAAAAAGGTTAAAGATAAATAAAAGAATAGAAAAATAAATTCTAAAAATTCTTGTTTGTTGTAGTAACTATTAAATAGTTTATATGGTTCGCATATTGACAAAATATTTATTATCTAATCACATTTATTTTGTTAACAGTTTAGTTAATTAGTACAAGAAGGATGTAAGCTGATTATTTTTAAGATTAATTTACTACGTATATCGATAGTTTGATCATATCAAGTTAAAATCAATTTTCTTTAAATTTTTAATTTCCTGTTTGCTTATCCAGAGAAATAGCAGTAAACTTTTTCGTTTCTTGTATTTAAGTAGTTCAGTCATCATTAAATCTTGTTACATATAACACTAATAAAGTAGACGAAAAAATGAATAAAATATTTCTTTGCTTTACAGTATTGTGCTGTGTGCAATATGGATTTGCTCTGCTAACACCAGATGTAAGACAATCTACATATTTTATTATTATTTATAGTGTATTGAAAAGTTACATTGAGATTACGGTTTTGAGAGGACACAATTTTATTTTTTTTATGTGTAAGTGTAGTCAGTATAAACTTAAGTCTAGGTTTGTGAAGTCGCCACTCTTGTCTTCAGTCGACATCTTGGAAAAAAAGGGGCAAAGGGTTTTCGCGGTGTATCTCGTAAATTTTTTAGAAAATTTTTTCCTGCGAAAATTTTATTAAATAATATTTGCAGCAATTTAAAAAGTAACAATTCTATAACTTTATTTATTTTTTTTTTGTTAAATTTAATATAAAGATCTTATGAACAAAAATAACAAAAAATGGTTGAACAAATTTTGTTTTGGGCCTTATAACTTTTTTTCCGGTTGTTTTATAATAAAATAACATTTCAGCAATTTTATTGAGAGTTTTTTATAGAGTAATTGTCACTTAAAATTTGTTTAATTTCATTCATTTTTCTTGATTTTACAGTGCCCCGAATTTCATTGGGTACTTGAATACTCGTCATCTTGGAATAAGGGGTGCACAAGGTTTTCTCGCTATATCTCGTAAACTAGGAATACTACAGAAATTTTAACATAACAATATTTGTAGCAAAATAGATTGTCTACAACTTTTTATGTATTACTTTTGTTCGTAAAATAAAAAATAAAAAAGTTAAAATAACTTAAAACTTTTGGACAATTTTCTTTTAAGCCTTATAACTTTTTTTCTGGTTATTTTTAAATACAAAGACGGTTTTCAATAAATAATTTTTACTACTAGTATTTAATTTTATTATTTTCTGTGGGTTTTACAGCACTCCGAAGTTGGCTGTGTTTTAGAATACTCTTAATATTTTGAATACTTTTGAATACCCTGAATAATAAGAATATGACATAAACGAACCATTAGGCTTAGTTTTTTATTATATATTTTGTTATTTATATAATTACTTTTTTTTTAACCTATTCGCCTTTTTTCGGTTTCTATAAGCTCATGTTGATCTGTTTGGTTCAAATCAACAGTCGTACAGGTATCGAGTTTTGTAAGTCCTTAAACATACATATTTTTTTGAACCTATTCTCTATCCTTCCATTGTTGGATATAGGTCTCCCCCAGTTCTCTCCATCTTTCCCTATCTTGAGCTGTTCTCTGCCATGTGGGACCTCCTTGTTTCCTGATGTCATCTTTCCACCTCATCTGTGGTCTGCCTCTTGATCTCTTTGCATTGTATGGACGCCACTTTCCGATGGCATTGTTCCATCGTCCGTCTTGGAGACGCTCATTGTGTCCAGCTCATTTCCATTTCAGTTTTGTTGCTTGTTCTATCGGGTCTACTGTCTTTGTTCTGATTCTGATCCACTGGTTACGTTTTCTATCTTTAAGTGATATACCCAACATTTGTTTTTCCATCGCTCTTTGTGCCTTCCTTATACTATCCAAATTGGCCTGTGTAAATGTCCATGTCTGTGCTTTGTAGGTGAGCACCGGTATTATACAGGAGTTATATACCTTGCTTCGTAAGTATAGAGGGATTGTTTGATTTTTTAGAACGTAAGAAAGTTTGCCGAACGCTGCCCATCTCATTCTTACTCGTCTCGATATTTCGGCTGTTTGATTTTCTCTGTTAGCTCTGATTGCTTGTCCTAGATAGATATACTCATTTACCTGTTCTATTTGTTCTGTTTGTATTTTTATTGCCTCTTGGTCTTCCGTGTTTGTCATTACTTTTGTTTTGTTGAAGTTAATTTTGAGGCCTTTTTGCAGTGATTTTTCATGAAGTCCATTCAGCATTAATTCCAGTTTTTGTCGTTCCGAGGAGATCAGGAGTATATCATCCGCATATCTAAGGTGATTTAGGTATTTTCCGTTAATACATATTCCTCTGTTTTCACAATCTGTTGATTTTATTATGTCTTCGAGGGTCAAGGTAAACAGTTTAGGTGAAATTATCTCGCCTTGTCGGACTCCTCGTTTAACTTTTATATTATCCGTTATTAACTTGTCGTCCAGAATTACGGTCATGGTTGCATTTTGGTAAATATCATGTATCAATTGTCGGTATCTTGAATCTATTCTACTATTGACCAGAGCTTCTTCAACCGCCCAGTGTTCAATGCTGTCGAAAGCCTTTTCATAATCTACGAATGCTAAGTACAGCGGAAGGTTGTATTCATTGATTTTCTCAATTAAGATTTTAAGCGCATGTAGGTGGTCGATTGTGCTGTATCGTTTCCTGAATCCGGCCTGTTCCACTGGTTGGTAGTTATCAAGTTTATAGGTTAGTCGGTTGTTTATTATTATATTCTAACTATATAAAACCTTCACAAGAATATAATTACTTATTTTGTTAAAATTACAATGGTATTATTATTATCGACTACCTGCTAGGTAGAGTGTAAAGGCGGATTTTTAAGTGATAATCCCATTATAACTTTGTTTCAAGTTAAGAAAATAACATTTTCTGGATCTGTTGGACATCTGTTCTGGACATGTCTGGATCTGAACATTTTGGAGATCTGTTGCCAAAACTCTCAGGCACGTGTTCCTATTTGATTTTAGATATATTATAATTCAATCTAATCAGAGCCGTATTTTGCACTGTATAGTTGTAGTTAATTAATTTCAATAATAAAATGATATGTATAGTTGAATACAAAATATTGCATTATAAATATTTATTTCTTTAATTCACAGATATAGGTATATAATTATTATAGGTTTAATAAAAATAGTTAAATTTTACTGTTTTTTTTTTTTTTTTTATTTACAATTTGCTTCAACCACAAAAGGGTTATTAGCAATGAACAGTATTGATATCAAATTACAAAGCTTATATTAAATTTGGTTAATGAGTCCTATAGTACGTAAAAAATTGAGAGTCTTAGATGAATTATTTTCACTTAAACAATCTTTAAATGTAGTTGGTAACTGTTGATGTTGTCGTTCTATAACGTAGAGGGGACAGTCTATTATTATATGTTGCACTGTTAGTTCACTATCACACACATAACACATTGGAGGGGCTTCCTTCTTTAATATAAAGTCATGGGTGATCTTCGTATGACCAAGTCGTAATCTGGACATGAGCACTTGGTCTCTTCTCTTAGTAGGATGTTTCGACGGCAATACATTTTGTTTGATTTTTCTTAATGTAGAGTTTGATTTATTCCAATTTGTTTGCCATTTTGTCATGATCTTGTTCTTAAAATATTGCTTTAGATCAGTATGAACGCAAGTAGTTATGATGTCTGTTAATGGATGCTCACTCGCATTTTTTGCTAATATGTCAGCTTTATCGTTACCAGTTATCTCGCAATGTGAAGGTACCCAGAGGAACTGAACTAATCTTTGATTTTGTTGGCATATCAAGAGTTCCGACTTAATTAAAAGCAGGACAGGATGTTTGGGGTATATTTGCTTTAAGGCTGTTAATGCACTTAGGGAGTCGCTAATGATTATTGAGAATTTAATGTCATGTGTGTTAACAAATTTTAATGACTGGAGGATAGCAAAGAGTTCAGCTGAAAATATGGAAGTTTGGGGAGGGAGCTGGTAGGAACTGTTATAGTTATCTGTTGTGAAAGCCGCTCCTACTCCATTTGCAGATCTGGATGCATCGGTATAAATATGAATGTGATTATTAAAATAATTTAATATCTCTAATAATTTCTGATTGAAGATTTTTGCTGGTGTGACACATTTCTTGAATGCAGATAGGTTTGTATTACAATCAGGGAGAACAATTGTCCATGGTAGCATGCTTTGACTGACTTTAAAAATATTGTAAGTGGGTGGAATTATTGTGTCTAAGCTTTGTAGCGTTGCTCTAACTCGATGATAAAACGGAGGATCCAATCTTTTTCCCCTATTAAATGTCGATGGAATCTATCTGTAAATGTGTTTTTATAAACAGGTAGCTGTGGGTTAGTTGATACTCTAGAGGCATACATGAGGCTAAGGTATTCTCTCCTAAGTTGAAGGGATGGTTCGCCTGATTCAACATACATACCTTCAACTGAGCTTGTGTAGTGTGCTCCCAGTGCAATTCTAATTGCTGAATTATGAACCGTATCTAGCACTTTTAATAGTGAACCTTTGGCTGAGTTGTAGGCAACAGCAGCATAATCTAGTTTTGAACGGATTAGGGTTTTGTATATAGTCATAAGAGTTTGGAAATCGGCACCCCATTGTTTATGAGAGATACTTTTCATTAAGTTAAGGCCGTTTTGAACTGACAGACGGAGGGAGTGGATGTGGTCTTGCCAAGATAGTCGGTTATCCAGTTTTACTCCCAAGAAGTTAATCGATTCTGAATACTTTATTGGTAAATTTTTTAGGTAGAGTTTCGGTGGATTTATGTATTTCTTTGGAGTTTTACTGAAAATCATTGCTTTCGTTTTAGTGGGTGAAAATTTTAGGCCAGTAGTATTAGACCAGTTCTCTAATTTGTAAATGGCTTGCTGTATATGGGTCGTCATTGTTGATATATTTTTACCACGACAGAATATAACAAGATCATCAGCAAATAGACGGGGTTTGACTAATGGGCTAAGTGACTTAGCGATGTCATTGATGGCAATAAGGAAAAGTACAACACTAAGAGTAGACCCTTGAGGAATACCATTTAATTGGATTTTGGAGTCTGAAAGGAAGTTGTCTATTCGAACTTTGAAGTTTCGCCTATATAAAAAATTATTAATAAATTTGATAATATTTCCTTTAATCGACCAACTTGACAGAATTTTTATGATATCTGATTTCCAAATTGTATCATATGCACGCGTTATATCAAAAAATACAGCCAGACATACTTGACCACATCCAAATGACTCATGAATTACGGATTCAATATCCACTATGTTGTCTAATGTAGATCTGGACGACTTTCTAAATCCACTTTGTATAGGGCTAAGTAGCTGTCGATTTTCTAGGTACCACGTTAGTCGGTTGCTTACCATTTTTTCAAGTACTTTACACATAGTAGAAGTTAGAGAGATTGGTCGGTAAGACTCTGGGTCCGATTTATTCTTGCCTTGTTTAAGAACTGGTACAATAATGGAATCATACCAATCAATTGGGAAAACATTATTTGTCCAAATGAAATTATAGAGAGCCAAAAGATATTGTTTGCCTTCCGTTGGCATAGCTTTTAAAATGTCGTAGGTATGTTGTCAGGCCCTGGGCTAGTGTCTTTAACTTTGTTTAACGTTTCTAACAGTTCATCCATCGTAAATGTAACATTTAGAGGTAAATTATTGTGGTCATCAAGATTTATACAGGCATTATTAACTTTATTTTTATGGACTAGGAAAATTGTAGATAGATTTTCGTCACTGCTATGTTGTTGGTATACGTTTGCTAGTACGGAGGCTATTTCTTGCTTAGTTGAATAAATATGGTTATCATGTTCTAGGTAATGAATGGTGTTAATTGATTTTTTCCCGTACATTCTGCTTATCATTTGCCAAACCTCAGAAGTCGAGGTAGATGAATTTAAAGATGATACATAGTTTTTCCAAGCTTCTTTCTTACTCTTTTTTAAGGTGTATCTACAGTACGCCCTTAATCTTTTGAATTCAAGCTGGTTATTTAAAGTTGGGTGCCTTCTAAATTTATAAAATGCCTTTTTTGAATCTTTAATGGCTGCCTCGCAATGAGAATTCCACCACGGGACTGGGGCAACGTTTTTTTGGAAATTTTGAATAACCTATGGACTCGTGAGCTATTGACGTTAAAAACTGTACGAAATGGAGTACTTTGGAGTTGATATCAATATCTGTATCGAAGGGCTGAACCAACTGAGAAATTTTTTGTGAAATTAAAGAGGAATAAAGAGACCAATCTGCATTTTTTCAAACACCATTTATTGGATGGAACTGATGAGGAGATATGGTTATTGTTTATAATTAGGATAGGAAAATGATCACTTCCATGCAAATGAGATGTCACATCCCACGACAGAGTTGGTTGTAAGACAGAGTCACAAAGGATAAATCTATTGGTGACCCATTTCCGGTGGAAATATTGAACCTTGTGATTCTTCCATCGTTAAGGATATTCATATTAGAATCAGTAACAATTTGTTCGATTTTACGTCCCAAGGAATCTGTTTTTTTGCCTCCCCAAAGTATATTGTGAGCATTAAAATCACCTAGTATAATACGCGGTTCTGGAATTTGATTAAAGAGATCAGTTATTTCATTTATGGACGGGTCTAAGTCCGGAGGAAAATAAATATTACATATATTAACTTTGTGGGGGCCTTTTATAGATACTGCTGTTGCCTCCAACTCAGTTCTTAAACGTATTACTTGGGTATTAAATGAGTTATGGACATATATTACTACTCCCCACTAGCATGGCTAGCAGTTATTCTGTTCTTATAATACGGAGTATAGTTTCTTAAATTATGACAGTTATCTTCTTTGAAGTGGGTTTCTTGTAGGCATATTACAGATGGTTTAAATTTAGCTATAATTAATTTAAGTTCTTCTAAATGGGTGTAATACCCATTTAGGTTCCATTGAAGTATACAGTTGAATGTTGTTGTATTAAATTTCAGCAGAGGCGTCGCTGCTGTGATCACTGTGATCAGTAGAGAAAGAGGATAATACCTGTTTATTAATTTTAGATTTTATTCTTGTACAGCGACTTTTCAGATACTTGGGAGTTAATGCTGGATGAATTTTAGTTAAAAAATTGAGTAGTCCTTCGATATCTTCTGTATACGTTTTAGCAATGCTGAGAGGATCAGCAGAGCCGTGTGCGTTTTCGAAGAAATCAATTAATTCTTCCTGGGTTAGATATCCGTTATCAGAATTATCTTGGAAAAAAGAACTAGTGCATTTAGTAAGATCTTCTGCTAAATCCTTATTAACTTCAGGAACAGTTTTTGCTTTCTTAGATTTACGGAGAGGTTCTTTAAATGGGTTCTGGTCTACTGATGTTGGAGGAGACGTTATTTCTGATACCGTTCGTTTAGACGATTGGCTGTCAGAGGACATAGGAGGTTGATTTTGGCTGTGAATATTCATTTCAACGTTATCTGGTTGGATAGGTGTTTGAATAGGATTTGAATCTAATAGAGAAGAATTGGTTGTTTCTGTTGATTGTGAACTGGTACATTGTTGTAAAGATTGTGAATGATGGATAGTTTGCTGTGCATCTGTTATGTTGGGGTGACAATTTTGGATATAATTTGGTTGAGAAGTAGGTGATGAGTTTTCGATAGATGTTTGAGTGTTCGTATTTTTTGTGCATTGAGAGGCTAGATGACCTTGTTGTTTGCAAATGTAGCATGATTGTTTTTCAAGTGAAAAATATATTCGATAATTGATTTGTTCGTAGTTAATTAATATAGACTCAGGAATATTTTCTAGATTTTTAGGAGTAATATAAGTATAACGTCGGAAACTCAAGATATGCTTAAATAAAGAATTAGTTGTTCCTATTCTTAGAAAATCCAATGGAGTTATTTGATGAATTCCAATATTTTGTAGTTCAGTCTCTATAATACTGTGAGGTATTGATGGGTGGATATTAGAAATTATCAGTTTTTTCGCTTGGTGTGATTAACTTCCTGGCTTGGATACGTTCCTGATTGATTAGTATGGTTCCATTATCTCTTCCTAAAAATTCGGTGACTGTCTCTTCAGTAGTAAAATATATGCAAATACGATCATTTGCAATCCTGGAAATGGCGAGAATTTTATTGGGATCGACCTTAGTTGCTATGGCATTTAAATAATCTTCAATTTTGGTATTTGGAAGTGAATTGAACAAAATGGCTTGGTTTTTGCTTGGGAATTTTTTGTTAGGTGTAGTCAGAGCGGTTGAATATAATTTTGATTGATTGGATGGATTAATGACATCTTGAGAATTTTGAAGTTCAGAAGTTCTTTCCTCTGAAATTTCCTGCATATTGGGCCTATGTTGCCTGATTACGGCCCTGGTGCTTGGACAGGTTCATAAGTAATAAGTAATTAAGCTACTTAATTACCTCGCTACTGATATTTATAACCGTTGTTTACTGCTTATTGATTAAAAAATAATAATAAAGATGGTCTAACTTACAGTTTGATCCCAAAATTGGATTAAGCACTATGTAATACACTATTATACCAACTTTGATAATTTTCTAAGTAAAACCACCTTAATTTTGATAAAAACTAAGAGCTAATCGGAAACACTGTTTACTCGTCAAGCTCGTTTTTGTAATCCAAATTTTACTGTTGTTTAACATTAAATATTTATTCTGAAGCTATTTACTTGTGAATTTTTAAAGTACTACTACTACTACTATCGGTTTACAGCGTGCTTTGATGCCTTCCGACTCCTAACCGCTATTCTTCTCTATTTAGTCATTGGCTTGGAGGGATTTCTCTTTCTTCTAGTTCTTTTTCAATTCCCTCTCTCCAGCTTCTCCTCGGCCTTTCTCTTTTTCTTCTCCCTTGTGGTGTGTACGTCAAAATCTGTTTCGGAATCCTGCCATCTGGCATTCTCTGTACATGTCCGTACCATATTAACTGTTTTGTTTTTAGTTCATCAACTATTGTATGCTTGACTCCCCTAATTTCTCGTATTCTCTTATTTGGTATTCGATCTCTTTTTGATTTTTCTGCTGCTCTTTTCCAGAAGTCCATTTCTGTTGCTAGTAAAAGTTTCTCTGTTCTTTGTTTCATTGGCCAAAATTCACTGCCATATGTGATTACACTTTTACGTATATTGTTGTATATAAGTTGTTTGTTCGCTTTAGATATTGTTTGGTCCCACAGAATGTCCTTCATCATGGATATGGCTTTTCTAGTTACTAATTAAATGGGAATAAGTCACAATTAAAGGCTAAAATACGTTTATTGACGTTTCAATTTCCACTTCGGTAATTGTTCTCAAAATACAAACATTGGTAAATTAAACAAATTTTGTTTTTTTTGTTACTTAGTGAAAAATTCTTCTTACAATTTAATTTTATCTGACTCATTTATATTGACAATTCAGACAAACATTATACATTTTAAAGTAGACGACTTTAAATAATATGAGGAATAATACGAGGAAAATAACAATACCATACATAAAAGGATTATCAGAAAAAACAGAAGGATAGGAAATAAATTCAACATTTCAACAACATTCAAAACAACAAACACGTTGAGATCTATTTTGTCCAAAACCAAACCTAACAATGAACAAGAAAGGACAAAGAACGACATTATTTATAAAATACCTTGTAAATGCGATCAGTTTTATTTAGGTGAAACATCAAGGCTACTAAATGTTAGAATAAGCGAACATCAGTCTTATATTAAAAATAGAGAATTTCATAGATCTCAAATATGTAAACACGCATGGGATAATAAACATAGGGTTCAATGTAATGATTCAAATATAGTCCTAAAAGAAACGGATAGTAAAAAGAGCAAAATCAAAGAAGCCCCTATAAATTATGCTAAATGAGACCAATTGTGTCGCAAATTCCTCGGCAGAATGTAATAAGATCTGGTTACCCATATTGAAAGAAGAAGGTATTAAAAAGAAAATACCAGTAGTAGTATTAGTAAGTTAATAACATATGGAGGATACATCATTTATGTTTTTTAAATAACGAAACATATAAAATCAGAATTTGGTGTTTATTGAAGGTAAACTAAATGCACGAACAAATACTTACCATGTCAGGAAATTATTATCAGGTTTTTTTCTGTTTTTCCCTCATAATTTACTATGGAATCACTAACAGGAGAATTTTGTTGTCATCATGGCATGTGTTTGTCTTTTTAAAGACGAATTACATGCAATGATTTTTTCTGACGGATATTTTTAAGTTGATTTCATGTAATCGAATGAACTAACTTATAGGTAACGTCGTCCCAGGAGTGCAACTCATCAATAGTGGCAATATCATTTAAAAGTCATCTACTTTAAAATGTATAATGTATTTTTAAATTGTCAATATAAATGAGTCAGATAAAATTAAATTATTAGAAGAATTTTTTACTATCTAACAAAAAACAAAATTTGTTTAATTTACTATTTGTATTTTAAAAACGATTTCCGAAGTGGAAATTAAAACGTCAATAAACGTATTTTAACCTTTAATTGTGGCTTATTTCCATTTAAATAGTAATTATTGCATATTTATTAACGCTTTAGATAAGATGTAACTAAAAAAAATAAGTGCAGCTTTAATTTTATTTTTATGTCAGTAATAACAACAATTACATACATAAAATTTTTTTATGTATGTAACATATGTATATCACAGGATCAATATCGTCGATCAACCCGTCAGTAACCCAAAAATCCTTAATAGCAAGTTTGCTATAGTTTTTCTAGTTTTCCACTGTTACTACACCAAATGCATTTCTTATTAATTGTTCCATAGCGGCAGTCTTGTACCTTGTGTGAGGCAATATGTCTTTGGACTTAAGTCCATACCATTTCAATTGGATTTAACTCACAATGATATGGAAGTAGTCTCAGAATGTCAACATTTATCACTTTGTACATCTTATAGATTTTATGTTTCTTCTTCTTCTTCGTGCGACTAGATTTACTCCTGTTTATCTGCTTCTCATTCTGTTTCAGTCGTTGCTGACTGTACTTTATCTTTTCAACTTTTTGGCGGCCTTTCAACGGGTCTTCTGCTATACGGTTTGTTGTTTTTACAGATGTTCGCTAATCTATCTGGTCCTATTCGGTTAACATGTTCGTTTCAGTTTTTTTTACCCACCAGTTAATATTTTTAATTTTTGCGTTGTTCGCGTATACTTCTGTTGGTTTATCTGTCTCTTAATGATATTTCCGCTATTGATCTTAATATTCTCCTTTCGATATTGTTGATTTGTTGTTTCGTCTTTCTTGTATCGGTCCTTGTCTCTGCTGCATATGTTGCATTGGTCTTACTATTATCTTGTATACTTTCATTTTGCTTTCCGTGATCAGATATTTGTTTCTTCATTTGGTTTCTCGGACGCAACCACTTACTCTTGCCACTTTTGATACTTGCCTTGTGGTCTCTGTGCTTATATCCCTGTCACTAGTAATCTCTACTCCTAAGTAATTGAATTTCATTACTTGTTCTACAATTTTGCCGTCTATTTCTAGTTTGCATTTACGCGGCTCTTTACCGATCACTATACATTCAGTTTTTTCCACTGATAATCTCATATTAAGTTTGTTTGGTGTGATATTGAAAGTGTGGAGTTACCTTTGTAGGTCATCTTCGTTATCAGCAATTAGTACTGCATCATCGGCATAGCATAGTACCGTGATTTTATGCGCTTCCATGTGGTATCTGTGTCGTTTTCTAACTTCGTGACTTATTTGATTCATTACTACATTGAATAACAATGGACTGAGCGAGTCTCCGTAACGGATTCCTCCTTTTAGTTCTATGCATTCTGTTTCTACTGTTGGCATTACAACTGTGGTCTTGTTGTCCTTGTTAATTTCAATTATTGTCCTTATTATCTGATGGTCTATTTGTTCAGCTTGTAGTAAGATTGATTTTATATTTTATGTACCTATTTTTCTTTGTATGTGTTTACGACTTTCATAAGCTCTGATTTTAAATAATCTTCAAGAAAGATTTCTTGCTTCAGCAACCATGTCTTAATTTGATCTTTATTGAAGGCTTGTGTCGAAATCACTTCTTCTCTCCTCAAATGGTACGAAGTGTTGTCCATCACCACAACCGTTTTCTCTGGAAGATATGGAAGCAGCTTTTACTTAAAACATTGTTCAAATATAGGACCATCCATCTCATAGGTCTGCTGAGATTTTTTAGCGAAAAAACAAAAATCAGCACCTTCTACAAAGCCCAATTCGCTACCCGCATTCACTATAACAAATCGGAGGCCTCATTATGTCGGCTGTTTAGGCCTGATGACAACCCCTTAACAAACGCATTTTTGGTTTAAGTTACTGAGAGGTCCTTTCAGTCTTTGGAAACGCTATGTCCAACATTCACCCAAATTTTATCCAAATAAACAACGCTGTACCTTTGTAAACGAAATTTTTTATCCCACTCAAATACTGATGTCTCCATTTTAGAATATTGGGCCGTTCAATCATGCTGGACTTTACTCCTCGTTTGCAAAAAATAAAGTTCATTTCATAGAACATTCTCCAAATTCTTGTGTGTGATATATTTACTAAATATTTGCCTTTTTTAACCAGTGCAAAAACTTTGTTCAATGTCGGCGGTAAATTTTTAAAGAAAAAACTATGCACGATGGCATGTAGCCGCGTATGAACTACTGCATCGTAAGTTAATTTTCTGCTGTTCTCTCTACTTTTGGCACGTTTTCTTGTTTTTTTTATTTTATGGCCCTTAGTCCTCCTTTTGCAGCTTCTTTTCGTACTTTAGAAATAAATCTAAAACTTACTCCCATCATAGCACTTACTTTATCGGTTAAACTTCTAACGCTTTCACCACTTCTTAAATTTAGATGTTAATAAAATACATTTAACTTAATTTGTTTTGGATGGATGTCCAAGATAAACATATTCCCTTGGCTCAATTTTTGAATTGCTGTTATCAATTAACATATAACTGTAAAGTCAGAATAACCACTAAAGAACCATAAAGCCTTATTATCATGTGGTCTGATAAAGACATAAAATCAATGCTATACGCACACCGTATTATTTCAAGTTGCAATTAGTAATTGGATATATGCATTCTAACGGATATGCGGTCGTGGGCGTTGGTAGCGGGTAGGAACTCCTTTGGAGTCCTTTGCATTCTATTATATAGTCCTATCAAGGAAACTGAATCAATTCCTGCCCTCCGTAGATTCCAGGAGCTTCTTGACCCGGGAAGCTAGCACTTGCTAAGGGTCCCTTGTCCAGGGTCACGGATGAAGTCCAAAATGGCATCCAAGGCGACGCAGAAATACTTTCGGTACGGCGAAGATGGTGGAGTTGGCAACCCTTGATTTTAGGGATAGTATAAGATCACAACCCGCGGCGTCTGATCCAGAATGGGCAAACGCAAACAGCGTCGGACCCAGAATGGGCGGCTGAAACAAACACTCACCAACACGTCTAGCCAGCGTGGTTTTTAAAGGCTAAATACCCCTCACGAAAATGTCAGTTGAAAACACGCAAATACCTCAGGCGAGTAGGAAATTATTTCCAGAATCTTGTACTGATAAATCATCAGTCTGTTCTATGGATTCTGGGGTTGGACAAAAAATTGACATAGACAAGAAAAAGTTACCCAAATAAGACGACACTTTATATAGGAACATATAATGCACGTTCCCTACTATCTGATGAAAGAATTACTGAACTTGAGTGCGAACTAGAAAACATAAAGTGGGACATAGTAGGTCTCAGCGAAGTCAGAAGACGTGGCGAACATTAAATTAAACTAAAATCAGGACATAATTTTTACTACGTAGGTGACGACAGTAATTCCTTGGGAGGAACTGGCTTCATTAAACACAAGCATCTCCAAACAAGTATTGTACCACTGAAGAAATTTTCCTCAAGAGTGATTTGTCTTATTTTTAAACTGAATACAAGGTATAATCTAAAAATAATACAGGTTTGTGCACCAACAACAGATCATGATGAAGAAGAAGTGGATCTATTCTATGATAATATTGAAGCTGCTCTTAAAAACCATCGAGGACATTTTACTTTTTTATGCGGTGATTTTAACGCCAAAACAAGAATGAAATCCAACCCTACAGAAATACCACTGGAAAACTTTGGCTTGGATGGTAGAAATGTACGTGGCGAAATACTATTAAGGTTCATGCTGCAACATGAACTATTACAAATGAACAGTTTTTTCAAAAAGAAACCACAGAGAAGATGGGCATGGAAAAGTCTTAATGGAAAAACTCAAAACGAAATAGATTTCATTATCACGGACAAAAAACACACCAGACATCATGGTTTTAAACAGATTTGTTACCAGTAGCGATCATAGAATGGTACGAGGTAAAATAGAAATAAGCTTAAAGAAGGAGTGATATAAGATAATTAAAAAGAAGAACAAATCAAAACCATGGATGAAATCATCAGAAGAAAAAATTATATAAACGATTTAAATAATAAATTAACAAATCTTTACTCGAAAGTCAAAACAAATTCTGTCCTAGTACTAAAAAAAAAGAAGATTAGCAAAAGTACTAGGCAACGAATGCAGAAAAGAAGAGAAATGAGAGAAGCGAGAGGGAAACTAAAGCCGACGAACTACAAAAATTAAATAAATAAATATCCAAAGCTATTAAACAAGATACTCGAAAATACAATCAAGAACAAATCGAACACACCATTGAGAACAATAGAAATATGAAAGTATTGAGAAAAAGACTAAAAACGGGGACAAGGCAGATAATAAAGATTATAATAGTAATGGTCATCTTACAACCAACAGAGAGAAAACCCTTAAAATAGTTCATAACTTCTACAAATTGCTGTACACAAGCCAGCACAAAGCAAATAGCAGAGAAGATCAAGTACCAGAAAAATTAAGAAAAGGGGCATTGTTAAACAAGGATCAGAGCTACTACCGGAAATCACAATGAATAAAATAATACTAGCCTTAAGAAAAGCTAAGAATAACAAATCTCCAGGCGAAGATTGTATAGTTACTGATGCAATCAAAATCGCAGGCACTTACCTACTTAGAAAATATAAAACCTTTTTAACATGTGCCTTTTGGACAGTAATATACCCGACAAATAGCACAATGCTGAGGTAATTCTATTGTACAAAAAAGGAGATCCCGTTAAATTAGAAAACTACAGACCTATAAGTCTTCTTAGTCACCTATACAAACTCTTTACAAGAATAGTAACGAATCGTCTAGAGAAAAAACTTGATTTCTTCCAGCCAATAGAGCAAGCAGAATTTCGTGCGGGATTTGGAACAAATGATCACCTACAGAGTATTAAAACGGTAAGAGAAAAGACTATCGAATACAATCGACCACTCGTTCTGGCTTTTGTAGATTTCCATAAAGCCTTTGACACGGTAGAATTTGACAAAATCCTGGAAGCACTACAAGCATGCCGCATTGACTACTGATATACAAGGTTAATTTACAATACATACAAAAACACAACTATGTCGGTGAAACTACATGAAAAGACGGATCAAATCCCAATCGGCAGAGGAGTCCGACAGGGTGATACTTTATCGCCTAAACTGTTTACAGCAGTACTAGAATATGCTTATAAAAAACTTAACTGGAAGAGAAAGGCCTGAACATTGACGGTAGAAGATTAAAAAATTTAAAAGTCGCGGACGATATAGTTTTATTCTCGGATAATCTCAAGGAGATATGTACAATGCTACATGAACTTCAGTTAGTGTGTACCAGTATGGGTCTTAAAATAAACATCTCCAAAACAAAATTCATAACAAACCTAGTACCTAGCGGAAATATCAATATTGGAGACAACGAAGTAGAGCTGGTGGAAAAATACATATATCTTGGACACTAAATAAAGATCCCAAAAACAACCAAACATGCGAAATACGAAGAAGAATAAACCCAGCATGAGCAGCCTATGGGAAACTTAAAGACATCTTTAAAAGCGATATACCAATTTCTTTAAAACGTAAAATATTTGACCAATGTCATCACAGGTAAGTGTTACCTGTGATGACCTATGGTGCCGAAACTTTGACATTGACAGCTACAAGTTCTAAAACGCTGCAAATAGCTCACAGGAAAATGGAAAGATCAATGCTGAGTATATCGCTTTGTGACCGAGTTAGAAATGAAGACCTAAGACGAAGAACAGGAGTTACCGATGTAATTTCCCGAATTGCCACACTAAAATGGAACTGGGCCGGACACGTCGCCCGAATCAGTGATGAAAGGTGGACGAAGAGATTGCTTGAGTGAAGGCCGAGATTAGACCAAAGAAGTAAAGGAAAAGTGCTCAAGACAGAGCACAATGGACAAAAATGAGGCAGGCCGATGTCCAGCAGTGGACGCAAAGGGCTGGATGATGATGATGATTCCAACGGATAGCTGGACAACGACGCTACACAAAGTGGTCCGTTTAATTGCTTATCTTTAATAGCAGGAAAAATACATGATTTAGCTAAGCAACATTTTCTACTGATTTCCATTATTTTTGACATATCGTATTCTTAGCGAAAAACAAATAAACTGTCGTTACTATAACTACAATATTATAAAATAAAATTATCTTTTGTAAATACTATTTATTTAAAAAGTGAAACTGGAACAAACCATGAAGTGGAGATATCCAGGAGTGGCTAGTATACCTGTTGAATACAAAGCAAGTGGTGGTCGTATGTTTTAAGGTATAAAAAAATGCTTATTAAAAGCTTAACATTTTTATTTTAAAGAAGATCTTTTCGGAATTGACTCATTCTATCATCAGTTTACTAAAAGAGAGAGTAAAAATACCAATATTAAAAAACAAGTAAGTTAAAATTTAAATATATAAAAAAATATATATAAAAGAACACGTTGGTTTTTTACTACTTACATAAACAATTGTCAAAAAAACATAAAACCTTACCAACTACAGGGGGTCATCCAAGATGCCACCATTTTCAGTTTTTAGTAATGTACAAATTAACAGTCTATTACATTTACCTTCATAAACACCTTGAGGATAGTTTTTTAATACGGAGTTCCTTCCTATGTTTTCATGTGGCCATACAATGTTTTTTTGACAACTTTTTATGTAAGTAGTAAAAAACCAACGTGTTCTTTTTATATATTTAAATTTTAACTTACTTGTTTTTTAATATTGGTATTTTTACTCTCTCTTTTAGTAAACTGATGATGCAATGAGTCAATTCCGAAAAGATCTTCTTTAAAATAAAAATTTTAAGCTTTTAATAAGCATTTTTTATACCTTAATACACATGACCAACACGTGCTTACTATTTATTTAATTAAAATCGTTTTCTCTACTTTTCATCTCCTGTTTCGAATGGGCACTTTTGATCAATTACATTAAAATGGTATTTTCTTAACGTGAGACGATCTTTATAGGCCCAATTCACTGACAATTTTTAAGCGAGATAATATTAAGCATTATACACATTTAAAAAGTTGTTTTTCGGCTATTGTTTTTATATTTTCTTTATTGGTCTAGGCTACGGTCCAGGATCTAATTCAGTATCGAAGGTGAATGCTCGTGAAAGAACGAAAGTTAGAATTCGCGTCGTTGTGGATAATTTATCTTCGAATTCTGTGTTGGCAGAAGCAATGATAAGTTAAATGTACAACGACAGTGAAAAGATGGCTAGGCTTTCTCACTGAGAAATAATGCTGTTCCGCTAGCTAACTTAAAATGTTACTCTAAAATTTTGATGAATTTAAATTTGTCGACCTTGTGAGCTACTAATATTACGTGGCACCTTAAAAAAGTATGAAGCAACAGCAAATTCTTTGCAATGACGTCGCCATATACAAAACTTGTAGAACAGTAGAATAGATACGACTTACACTCCTTTGAAGGTTTACAAAAATTGAAAACTTTAGACACACAACATTGGGCTGGTTCCCTTCCTAATAACGCGTGCAAGACAAGAAAGTCAATGTCCTCTACTATAACAGTCACATAATCATAGGCTTGGAATGCAGCAAGCACAGAACGGATGATGACTATATCTGCATTAGATTCTGCCTGGTCAAAAATAAAACCCACTTCTGACAGATTAGTTATGGGCACTTCTATTAAGTTTGCTTTGTTTTTTTCAATATAAAAAAAATACCTTGAAATAATATTAGCCCGGTGCTCTTATTAAACTTTATCTTTGTCTACTGCTACTCTATTACTATTACAAATACATAAATCAACATTGTTTCATAAACATATTAACAGTATAATAAAAAACATGTATATACGTACTGTTAAATCAAGATATAGAATAAAAATTCTTCAATTCTTTCTAAACCAAAATTCTTCAGATTTTGTTCTTTCTCTGGTAACGACAAGACTACCAAAGAAAAATAAAGTACTATTGTAAAAATAATACCTCAATCAACCATGGAGCTTATCCTCTATACCTAGCCTAGCTCAGTATCTCAAGGGTGAGTTCGTCTTGTCTTAAAATAGGGATTGAACCTGAGTTCTCAGTTGATAGCAAATAAGATAAATTTGAACCAAACATATTTATTTAAAAGAATAAAAAAACACAATTATTAACCCTGCTGAAGCCCAACAATTGATGTAATACTTATTGCTTCGTTCGATGGACTACTTGTGTGCTCTAGCTGCTAGGTCCTCCAATGGAATGTTGTAGTTCTGGAGAGCTGCAGTTACATGTGGTCGTACGTCTTAAGTCCAATAAAGGCAATACTTTTGAGTGTAATATAAACCCAATATATCTAGTAGGCTGTCAATAAGCCCAATAAAATTGTCAAAATTCCCAATATAATGGTGAATTATTCGCAATAAACCCAAGAGAATTTGTAGACCATAAAATGAGTCTAATTATAATTTTTGCCTTCTTTTATAAAGTTCAAAAGCAGGCAAAAAATTATATTCCCACTACGTTAGAAAAGTTGTTTTAACAGAAAGTGGGAGACTAAAATGAATTTAGCACAGATGTCATAGGATGTTGCTATTTCATAAAACTAGCTTATCTGTCAACACAAAACAGAAAGAGAAAGGGCGAATATTTATTCTACGTGACCGAAAGAGAAAGTAAATATTGACAAAGGAAGAAATGAAAACAGAGGAAGAGAGTGTGACTTTTATAACGTTACACTCTTAATATGCAATTCTGCTTGTTCATTGACGGATTAATATCTCTATGGAAGGTTGTCACTCTATCTTATGCGCGGACGTACATTTTCTTATAATTTCTTTACTTCTCTTTCGATCTCTCAACGTATTACTTGTAATTCTTTTTAGTACTCTCATCTCTGCCATTTCCAGTAGCCTTTGTTTAGTGACTGTATTGGGCCTAGTTTCTGAGGCACATGTCATTATTGGTCCTACACTGGCTTTATAAATTATTGACTTCATCTCAGTGTTATTATGTCTATTTCGCCATATAGTATTATTAAGGCATTCTTCTGCCAGTTTATTTGCTTTTTGTACTTGATCTCTTACTTCTTTGTCCAGGTATCTACAGCTGGACAATGTAATTCCAAGGTAATTTATATGCATTATTTGTTTAGTACTGACGCCATTAATTTCTACTTTACATCTGATTGGTGATATATGAAAATATAATAAATATTAACATATTTTAGAAACTGGGCACTCATCTAAACAAAGTACGTTCGTCACTCCAAACGAATTGCAAGGTATTAACAGGTGCCACTCAAGACCAGATAGATCAAGTGAGACAAGGTAATTTCGACCAAGGAGGCGCCATTAAGGTATGTAACTAAAATATTTCTTTAGCTAATAAGCAATAATCTAATATAAGCCAATAACTTGGTCAATTATTTATATTTCAATCCACTAGGAAACTAAGTTCTTGTAGCTGGCTGTATACAATGTATCACAATTTTTTTTTATTTTAAATCCTTTATAAAAAGTATATAACAAAATACACAAACGAGCTATATACCAATTACATTACAGAACGTTTTCGGAATGTAAATTCCATCATCAGTGTAACGAAGTATACATACTATGAGCCACTAAAATATACGGGTAAAAACCCGTTAAATGTTGTTAATTTATAGTTTTGTTACATTATATGAGTGGTGTAGTTTTAAAACCAGCTAGATTCCACTTCAATTAAAAATCGACTAAGTGTGGTGTCGCGCAATTGAAGGACCTTTCTATATTTGTAGAAAATTATTTCTGCCAAAACAATAATATTTCATTGTGTTTAATATATTTATTTAAACATACTTATTAACAAGGAATCAACTAGGAGTCAACAATGTCCAAAAATCCCTGTTCTAACAATGATCTTGACAAGTAGTGACAACTGACAACGAGTCTCCCTACATTGTGCCTAGAGCCCCGTGACCGTAATCATAACCTACTGATACGACATCTTTCCCCTTACATTTGATAATCCTTAAAACGCACTGGAGCCCTTTTGAGTCTAGCGCTAGTTCTATTTTCAGCATTCATTTGGGAGGTTGAAGGTTCCTCTACTCCACAACTCTGATTCCCAGATGAGGAGTTTAATAATCTATCATTATGTGCAAAATCAGTATTCGTCTTAATTTCCGCTTTAACTAGGGAAGGCCTTAAGTGATAACTGTTTCGCCTGATGACTTCCCCATTTTCTCTCTGCACTAAATAAGATCTAGGTACCTCATCCACTTTTTCCAGAACTTTAGCTGGTCTCCATTCTCTACCCTCTCTGACACCTACATTCTCTCCTGGCACTATTTCTCTTCTTACCTTGGTGTTTCTATCATAATAATTTTTATATTCGTTTCTTTTCGCCTCTAGTTTCTCCCACTGATCCTTTAGATTTATGTCTTTGTGCTTTTTATTTTATGGTAGCTTCGATCTAAGTTAACCCTGTTAGTTACTAATTGGGCCGTTGTTTTATCTGTTCCATTTATTGAAGTATTGCGATACTCCAGGAGTGCCATATCTAAGTCGTCACACTTTCTAAGCATGTTTTTTGCAATTTGAACGGCTCGTTCTGCCTGCCCATTGGACTGTGGATAGCGGGAACTGGACGTTATAAATCGAAAATCCCAGTCTTTAGCAAATTGCTGACAATGCCACGAATTACAAGTCATGTTATCTGATATGACTTCGTAAGATATTCCGTGTATTGAAAAAATTTTCTTTAACTCCTTTATGACCACCTGAGAAGTTTTTGAATTAATTTTCACTATATCGAGCCATTTAGAAAAATAATCGATCAGAACTAGATATGACTGTCCATCATAATCTAATATATCACTTGCTATCTTTTTAAAAGGTGCTCTAGGCAACTCTCTAAGTAATAGTGGCTCTTTAGCATTGTGACTTTTAAATATCTCACACTTGCTACAATTTCTTACCCAGTCTTCTATACTTTTGTTCATTTGTGGCCAATGTAATATCTGTCTTGATCTCTGTTGGGTTTTCTGAATGCCAAAATGATTAGAATGCAATAATCTTAGCATGCTCTCTCTCAATATTTTTGGGACTACAACTCTGTCTTTGTAAAATATTAGTATGTCAAGTAAATATAGTTCATTTCTAATATAATAATAATACCTAATTGAATCGCTTACTCTTGACAGGGTTTTGGGTCACCCTTGTATACAATATTTCTTTACTAGTTTCAGCATCCACTTCAATCCTAAATTGCTCCCTCTTCTCATCAGTCATGTCACTTCATCTTTTATAAAATTCCTCGATAATAAATCTGCCACATGCACGAACTTGCCTGGCTTAAATTTTACCTCTATGTCATATTTAGATAATCTTACCCTAATCCTTTGTAATCTCGGCGACATTATGTCCTCAATGCCTTTATGCATTAATGCCTCCAAAGGCTTATGGTCAGAATCAATTTGCACTTTTCTTTCATAGATAAAATTGTCAAATTTATTGCATGTATATAGGATTGCCAAGAACTCCTTTTCAATTTGACTCATATTTGACTCTGCTGTCGTTAGTGCCCTAGATTCAAATGCTACTGGTCTGTTATTCTGTAAGAGACAACACCCCAAGCCATTACTAATACTGTCAGTCTGTATCACAGTTGGCAACTTCTCATTGAAATTGGCAAGCACACTACTTGACATAATTACTTCTTTTATTTTATTTAGTGCATCAGAATGTCTATATGTCCATACCCATGCATTCCTTTTTTTTAAGAGTTCTCTTAAGGGCGTAGAAATCTCTGATAAGTTTGGAATGAACGCTCTTAAATAATTTATCATTTCCAAAATTTGTTGTAATTTCTTTTTATTTTCCGGATTCTTCAATCTTCTTATCGCTTCTACTTTCTTGTTGTCAGCTCTCATCCCATCTTTATCAAAGATATGACCCAAGAATCTAACACTTTCAACGCAATATTGTATTTTGTTTGGGTTAAATTTCACATTTAGTTCTCTAGACCTATCTAACACCTTATTTAGTGTGTTATTATGCTCTTTTATTGACTCACTACAAATTAATAGATCATCGAAGTAGACTATACAACCTGGAATATCTGCAACATTTTCAGAATTTAATTTCTGATAGTATTCAGGTGCTATATTAAGACCAAATGGCAGGCGGCAACATTTATATGTGCCAAATATAGTTCCAAAAGCGCATAAATTACTGGATTGCTCATCCAGTTCTACTTGGTAAAAACCCTCCTTAAAATCTAGAACTGTGAAAAATTACTTACCCTGTAACATTGAACGAATCTCATCAACAGTAGGTATTATACAAAATTCTTGTTCTAATGCCTTGTTCAAGTCACGAGGATCCAGGCAGATACTTAATGATTTATCAGTTTTCTCAACAATTACCAGGTTACTAAGCCACTGCGTAGGACCATCAACCTTTGCTATGATTCCTCGCTTTTAAAGATCGATTAGTTGATTCTTAAGTTTAGGCTTGATTGTAAGTGGGACTCTACGAGGTGGCCTAGCCACTGGCACTGCATTTTCCTTAAGCTTTAAACTACATTTTTTCTGAAATTTATATAAACCTAAAAAAACATCTTTATTCATTTTTACAAATTTTTTCTTTAGAATGCAGTGTTATGTTATCAATTTTATTAATTAAATCAAGCTCGATAGGTGTTGATCTCTCCTTTACAACAACAAAATCTAATAAATGATCAATATTTTTATATTTACAGACAAGTTTTATTATACCCAAAGGAATGATCTTAAAACCACCATATGTCTCAAGTATGACCTTAGTTTCTCTTAATTCATTAATTTTGCAAACTTTTTCAACAAAAACCTTGGGTAAAATGTTAACCTGTGCCCCTGTATCTATTTTAAAAGATATATCAATGTTATTAATTTTTAAATTTTCCATCCAGTCTTTATTATTTTTATTCTTAATTTCATTAACAGTGATTGATGAAATCATGAAATCGTCTACTTCATTATTTTCACTTTCTTCCACTTGTACCTCTCTTACTAACCTACCACGATAACAGACTTTATCAAAATGCCCATATTTACCACACTTTCTACACTTTCTTCCATATGCTGGGCACCTCCTAGGTACATGGACACTCCCACAGTTTCTGCAGTTAAATTCACCTCTAGAAGAACTTGCACCCCTGACTGTTTGGACTGAATTATGCCCCTGCTTGACTTTACTTCCAATTGATTCAATTTTCACCTTCTCTAAGCTGTTCTGAACTTCTTTTATTTGAGCTTGGGACACTTCATGCATTTTACAAATTTCAATAGCTTTAGTCAGATCTAAATTAATTGTTTTTAACATGCTTTGTTGTGCATCCTTACTATTGGTGCCTAATACTATTCTACCTCTTACAATTGAAAATGCTCAACACCAAACTCACAATTTCTTACTTTATTTTTTAAAACTATTTAAAAGTGGTCAAAAGGCTATCCTTCTTCTTGACTGCGCTTATAAAACAAATATCTTTTAGAAACCACGTTTTTTCTAGGAGTGACATAAGACTCAAATGCTTCCAATACATCTGCTAGCTTTCCTTGTTGAACCTCTGTTAAATCCAAACTTATAAATCTCAATGCCTTCTTCTATAATTAAATTAAGTAAAATTGCTACCTTAACTTCATCACTTTTACCACCTTTTCCTGATGCCATCAGATATATTTCAAAACTTTGCTTAAATCTTTTAAAATTTTCGGCCACATTGCCTTCAAATGATCATGGATTTGGTAACCTTGCTTCCGTGATTTTCGTTTAATTTCCACTAGACTGCGCCAAGTAATAATATTTCATTGTGTTTAATACATTTATTTAAACATACTTATTAAAAAAGTCTCTAGGAATCAACAATGTCCAAAAACCCCTGTTCTAACAATGATCTTGATAAGTAGTGACAACTGACAACGAGGCTCCCTACATTGTGCCTAGAGCCCCGTGACCGTAATCATAACCTACTGATATGACAGCTTACATCCATTATAAAATATATTCTAAACTTTGCGGTTACTTGCAAACCTGACTACATTAAAATTGGATAGATTGCGGTTAGTTGCAAAGGCGATTACATCCAAGCTAAATTATCAATCCCCACTTCTTTCGCTGGTCGCGTATGTGCCAACACGTGTTGATCCGATCGCTTATCTTCTTTTGTTAGTGTAGATTGTACTTTTGTAGAGGTGGTTAGTTTGTTACGTTTCTTATATTTTTCGGAGCGATGCTACAAGGTGCAACTATTAGGTAAAAATTTAATTGTCATGAAGTGTCATGCGACTGTTAGCCAAGTAAGTTTAGAAGAAACATGGAAACGTGCGAAGCTAATGTTCATCGCGTTTATAAAATCGTGCAAGTAAGGTCGTTGTGTGTGGTTAAAAAGTGGCAATTTTACTCGACGATTTAACCATACACAATGGTTTTATACGCAAGATTTAAACAACTAAAATATTAAGCAACTACAATTTTGATTAAATTTTATATTCCTTATTGATCCGATTTATTTTAGCATATATAATTCGATACTTAAATTCACCGCATTTTTTGTACAGGATTGGGTCATGATCTCTGGTATAAATAATCAAACCAAATAATGACAACCTGATTTGTTCCTTATAGATATAGCTCCGTGGGACCACCAAAGAGACTTACATGCTATCATGGAAAAAAGGAAAAAGCATACCGCTGTAGTGAGATTACGCTAGCCGATCAAAATTTATTTCATAATAAATTTTATGCTCATGTAACTGTAAATTGAGTCAAATTGATGTAAGATTCGTTTATATTAAAATACACGGAAGCGGCCAAGCCGAAACGAAGAAGAATTTTTAACGATTCTAGGGGAGGTGACTCTTTGGTTGTTAAATATTTTTTATATAACCGCAGTACTAAGGCAAAAATTCATGTCTGTCAAAACGCATTCTTGAATACTTTACGTATATCAAAAAGTCGAGTCGAAGGTGTTGTTTTACGTCATTTTGCTACTGGAGAAATGCCCGTGGAAAAAGAGCAGGGAACCGTAACCATATCACATATGCGATAAAAAAAACAATCGGTGATTGATTTTATAAAAAGGTTTTAAGTAATTGAAAACCACTACTGTAGGAGCAAGACAGCAAACAGGCAGTATTTACAATCTGATCTCAATATAAAAAAGAGGTGGCGTATATATCAAGCACAAACTGTGTTTTTAGAACAAATTTTAACATTGGTTTTGGCAGTCCACGAACTGATAAGTGTTCTACCTGTATTGCTTATCAGGAACAGATAAAATACTGTAAAGAGCCCAATGTGAAGGTAACGTTAATGAGTGAGCAAAGGGGCCTTATTCTTGAATCGAGAGAAAATTTTACTCCCCACTAAGCAAACTCGCTTTTCTACTCCATCATAATTTCTCTCGATTTTAAAAAGCTGTATTTTTGAATACGGGGAGTAGAAAGGAATGAGGGAAACTATAAACAGTGTTGCCGGGTTTTCAATGAAAATTTTAACCAATCACAAAAGTTAATTATTGACAAAGGACAAGATACTGTCAACCGTCAACCAGATCACTCCCCTTAGTGTTGGGCCAACCTGCGATTTTTGTGTAGCTGTGACAAAATGTGACTGCTCCAGTATTGTCACGGTGACAAAAAGCAGTGATTTTTTGGAGCAGTTTAATCTTAACTGCTACTATTGCTACCTTTGAATATTCCAAAATATATTTTAAAATTTGTAAAAATTTTCTATCTGACAAAAGAAATGGGTCCGTTGGTTGGAGGACATCCCGGCCAATTTGAAGATCTTCAACTGCCTGCAAAACATCATTAAACATAATATAATTCTAGTAGAGCATATGATTAATATCCATCTTTTATTAACTTCCGCTTTTTAAAAAAGTAAAAATACTTCCCTAGGTTTTTGAAAGGTTATGTATTGTTATTTTCGCTCCCATTTACAATTTCTCTTACCTACTATTAGTAGAAATTGTTATTCCCTTAGGGAGTGACATTTCTCTCAAACATTAGGAGAGTTTTTTTCAAGAATTTTCGCCTGCATTTTCGGTTTAAGGGAGCCACGCCTACTTTTACGTCACTTTCTCTTGCAATTTCTACTCCCTGAAATTCAAGAACAAGGGCACTGATCTCAATATAAAAAAGAAGTGGCGTATATATCAAGCACAAACTGTGTTTTTAGAACAAATTTTAACATTGGTTTTGGCAGTCCACGAACTGATAAGTGTTCTACCTGTATTGCTTATCAGGAACAGATAAAATACTGTAAAGAGCCTAATGTGAAGGTAACGTTAATGAGTGAGCAAAGAGATCATATATTGAAGGCTAAGACTTTTACACACTATTAAAGGAATCACGTGAAAACTTACTGACTATTAACTTGACCATTGAACTTAACCATTGTTGAGGAAAATTCACAGTCTAAACAGACAAAGAAAAATGTATTCATGTACCATTATGATGAGAGCAAATATAAAAAGGGCTCAAACGAAGTCAGCTCCGCAGTGTATCATTGCTCAACTAATCTTTAAATTCCCAATAGTGTAAAAGTTCTTCGTATTATATCCGATAAATGCGGAGGACAAAACAAGAACTCCACTATGATGGCCATGATAAGTTACTGGTTATCTCATAATGCTCTTACAAGTGTAACACGAGTTGAATACAATTTTCCAATAGTTGAATACTCATTTCTCTCATCCGACCGTGTATGCGAACGAATAGAAAAGGAAGTAAAGAAAATCAACATAATCATAAGTCCTTAGAAGTACACAGACATATTTTCTCAATTTGGAACTGTTATTTATTTAAAAGATAAAGTGTTTAACTGGAAGAATAAATGCTCCGATATTTTTCGGCCACCGGGTAAGTGGCATTTTCAGTTCCAGCCGAGTAAACGATTCTTATTTAAAAAGAACAAAACAAGTGACAATATTCTACTACAAGGAGAGGTGGCTTATCGTACAGATGTAGGCAACTATAAGACAATATGCAAATCGAAACAAAAAGTTAGTTTCATGGCGTATCCAGACCCCATTCCAACAAGTAGTGTTCAACTTCCGCCTTTGCAACTACGTAATGTTTCTTCATTACTTAGCAATCACCTTGGAGAAAACTGGATGGAATTGCAACTAGAATTATTATTTTTTTACAAGAATATTTCAAGTCAGCCTATGGCAGATGACCCAGAAGAAGCGAAGAACGCAAGAGACTGTGACGATAATAGTGGCGAAGTTGCTTCTCTTGTGCTTTGAGGAAAAAAGGTTTAAGAATGACTGAATATATTTACTTTTTTTATGTTTGTATTAAGTGAATACAATTAAGTTTTTATTTGTTTTATTTTTAAATAATAAAATTTAACTAATAATCATAACGATCATAAGAAATCAAATCGATTATATAACAATTAACGAGAGGTACCGAAATTCAATCAAAATAACTAAAACACTACCTGGAGCCGATGTCCCCTCAGATCATAACTTATTAATCAGTGACATAAAACTCAAACTTAAAATAGTAAAACGTCAACAACCGACTAACCGAATAAACACTGACTGTATTCATAATAATAATCATGAAATTACACAAGAGATAAAAAAGAAGTTTGAAAAATCGAGAGAAACACATAACGTCGAAGACCACTGGAATCATGTCAAAAGCATTATGCAAAAAACAACTAAAAAGTATAAAACTATTAATAATCGCAAACAACAATGGATTACCGATAAAATATTAGAACTAATGGAAAGCAGACGAAAACAGAAAAATAAAAACACTGAAGAATACAATAAAATTCATAAGGAAATCAGAAGGAAAATTCGGGATGCAAAGGAAAAATGGTACAGCAACAAATGTCTTGAACTAGAAGTACTGCAGAAAAAGAATGACACGTTTAATATGTACAAAAAGGTAAAAGAAATAACTGGAACATATAGAACAACTGCAAGTAGTTTACTTGATAAACAAGGAAATATTATAGTCAATGAACAAGACAGATTAGAGAGGTGGAAAGAATATATTAAGGAGCTGTTTGATAACGATAGAACAGAAATTCAAATCAAAAATATATCGACTGGTTCAAACATAACACTCGATGAAATGGAAAAGGCTATAAAGCTATCAAAGAATAGGAAAGCAACCAGTCCAGATGAAATTCCAAGCGAAATAATCAAACTGCTCGACGATAAGGGCAAACATTCTCTTCTAAGCCTCTTTAATAAAATATACGAAACAAGACATATACCAACAGACTGACTACTATCAACATTTGTAATGATACCGAAAAAAAAAAATAAACGCCAAACAGTATAGCGGTCATCGCACTCTCAGTCTGATGAGTCATGTACTAAAAAATTTCTTAAGAATACTGCACTCGAGAATTTACAACAAAATAGAAGTAAAACTAAGTGAAACACAATTTGGTTTCAGAAACAACCTTGGAACCAGAGAAGCACTCTTCAGTTTGCAGGTCATGGTGTAACGACTATTTTGCTTACCACAGGGTAAGAATATGGGGGACAAGATTGGGCAAACAAAATAATCGAAACAAGTGCATACGGACACTAAGTTGGTTGTTGGAGAGCTGGGTCGTGGATAAGTTGAAGATATTGGGGGTTGGATTGGGCAATTACAAAAAAAAGAAATAAAGGGGTACTTATACAAATCTCTTGGGACAAACAGAATGAAAATTAACGGAAACACCTCAAGAAATTTAATATAGGGCGCCACTTGAGGTGCCCAATTATACCTATTACAACCACTAGCTGTAACTAGGGAAATAATTGTATAACATCAAAAATATAAAAAAAAAATATCTTTTTCAAATAAAACTCAAAATAGATCAGAGAAACAAATTAAACATTTATTTTTGTCTCACCAAACAGTTTTCAAAAATACAGCTTATACAAAGGCATATTAAATAAAATTAGCTGTCAAATACAAATAAAAAAAACTTACATATCTGTTTACAAAAGGTTACAAAACTCTTCGAAACGGTTCCTAGTAAATAATTTAAAAAATAATTTATAAAAGAAAGCAAATTTTGTCTTTTTAAAAGAAAATGTCTATTTTTACTTTAAAAATTAATAACGTAAATGTTACCTCAGTTCACACATCTTAACTTAAAATTTTGAACAACTGGCTAACTTCTGCGGAGTATCTAACTGCACATCAACGGAAAGCTTTATTGGAAGCTGAAACTGGCATATCCAAATCAAAACTGCTCCAATATTATTCTACATGAGGTGAAAAGGGCATCTCGGGAAGGAACTGGATTTCTCAAAAAAACGAAAAACAAACAGGAACTAAACTTGTTCACTGCTCAAACATCATAAATCTTCAGCCAAAATAAAAACAGTGGTTACTGGTCACTCTTTCAGAAACGACATATTACTTAGAGTGAAAATTCCACCATTTTGGCGAATGAATGCCGGCTTACAACATCACAATTAAACGACTTTTTTCTTCGAGAAGTTCTTCATCACTTCCTCTCAAATCTTTTACTCCATTCCCACATGTCTGCCCCGCTTGGAACTTAAATCTCGACTATTATCACATGTCTGCCCCGCTTGGAATCTAAATCTCGACTCTTTATCACATGTCTGCCCCGCTTGGAATCTAAATCTCGACTTTTTATCAAATCAAATCTTGGTCTCAATTGTCCATGTCTGCCCCGTTTGGAACTCAAATCTCAACTCCTTTTGTCACATGTCTGCCCCGCTTGAAATCTAAATTTCGACTCCGTTTCAAATCTTTTACTCCATTCTCACATGTCTGCCCCGCTTGGAACTTAAAAGTCGACTTCCTTTATCACATGTCTGCCCCGCTTGGAATCTAAATCTCGACTTCCCTTGCTTCGTTACATTTTACAAGAAACTAGCCAAAAATTTCCCTTCCGTCTTGCAGCTAACCTGTCCCCACAAACTCAAGAACCAAAACAATATCCCCTCGCTTGTATCGACAAAAGAAACAAATTTTAAATGTTCCTTTATTGCCTAAACAAACAAATATTCTTTTTTTGACCCTCGACTAATAACGAAAAACAACTTTAATATTAGGGGAATTCATGATTTATTGCGTTTTTAACGAAGAAAACAAATAAAACCTTTTTTTTATCAGGGGGCATCATAAATTTACATAATACAAATTAACAAAATACGTGCGTATTTTAAACTTGAGTTTTACCTGGCTTATAACAAAAGGTTCGATATTTGAATCTAAACACAGACAAAAAAACATCTATATTTACTTTTGAATCGGTAGAAATATACGCATTTAAAAATCTCGTCAAAAAAACTTGAAATATTATTTCGATTGTTTTCTCTGGTAAAAACAACAGGAGCGTAACACAGAAATCTTTTCTATACACTTTAAAATAAAAAAACGCTACAATGCCCCTTCTTAAAAGAAAAAACTCGGATAATTCTTATCCAGTTTTTGATAAAGGCAAAACAACAAAAACCAAATCAGAAGATGACCTCTTAATTGAGTCGAAACTTCTTAATAATATCTTTTAGATGATGGCTAGCATGGGATTAAACAACAAAAACAAAGTTAGTTACAAAGAATGGGCTAGCGTGCCATCGATCGCCAGACTCTTTAAAGTCGAGTAGACTGAAATTTTTGACTCTACTTGAACTGTAGGTGACATGAGTTTCTATGCCTTGGGGGAAGCTAACCTTATGCCCTGCAGTGAACCTCGCTGACATTCACAGCAGTAACACAAGTGATTTGTCGGGCAGGCATAGCCATGACACCTCGTTGCCTAAACCAAGTGCTATACACAAATCCAAAATAAATTGCTCTACACTTAATATGTAGGCGTTACTATCTCCACTATACGCCTAGCGAGACAGGGAATTCGGCAACGGTTCCACAAAAAAAATTAGGATATAGACCCAAAATCTATATACCTACATATGACAAAATGTGATTCTCACATGTGTCTCCCAAATGGGTTACCTGAATTAAAATTATCAAAAGTGAAACAATATTCCGAAGGGATGAAATCAAATCAACATATAAACTCGAAAATACAGACATGGGATAGGATGAACTAATTACTTAAAGATGACATATTGTCCTCATCTGACACAAAAGGCTTTAAATCTTTAATGTGCCACTTACCAAGATCCGAACCATTTAAATCTGACAAACGATAAACCACTGGTGACAATTTTTCCTTGATAGTTGCTTCAATATACTTTGGTGCTAGTTTGGACATAAACTTGTTAACAGCACAAGACAAAACCTTATTTCTTTTCCAAACTTTATCACCCACTTGAAATTGGACTTCTCTTCTACGTAAGTTGTAACTCCTAGCGTTACGTTCATATCCTTTTCGAAGATTAGCCTTAACCTTTTCAAAAACTTTATCTAAACCTTTGACTTCTGAAGCATACATATTACGGTCACCTGGAATTATCTCGATATCTTGATTCTGTTGATCCTTATGATCAACACCATAATAGTTTCCACTTAAAGGAACATGACGGCCATAATTCAGGAAAGCTGGAGTATATCCAGTCACTTCATGCTTTGCAGTGTTAATAGCTTGTCTGATCTTTGCTAAATTCTTGTCCCAATCTACGTGGTCTTTAACATACGTACGTATTGCTGTACCAATGGTTCTATTGTTCCTCTCCACAAAATTACACTGAGGTGCATATACTGGACTAAACCATACTTTCTGAACGTTATACCTATTACAGAGCTCAATTAAGAGAGGATTGTTCAGATTTGAGGCATTATCACAAATCACATATTGAGGAACACCAAACATTAGGAAAACATCATTTTCCAAAAACTCAACAATATTCTTAGCCGTGGCCTTTCTCAAAGGTTGGACTAAAGTATATTTACTAAACCAATCAGCAACTACTAATAACCACGTATAACCTTTCTTTGAACGAACAAAGGGACCTATCAGATCTATTGCAACTATTTGCCAAGGAAACTTGGCCTCTCTCTGCTTACCCATTTTACCTAATGGAGCATAATTTGGTGTCTTCTGAGCACCACAAACTTTACACGACCTGACAAACTTAAGCACATCAACACGCATCTGGGGCCAATAATATCTTTCCTGAATACGGGACAAAGTTTTGGAAAATCCAAAGTGAGCACACGTAGGTGGCTCATGACAAGACTTCATAATTTCAAACCTTTGTGGTTTGGGCACAAGAATTTTCCACTCTACATCATTAGTCTTAAAAGAATTTTTGGTAGGGGCAAACTTATAAACAAAATCATTCTCCACCTTCCACTGTGGAAAATCAAGGGGGGATCGGATTATCTTTGATCTCAAATTATCGAACCAAGGGTCTATTCTATCTACATTAACTTCTAAACAATTAACATGGGGACGACTATCAAAATCTTTCTTTTCAAAAATTGGGTTCACTGATGACCTGTAAGGTCTATTGGTCTTAGACCTATTCGAAATACAACACTTAGGACAAGAAGATATGATCACACCTTTGTGACCACAACGCCAACAAGATACTGACTTACTTCTACAGTCACGGGAAATATGACCTGGTCTATTACAATTGAAACAAATAATCCTTTTCGGATTCCTGGGAGCTTGATAAGGGGCTGACTGCATTACTGGAGGTGGGGACGAAAAAGACTGATTTCTTATTTCAGTATTCTCTGGAGGACTGGGTCTATTATTCTCATACTTATGTTTGGGATTGGGTCTCTTAGAAGAATTATCTCTGTCCTGTCTGTTACCTACTCCACTTCCATCTTGCTTGGTTTGATAATTCACCACATAAACTTGTTCTTTGGGCTTTTCTGAATCATCAATCGAAATACCTGCAAGACCTTTAGTAGTCTGCAATAAAGGCAGGATATTCTGCTCTAAACGTTTTATAGTTGCTACTAACATTTCTACTGTAGCAAAATCTTGAAGGGCTATCAGTGGAATGTAATCCACTAAAATATTTTTCCTCATTATTTTTACTTTTTGGGCTTCACTAGGATATGTTTCCAAACGTTTAAAAAGGTTTTCCATCACTGCTGAATAAATGGTTATGGATTCATTCCTTTTTTGCTTTCTATTTTTAATTTCATCCAAGAGATTATCATTATAATCTGGGTGTAAAAAAGCAGATTTGAGTAGGGCTACCAACTCATCCCAACTATTAATTTTATCTCTAACACTCCTATACCAAATAGCAGCATTACCTTCAAATAACTCAATGGCTGACCGAAATAGGATGTCTTCGGAAATATTCCGAGACCTAGCAGAATCTCTAACTTTTTCTAAAAATGTGGGAAGGGCTTTACTCTCACCATTAAACTTAATATGTAAATCAGAAATAATTACAGGAGTTGAAACCTGTATTATTGGGGCTGGGACTGTACAACTGGGAACTACAGGGACTGAAACTGGGCTACTAGTGGATGGTTTTACTATATCATCAAACATTTCCTCTTTTTCCAACACATTACCCTTCAACACTAACAAATCATCTTTACACTCTTCAACAAACTTTAATACATCTTCCTCAACATCATTCATAGGGAAATTTTCTAATCTGGTATCTAAATGTGTAGACCTTGTCTCAAATCTAGCAAAATCAGCCTTATTTGATTCTACTTTTATTGATTGAGCACTAATACATAAATCTTCCATAATCAACTTAATCTCACACAACTCTTTCTCAGGATCTACTACATTACTAACCAAATCGACTAAACTTGAAGACAAAGTGGCCTCCTTGGCCAACAAAGCTCTTAACATCTTTCTCTTATCATCAACTGTCTTATTTGGGACATTTTTACCTCTTATGAAAAGCTCATAAGATAACTCTCCTGATTTCAAATGATTAACCTGGGTAGACTTCATTTTTCAAAAATTGGATGAAAGCAAACACACAAAATAACTGAAATCAACCTCAACAACTAGTAGAAAATATGATAAATTTAAGAAACAACCGTTTCCATTTATCACCTGATAGTAAGTCTCACTTGCACTCCCGCGTACTGAAATCCAAAACTCAATCAGTTTGCTGCAACTTCTGCTCTTGACTTAGTAATCAGTTGGTAAACAAAAATGAGGTCTTTAACCTGTCTCCTAAAAGTTCACACGTCCACTAACAAGGACTAAAAAAATGGTTTCAAATAACATGAGACAACATGGACACTAACAAACAACATAAACCGTACATACAAGGAAAGACAAAATACTAATAATATTGAAAACTTGACCTTTGAGTGAGCTACACTAAATAACACCAAAATAAACCAACTCTTGTTCCGAAAACTAAATGAGACTGCTCCTAGTCAAAACTAAAACAGCATCTCCTGATCACAAATATTACACCTGTGGTCATTCAGATACAAGAAAGGATACACAATAAACAGTCTACTACTGAGACTAAACTTGTCGAATCTTCTCTACGACTCACAATGACTACCCCTCGTACAACAACATTAATTAACCCTTGGCATTTAAATACACCTTCAGAGACGGTTAATTAGAAGACAAACTGCATAATACTACTTCTCAACTACATAGCTCAAAAGTCACTCAAACGAATACACACATTTACTCAAAATGACCCAACAAATAAAAAATTACAAAAACCGATTATTCTGTAAAATTTGTCGAATCAATAAAAAAATAAATGTAACAGTAACTGTATAATTTGCTACTGTTTTTAAATTCTTTTCAATATCAATACTTCAATTAAAACTCATATTTAAATATTTAACTCAAATATTTGCTTTCATTTACCATTACATATATGAAGAACAATACATATGTCACTATAAGTACATTACCTGAAAAAAACAACAATACATAATGTTGGTACAAAATACATACATTGTAATACAAATACACTACTGTTTGTGAGACACTTTGGGGCACTATTCAAAAGGAAAAAGTTTCATATAAATGGCAGGGAACTGGGGAAACTGAAAAAGATATGTGGCTTCAGGAAAAGGATCAAAAATCTAAAAATTGCCCCACGCTATGGGCGTCAAAATTGTAACGATAGGTACAATTGGCGCAAATCTAAGACAAGCCACACACGTTGGGCGCTAAAATTGTAACGACTATTTTGCTTACCACAGGGTAAGAATATGGGGGACAAGATTGGGCAAACAAAATAATCGAAACAAGTGCATACGGACACTCAGTTGGTTGTTGGAGAGCTGGGTCGTGGATAAGTTGAAGATATTGGGGGTTGGATTGGGCAATTACAAAAAAAAGAAATAAAGGGGTACTTATACAAATCTCTTGGGACAAACAGAATGAAAATAACGGAAACACCTCAAGAAATTTAATATAGGGCGCCACTTGAGGTGCCCAATTATACCTATTACAACCACTAGTTGTAACTAGGGAAATAATTGTATAACATCAAAAATATAAAAAAAAAATATCTTTTTCAAATAAAACTCAAAATAGATCAGAGAAACAAATTAAACATTTATTTTTGTCTCACCAAACAGTTTTCAAAAATACAGCTTATACAAAGGCATATTAAATAAAATTAGCTGTCAAATACAAATAAAAAAAACTTACATATCTGTTTACAAAAGGTTACAAAACTCTTCGAAACGGTTCCTAGTAAATAATTTAAAAAATAATTTATAAAAGAAAGCAAATTTTGTCTTTTTAAAAGAAAATGTCTATTTTTACTTTAAAAATTAATAACGTAAATGTTACCTCAGTTCACACATCTTAACTTAAAATTTTGAACAACTGGCTAACTTCTGCGGAGTATCTAACTGCACATCAACGGAAAGCTTTATTGGAAGCTGAAACTGGCATATCCAAATCAAAACTGCTCCAATATTATTCTACATGAGGTGAAAAGGGCATCTCGGGAAGGAACTGGATTTCTCAAAAAAACGAAAAACAAACAGGAAACTAAACTTGTTCACTGCTCAAACATCATAAATCTTCAGCCAAAATAAAAACAGTGGTTACTGGTCACTCTTTCAGAAACGACATATTACTTAGAGTGAAAATTCCACCATTTTGGCGAATGAATGCCGGCTTACAACATCACAATTAAACGACTTTTTTCTTCGAGAAGTTCTTCATCACTTCCTCTCAAATCTTTTACTCCATTCCCACATGTCTGCCCCGCTTGGAACTTAAATCTCGACTATTATCACATGTCTGCCCCGCTTGGAATCTAAATCTCGACTCTTTATCACATGTCTGCCCCGCTTGGAATCTAAATCTCGACTTTTTATCAAATCAAATCTTGGTCTCAATTGTCCATGTCTGCCCCGTTTGGAACTCAAATCTCAACTCCTTTTGTCACATGTCTGCCCCGCTTGGAATCTAAATTTCGACTCCGTTTCAAATCTTTTACTCCATTCTCACATGTCTGCCCCGCTTGGAACTTAAAAGTCGACTTCCTTTATCACATGTCTGCCCCGCTTGGAATCTAAATCTCGACTTCCCTTGCTTCGTTACATTTTACAAGAAACTAGCCAAAAATTTCCCTTCCGTCTTGCAGCTAACCTGTCCCCACAAACTCAAGAACCAAAACAATATCCCCTCGCTTGTATCGACAAAAGAAACAAATTTTAAATGTTCCTTTATTGCCTAAACAAACAAATATTCTTTTTTTGACCCTCGACTAATAACGAAAAACAACTTTAATATTAGGGGAATTCATGATTTATTGCGTTTTTAACGAAGAAAACAAATAAAACCTTTTTTTATCAGGGGGCATCATAAATTTACATAATACAAATTAACAAAATACGTGCGTATTTTAAACTTGAGTTTTACCTGGCTTATAACAAAAGGTTCGATATTTGAATCTAAACACAGACAAAAAAACATCTATATTTACTTTTGAATCGGTAGAAATATACGCATTTAAAAATCTCGTCAAAAAACTTGAAATATTATTTCGATTGTTTTCTCTGGTAAAAACAACAGGAGCGTGACACAGAAATCTTTTCTATACACTTTAAATAAAAAAACGCTACAATGGTAAAAAGATGTAGGGATATAGAACAACAAGTATATATATGTATTTTACCGACTTCGAAAAGGCCTTTGACCGAGTCAACCATGACAAACTTATAGGTGTCTTGCAACAGGTGTGAATTGATGTAAGAGACCTCCGTATTGTCAAAAATTTGTATTGGCATCAATGTGCAAACATACGAGCTGGACACAACACGACGGAAGCAGTGGAAATACGACGTGGAGTGAGGCAAGGATGTATTCTATTGCCTCTACTTTTTAATATCTACTCCGAATTTATTTTTAAAGAAGCCTTAGTTGAAGATACAGGCAATAAAATCAACGGAATTAATGTCAACAATCTCAGATATGCAGACGACACGGTACTTATTGCCTCCAATGAACAAGACCTGCAACGACTTATAAATAGGGTAACCGAAGCATGTGATGAATATGGGCTAAAACTTAATACTTCTAAGACAAAATTTATGGTTGTCAGCAAAACGGAGTTACAACCAACGAACATCAGAGCGTATGACATAGAGTTAGAAAGAGTCCACAATATTACCTACTTGGGTGCAAACGTTAACGATAACTGGGATATAAATAAAGAAATAAGAATACGCATTGAAAAAGCCAGAGCCGCCTTCTGTAAATTAAAGAAAATTTTAATTAATAGAGATAATACGTTAAATCTTAAAATCAGATTAATACGCTGCTACATATTCTCCACATTGCTGTATGGTATGGAGAGCTAAACCCTTACAGAGACACTAATGAGAAGATTAGAGGCCTTTGAGACGTGGATTTATCGACAAGTATTGCGGATAAGTTGGGTTGATCGAATAATAAATGAAATAGTTTTACATCGAATGAAAAAGAGCACAGAAATAACAAAAACGATAAAAATTCGGAAGTTACAATATTTAAACTCTAAACCGTTCTCCTATTCATAAGACGACGGTACAAAAAACTGTAAGGCGATTTAAGGAATCTGGAGAAGTAAAAAATAGATACCGATCAGGTTGACCGAAACGAGTTATCAATGACAACAAAACTTCAGATATAAGCAAAGTTTTGTTGAAAATCCACATACATCCCCAGTCAGGGTTGCACAAGTACATGATGTAGGTCATTCTTCAGTCTTACGTTAATTACGTAAAAATAAATTTAAATCATACAAAATTAACTTATTGCAAGAATTAAGTGAAGATGACTTTGGTCGTAGATTAGAGTTTACTGAAGTAATGATGATTTCGTTAACAGAATATGTTTTTTCGATGAAGCAACTTTTACACTGTGTGGAAGTGTAAATCCACACAATGGTACTGGTATGACGTAAATTCACACTGAAGACTGAATGCGTGAAAACCATACTCAAAGACCACAAAAATTAAATGTATGGTCAGATAAAGTAGTTACTTATTTAATTGGGTCATTCTTTGTCGAAAGAAATTTAACGTAAGATAGTTGGTGTAAATGTTCGGCGATATTTAGATGAGATATTTCCTGGACGATAACTTGGTAGACAAGGTAGAATTGAATGGCCTCCACGTTCACCCGATTTCAATCCTTAAGATTATTTTTATTAGGGATACTTGAAAAATTTAGTTTACAAAACTTAACCAGCAAGTCTTGCAGAGCTAAATCAACGAATTATCAATGAATCTCGAATAATTTCTAGATAATCATGGAGAAATGTGGTAGACGCCTTCTACCATCGATTAGGGTGCTGTCAACTCACAAATGGAGCACATTTTGAACACTTAATAACGTAACTACTATGTTAAAAAATTTTCTAAACTATAAATTGTTATGTTTTAATGTATTTGAAAATAGTTAGTATTAAAACATTTATTGAAACAATTTAGGCGTTGCCAGACTTCGGTTTTATGTATTTATGACCTTCCAGATTACATAAAATCATAAGTGTTACATGTGGTTGAACTCGTATTGAATAGGAGATTCCAATAATGACTGAATATACAGGGTGATATATTTGAAAAACCAAAGTTACTAATAATATAAAAAAAACGGCAAATCTGGCAACATTGTAAATATCAAATATGGAATCTCCGTATCCCAAAATAGGTGTACCTCAAATTTTGTACAATTATGATTAGCATTTTACGAGATAATTAGCCGTTTTTAGACTTTTAGGCCACTCTGTATATTGTAACAAAACTATAAATTAACAACACTTAACGGGGGTTTTGCCTATATATTGAAGTGGCTCATAGCATGTATACTTCAATACACTGATGATGGAATTTACATTCCGTAACACGTCCTGTAATGTAATTGTGATATAGCTTGTTTGGGTATTTTATTACATACCTTTTAGAAAGGATTTGAAATAAAAAAAAATTATTTATATTTCAATCTAGAAAAACAAATAGGTAAACAAGCATTACAGGCATCTTGTCGTTTTAAGTCATAGGAGATATAGCTAATGGTATATACGTACCAAGGTACTGTCAGATCGGTCTCATTTTGCACAGGTTCGAAAATGTAGTTTTCTACCTACCTGTTTACTACAATTTTTTGATTATATTAATAGCAATATTTGTTTTTCTCAAGCTTTGTCTTGTGGCATCTTAAAATATTTACTGTCAACAGACACTGACTTTAAACCTGCAATGTAATCCATCACTCTGCATAATTGACTCCTATTCACTTAACATTTCTATTTCATTTTTAATAATCGCTAGTTGCTATTTTGAAGTGCAACTTCGTATTTAAGAGTATCTTTTTTACTTGCGTGGTTACTTCTGGTAAATTAATTTCTTGCAGACGTATATCTACTAATATATCTATTATAGTAGGACTATCAGCCTATCTAAATTGACAATACATCTTCAGTGTTAAAAATTAGTTATGTTAATTAAGTTTATTAAGTTTGTTAAATTAAATCAAATACAAAAGCCGAAATAATTATTTTTTCTTTTATAGAACTATGCCGCTTGTGTGTACCTCCAAAGTAGATTGGTAAGTTACTATTTATTTGACGACATTATATATCAATAATTTTTTATTTGTACCATTGTTTAACTATATTAAACCATATTATTTTTTTTTTATTTATTTATGCCTCAACCTCATAGGGTCATTGGCGTTGTACAATTTAGAGTTTTACAGTTTATTTAGTACATTTATGGAATGTAAGTATGATGTCAAATTTTTCATATCAGTTCCGTCACTTAATATTGCCTGTAAGGTATCTTGTAATTTATATTGAAGTCTCTCCATGCGATATAAAGGACACTCCAGTAAAATATGGCGAACACTGAGCACAATATCACATATGTTGCACTTTGGTTTTAATTCACTCTCTAGCAGATGTTTATGGGTGATGGCGGTGTGGCCTATTCTCAGACGAGATAGGATGGTTTGATGTTTACGCATATTTGGGGTTGATTTCCAAGGTAATATGGAATGTTTTACTTCTCGTAGTTTGGATGTCGATTGATTCCACTTGGTCTGCCAATCATTGATTATTAAGTTCTTGATTAAACCATATTATTGAATTGGTTTAAAATATAAAAAAAATGAATGAATAATAAAATTCCTTGATACAATTTTAAATATATTATTTCAATTTTTCTAAAAAATATATATATATATATATATTATATATATATATATATATATATATATATATATTGATCTGACGTAACAACTATTAAAATTAATCCAAAAAATAATAGAACAAAACAGAATTCCTCAAAAATTGAGATCAATCATATTAATATCTCTCTTTAAGAGGGAGAAAAATTGGACACAGAAAATTACAGAGGAATTAATTTCTACACACATTACTTAAATTAACAACCAAAGTGATAACAAATAAATTGAATGAAACACTAGCAGAAGAGCAACGAGGTTTTAGGTCGGGAAGATCATGCACCGACGCTATATTTATAATGAAGCAAGTGCAAGAGAAATCATTAGAATACATCAAACTGGCATCTATGTTTGGCAATTGATGAGGTCAAATTAAAAGACGTTATTTACACACTGGACGCAAGAGAGATACCTCTGGGACTAATCAAAATGGCACTGGACTGAAAGATCAAGTGAATAGAGGAAACGGAGGCTGCGGCTGCATGAATGAAACAATATGGAGAAATAAAAATATCGGAAACGAATGAAAGGCAGAATCTACAAAACAGTGTTCAGACCAATAATGACATACGCTACAGAAATATGATCTTACGCAGAGGGACAAAAAGGATGTTAGAAACAGCAAAGATAGAAACACTTAGAAAAATGGATAGTAAGACAGTATGGGACAGAGCTAGAAGTACAGATATACGACATAGATGCAAGGTGGAGAACATCAGGAACTGAGTAAGAAATAGAAGGGTAGAATGGAATGATCATCATCATCATCATAATTTTGGCTTTACAACCCTGTTTTTGTCCTAGCCTCCCCAAGAATTCTCTTCCAGTCGTCCTTATCCATCGCCTTCTTTCGCCAAGCAGGTATTTCTATATTTCTCATATCTTGGTCTATGTTATCTGGGAATCTTGTTCTGAGTCTTCCCCTTCTTCTTTGACCAATAGGTCTATCAAGGAGCGTTTTTATAGCTGGGTCGGTTTGTTTCATCCGCATTACATGGCCTATCCACCTCTGACGTCCTATCTTAATGTGTTTTACGATATCTGGTTCCTGGTTTAAATCATATAGTTCAAAGTTGTATCGTCTTCTCCAGACACCATTTTTATTTACCGCTCCATAGATTTGCCTTAGTATTTTTCTTTTGAAACATCCTAACATGTTTGCATTGCTATTTGTTAAAGTCCAGTTTTCTGAACCATAATATGTTAGGACTAGGCGTATTATTGTTTTGTAAAGTTTTACTTTTGTATTTCTTGATATAACCATAGATTTAAAAAGGAGATTAGGCCCAAAATAGCATCTATTAGCCGTGCAAATTCTGCGGTTTATCTCTGCGGTAGTGTCATTTTCAGTATTGACGAGCGTTCCCAGGTATACAAATTCGTTAACTGCTTCGATGACGTCATTTTCTATGACAAGTGGCTGTAGTATTTGTGGTTACTGACCTATTCATGTATGTCTTTTTTAATGTTATTATTAAACCCATTTTGTAGCCTCTTCCTTTAGTGCTACATACGCCTCTCGTGCTGCGTTTTCCGTTCTATGAACAATATTAATATTATCAGCATATGCTAGGATTTGCACAAATTTGTTATTTATTGAACCGGTAGTTGTGATTTGTGACGTACGTATTACTTTTTCCGGAGCTAGATTGAATAATATACAGGAGAGTGGGTCTCCTTGACGTAGCCCGTTATTTGTATTAAAAGGTTCAGATTGTTCCCCCTGGGTTCGTACTCTGCATTCAACTTTGTCAAGGGTTAGTTTGGTTAGACTTACCAACTAATTTGGTACTCCTAGGTATATCATTGCTCTAAACAATTTTTTTCTGTTTACAGAGTCGTAGGCTGCCTTGTAGTCTATAAATATATGGTGCGAGTCTACCCCGTATTTTAGTGTTTTCTCTAGAAATTGCTTCAGGGTTGAAACTGATGAATTGTTGATTTACTACCACTGAAACCAGCACGGTATTGTCCTCTTATTTGCTCTGCATACGGTGCCATACGATGGCACAGTATATTGGAGAATATTTTATACGCTGCATTTGGGAGCGTAATTCCTCAATAGTTAGAGCATTCAAAGATATTTCCCATTTTGTGTATGGTGCAAAGTATTACAATATTCCAATCACTGAGAAGGGACTTCTGTATCCATATTTCTTTCATAAGCTGCTGTAGCGCTATTATGATAACGTGGCCCCTTTTTTATATAAATCCGCTGCGAGATTATCTATTCCGGGTGATTTGTTTTCTGGCTAGTTTGTTTACAGCGTCTTTAACTTTTAGGATCGTTGGTGGATTCTCCTCCCTCTCGTCTGCTTCGCTTATCTCACAGTTTTCGTCTTCCGCGTTTTCTTCTTCTCCCTCTATATTAAGTATCTGGTTAAAATATTCCGTCCATCGATTTAGTACGTCTGTTCTTTTGTTGATGGATCGCTATTTAAACTTCTACATTGATTTGTGTTTGCCTTGAATTCTTTTCTGTTGATGTTAACTTTCTTATAGAACGTTCTGAATTCTTTCTCTCTGTTGAGGTTTTCTATATATTGAAGTTGCATTTTTTGCATTGGTTGCATTGGTTTCTTTTCTTCATTCTGTGTATTTTCTTTTATTTTCTTCTCTTTGTCTGGTAATCCTCTACACTAGTTCTAGTTCGGCGGGTAAGCATTTTTGCATAAGCTTTATTTTTTTCTGTGTTGCGTCTTTGGATTCATCAAACCAGTACTTTTTTCGGGTACAAGTTTCTTTTCCTATTGCATCTTGTGCTGCTGACTCAATATTTTTCTTTATCGTGTTTCAGTAGGAGTCTATACATCTCTAGTCTTCTTCGCTTGGACTTTGATTTCTTAACCTTATGGTAATATTTTCCCAGTACTGTTTTGCAGCAGTTGCATCCCTCAGCTTCTGTACATTTCATTTCTTTGTATCTATTTTTTTTCTTTGCTGTAATTTGAAATTCTAGCCCTTAGTGTTGGGATCACTAAACAGTGGCCTGAGAGTGGGCCTCTATAACTTCTGCAGTTCATTATGTTCGTTCCATGTCTTGAATCTATTAAGATGTGATCAACCTAACTAGTTGTTTTTTCATCAGGGGAGATCCAGGTTACTTTCGGAAAACCGCGAAAACGACAACTTACTAGAAGGACGTTGAAAAACAGACGGAGTCATGTCTACACAAAAGAAGAAAAAAGAGAAGACTTTTATAAATACAGAAAACGTAATATAAAACTCTGTGCCAGTCTACAATACCACCCACTGTTTCACATGTTTAATTTGTAGAGCAAGCCTCTGCGTCAGATTTTACCAAATGCTTGGGACATGATTTTTTTCAAAATTTTTTTGAATATTCATTTAATACTCTATAGGCTTTTTGGCTAGTGAAGTAATTTTTCCGACAACCAAGTCTTTTATCTTAAAAAAGAGCTTCGTGTTTTTTTTGTTTCGTTATCTGCTACTGTCTGTCCATTGCCTTTAATTAGTTTATTTTCGTGCCTAATTCTGTAGGTTCCAGTGATTTCTCTAACCTTCTTCATTATTAATTAAAGTATTTCTTTGGTTAGCCAGTTTCCTGTTTCTCAGTGGAAATATATTACTGTTGTATCTAATTTAGCTCTGTTTAGATTGTTTTTGATTTTAAGTTGGTGTTTCATAGTTCTGAATTCAGCAACAACTAAGTTGTGACCAGCAGCTACGTCAGCATCTGGACACGTCTTTGTAAATTTTATAGAACTTTACAAATTAATACAAAAAGAAGTATGGAGGATGATCAGAGGATAAAAAAAAAGAGACGAACGAACTAATAAAATTAAAACACATTCAGAAGGAAACGTGGGTAGACGTGAAAGAAGTAAAGAAAACATTAAGGAAATTAAAAAAAGAAAGTCACCAGAAGATGACAGAATATCGAACGAACTCCTAAAGTACGAAGGACCAGATCTGACCAAACAACTATTAAAACTACTCAAAAAAATTATAGAACGAAACACAATTCCCCAAGAATGAAGATCAAGCATACCAATATCTCTCTTCAAAAAGGGAGACAAATCGGACCCGGAATATTACAGAGGAATTAATTTATTAATCACAACACTAAAATTAACAACCAAAGTGATAACAAATAAATTAAATGAAATTATAATACTAGCAGAAGAGCAACAAGGTTTATGCGTGTATATTGTGTGTGCCTAAACAAAATCGAGACACTAAAAACATACTGTTCCATTTCTGATTCCAAAGTGACCGTTTTCTGCACCACTAAAGGCGATTACGGCGGTGTTCTGAAGTTAAAGGGAGGACCTAGTGTGTCGGTATGACAACAGGCCAAAACTTCTCATTCGTCGGTAAACACTTGGCATGCCAATAGGTCTTCCGTGTTCTGCAAACCATTCATTTGCAATGGAGCTGGTAGTGGAGAAACGGTCTTTTAAGGCCAATAATCTTAGGCGGCGATCTTCACGGTCTGTTGTTCTACAGCGGCGTCCAGTGCCCCTTGCTCTTTGCGTACGGCCTTCTTAAAGCCATGTCTGGCAACACCTAACCACGCTGTCTACACTTCTTTGCACTCTAACTGCAACTTTACGAAATATATCTCAAGATAGAAATATTTCACAGAAAGACGCACCAAGAACACGTAACCTACATAATTGTCATTTTCTTTGAACAAAAACAATTAGAAGTAGTTGTGCTTGTACCTATATAAAGCGAATTACACAAATTTTTTTTTAAAGGTTCAAAAAGAAAATAATATAATTTAGCTGTTGTTTTAACTTGATTGTGTGATTGTTTATATATTACGTTTATACAATTCATAAACCATGTACTAATTTAATGTATTTTTCAGCTAAATAAAAACTTTGATTTCGACTTGATCATGTTTGATTATTATATGCCACCAAACAAGGATCTATACTTGGAATATCTCAAGTGTAACGAAAAGTGGAGAAGTAAGTTATCAGTTTTTAAAATATTAATTTTAAATAATAAATATAAATAAACTTTAAAATATTAATTATGTCTCAAATTGTCGGTTAAAAAACTTTAGTTTTATATATTAGTTTTATAATATTTTTCTATTTAAACACATTCTCAACATTTTTGATTCAGAACAACAGCATAATATGTCGTTCTGATGAGACCTCCTCCTCTTAAGTGCATTCTCTATTGAGGTTGGCGATCAATATGGCAAATTTCTCTCTGTTCTGGGCTTGATGGATTAAATCATTTCCTGTTGTGTGAGTCCAATTTCTGATGTTTCGGAGCCAGGATTTCTTCTTTCTTCCTATACCCCTTTTACCCTCGATTTTGCCTTCTAATAATAAAGAAGGAAACTTTATATCTGAATCATTTCCAATAACCAGGGGGCTTAAACAAGGATGTTGTCTGTCTCCGACCCTGTTTAAAATATATATTCAATCATCGCTAGAGCAGTGGAGAAAACAAGTATCCGGAATGGGAATAGACATAGACGGTGGTGAATGTCTAACAGCTTTATTTTTCGCAGATGATCAGGTAGTCATAGCGAATGACGAGGAAGACATGGACTACATGTTTAGAAAACTAAAGAAAGAATATGAAAAATGGGGCCTCAATATGAATATGGCAAAGACAGAGTATCTTAAAATAGGAGATGGTGAAGAAGATCCAGAGTTAGAAATTAGAAACACAAAAACATGCAATGAATATAAATATCTCGGATCTATAATATCTAAAGAAGGCACTACCAAAAGAGACATCGAAAACAGAACACAGCAGGGAAAAAAGTGGTAAACATTCTAAACTCTCTACTTTGGTCTAAAGATATTAGACAAGAAACGAAATTGACAATCTATCGAACCTTTGTAGAGCCTATATATGACTTATGGGGCAGAGGTGTGGCAGATAACGCAGAAGGATAGAAAAAGAATAGAAGTAGTAGAAATGGATTTTCTAAGGAGAGCGTGTGGTATATCCAAAAAGATCACATCAGGAATGAAGATATTAGAAGGAGGACAAATACTGTATATTCCAGTGTAGATAGAATTGAAACGAGACAACTAGTGTGGTATGGTCACGTGAAACGAATGAATGAAGATAGATGGCCAAAGAAAGCTTTAAATTACATACCACAACAAAGAAGAAGAAGGGGAAGGCCTTCAGTTGCCTGGGAAGAAAATGTACGGCACATAATGAATATATATATATATATGAATATATAATATATATATATATATATATATATATATTATATATATATATATAATAAAGAGGTCAAAATACGTATAAGCGGCTTACTGTGGCACTGCATCGAAATTAAAATCTAATACCGTCATTATGTTTTATTTCTTTACTCTGTTTGGAGTACCAGAAACTGAATCACTACGAATTTGATCATGATGAACGGCATGTGAAATGCATATTTTAGATTCCCTTGCCGACTAATTATTCAATCTGTCTGCTTTACAATTGTCAGAAACACAGTGGTAAAGATTTGCCATTTAGGAAATCTAAATGGCAAATTGCTTTCGCTTTCGCCATTTAGGAAATCTTAAGATTCCTAGTGTTGTTTTGCCATTTAGTTGAGCAGTATGAACCTCTTGTTTTACCTTGATGATCATGGTATTAGTTGGGTAGACATATTGAAATGACCGTACGATTCTTATAAAGTCTGTGAGTGTAATATAATTGGTATTATTGGATACGATGACAGCAAGGGTGGCCTGGTATAGAGCGTATAGTTCCAGCAAAGTAAATGGAATACTCTGAAGAAAGTTTGTATATTTATTTGTGGATGTTGGGATTATGACTGCATCACCATATATATATATATATATATATATATATATATATATATAATATATATATATATATATATATATATATATATTGTTATGCTATTTAAATTGTATTCTATTGCTTATTTAGAAAAGATCCTGTCTATATTTATTAAATGATCTAATCTCCAATTAATCACAATAAATCAGCATTAATTAATTACAATCTCAGGCTATTTAACTTGTACTATTTACCTTTGATCGTGGATTCAAAATATTTTCCAATTGGCTTCCTAATTGGGATAGGTAATATGACCTGAATAAAATACACAGAATTTCAACTGAACTATATGTGAGATGTCCTTTATTTTAATGAAATTTTATATAACAATCAATCCTGTAATATTTGCAATATAATACTTTAAATATATATGAGAAGTTGTTTTCTATCATGGACCCAAATGTTATTTTACATTGATTTTTAATATGTGTTATAACTAAGCTCTCTTTATAATTTTTTTCTTTAAATGATCGCAAAATTAACTGTCTCTATTATTTATTCAATTTATTTAATTAATAAATGAAAACCACACTCCTGCTCTAATGAAAATTGACTGACCTTTCGTTCTCTGCCGTTGTAATTCTATGGCCACGCCATAAAAAAAAACCTTTCTCTGCTTCTGCTCCTATTGTGGTCCAGATGACGTACACCTTTCTCCTATCTGTCCTTGTATCTGCAACCCAACAACTCGTGTAATTCTATGCAGCCTCCTTTTGAGCGAATCTCCGCGCCTGTTTATAACTTCAAATGTTTCCGGCTTCGTCTGATATTAATATTCTTATACCCTTTGGTTTTTCTATCTCTCTGTACCCCGTTCCTTACACTGATCAGCTTTTACACAGCAAATAAACACACCCGGTAAATTACGTCTTCGGGACTTCAAACAAACACAAACCACAAAGCTCCTTCCTTCTTGGGCGACGAAAACTGACTAACTTTTTTCCTCTCTCCTATCTCATGGCCAAAACCACTACCTCCTTGCATTCAAAAATTGACCAATAAAAATCATCCACCTCTGTGACGTATATCGTTACCAACCAACTCTCTCTATAAAACGTCATTCGGGTAATTCCAGAAAACAACATTCTTTAATTATTCTAACTAAATCTATCTGCTTTACAAATATTTCTTACTAATAGCTACAAACGATACCTGTTTCTCAATTCAATGTCTTTTGTTAATAAACTTTTACCGATATAATCTTTCGGGGAGAAATACCACCGCAAATCCCGGTCTATTGTTTAAACACTGTCTATATACACTTTTTTTCTGGGTAAATCCATTCCACAATAACCGACTTATTTAAATTTCTTATCGATAATATTTGAAAGTCTTGTCTCTGAGGCCTAATGAACAATTCTTCGAACAACTTAAAATACATATTTTGTCTTATACAGGATGTTTGAAAATTTATATGCCCGTGTCTTTATGAAATATCAATAATTTTAATTTTTATTTAAGTAATAAAATTTGTATATCGGTTTTTTATTGCTTATGGACATTCAAAAGCACAACAATATATATATATATATATATATATATATATATATATATATATATATATATATATATGTTTATAATCCTTGTAGTTGTGAAGCATATCATTGAAGGTGGATTTGATTAACTCTGGGTTTGTTGAATGTTTGTCGAAAGAAATAAGACAAGTTAGGCTTTGAGGGTAATTTGTTTTTCATGGAGGAATTGAGGACAATTAAGCGAAAAAGCGTTCTGGAAACGTGTAGTTTAATTGATTGAAGCAACTTCTAATCCTTGCGTAGAAGTGTTTGGCCGTTCTTGAAGAAATTTGGAAACTTTTCATATTCATATATTAAGAATAATAAAAAAGTTTTAAATAAATTAAAAAAACTTAGCCTGCCAATATGAACAGTTTAATATGATTTTCATTGCGGCACTTTACGTGTTAATAGTCAACTGCTAACCCAATGAACAACCTTTTCGATATATACACAACATAACAATTTATTGAGTTAATTGTGTGCTTTAATTTTTATACCTAATAATTTTTTGTTGTAGACACTAAATTACCATTCACAGAAAAAGTTTGGAGAATGATCAATGTGTTTACCAACAGGATCCAGCAGTAAGTATTGTAAATGCAGTAAAAATTTTATTTAATAAAATGTATATACATATTTTATAAATATAGAAATACAGTAGATCCACCGGATCTTTGCACAAGTATGACATTCTTCACGAAATATTTTATATATTACGTCTCTTTCCTACTCAGAAAGTTAAACGATAAACTTAAGCCGCGTGTCCACATACTCAACACCGTGCATTAAACAAAGACATAAAAAGTACGATGATCCTTGATTACTGACAATTGACATGAATATTGTAAATTTTGTTTTAGCATATTTTGTAGTGTGTTTATAATTTATTTTCGTTTGATTTAAATATATAAACCTTTTTTGTACTTTAAATAGACATATTTGTAACAAACAGTTGTTATAATAACTAACCATCACCTTCGTGTTTGATTTATTAGTGTAAGAATTCATTTATTAGTTAACAATGCATAATATATTTTTTAACGTCTACATTTTTATTAAGTTATTTAAATATGGCTAAAACACATCAACTATTTTTTTAAGGATATTTATTTTTAGCGTACCGTAAACCGGGGTTACATTGCTCCGTTTTAAAAGGTCTCTGAAGAATTTTCAACAAATGGTTTATAAAATTGAGAGATATCTTTATTTACTTAAGTCCTACTTGTAAAGAATACTTTAAACAATTACGGTTTAAATACTTTAAGCTCAAAAATAACGAATTATTGTTATTTTTTCATTTGAAATGTGGAGCAAAGTTTCCCATAGCCAAAGGTTACTTTGCCCCACATCATAAAATAACGTCTAATCGCTAGTTTTTACATCACTGGTGCAATGTTAAGCACACATTTTGTCATGTTCGCGATCTCACAAAATAAATTAAAAAATCACGGAAAAAAATATATATTTTTAGAATTTATTGCAGGAAACTAAAACATATTTTGGATTATATTAATAAATTACAACAAAAAGTATGATAAGGTACCTCATAAAATGTAACTAGATGTACCTTTTAAAAACTTAAGAACTAGGAATGCAAATATTTAACGAAAAACAGTTTTTTAAAACTTAATAAGGTTTTAGAAACAAATACCTAATATGTGTATTGAATATAGCGTTATACCAAAAGGTGCAACTGCATATTTAGCCACTGTACAAACAAGCCAGCTCAAACATAAAAAAGATTCCCCTTTGTTACTTGTTTCAAGGTTTAATAGATAGAAGAACATTGGACCAAGAGTATGTAAGTTGATCTTTCTTTGGAGGCCACTTCCACATTTTTAGCAGATTTTTTTTAGCGCTTCCAGATTTTTGCATTGCATTAATTGTAACTTCATCAGTGTTAACGGAAACAATTTGTCCAGGATAGACCTGTCCTTTAAAAGAAAAGACCACAGAACATCCAACTTCTCTTACTACCTCATCAAAATGGAAATTATTTGTTTGATAGTATCTATCATCTACAAAATTTATGAATTTTCTTTCTTTCTCTTGTTCTTTTTCAATTTTATCGAAGTTAAGATCGTCCGATGACTCACCATTTAAACTAAGTGTATTCTCTCCAATAAAAGTAGAAGATTCTGGCAGGAGCTCGTCATTTGCGTAGTGGCGGTCGTAGGTTCCTCAATTGGTTCATCAACGCACACACTTTTTCCAGGAGGAAGGTTGATTTTCTTTTGCGATTCTTTGTAGTGTTAGTTAACAAAGATCTTCGTGTTTCAAGTATTTGAAGAAATGCGGATTCTACAATATCTGTTTTGTTTGAACTTCGAGGTATACTGGTTAAAACTTCCTCAAATAAAAAAAATTATCCCATATTTTCGAAAACCAGATATCAAATTATCTTTGATGGCTGGTACAATAATTTACATCAATTTTATCAAGAATGAACTGTCAAATAAGAAGAAAGGTGTCTCATATTAGGATTTGTTTTCCTTCTAATTTTCTTAGCCTAGATATCATTTGAACTTACTTTACCCGGACATGTCATTCATAAAATTTCGGCCCAGTATCGGGCTACGTCGGTTGCATCTTTGTTGGCGAGCCACAATCTTCAAGGGTACATCAATGAGGACAGTTTTCCTGCATCTAAGAAGATGTTCCATATTCTGTGTTTCTCCAAAGTCACAGTTTACAATCATCTTGGTCTTTTTTCCCCATTTTGCCATGTTTGATTTTACTGTAGCAACCCCCGTTCTTATCCTATTCAAGGTTTTCCACGTTTTAAAGTCTAGGATCTGGCTGGTCCACTGAACCTGGTAAAGTGGAAAATACTCAGCGCGTTCATCCTGCATTATTCCAAGGAACGTTTTCCTAGATTTTAGTCGCTTTCGTAGTGTTCGAGCTTTGTATAGGGCATGCCGATCGTGCGCGATCTGTTTAATTTCTCTACGTGTTCTGTAGCGCCTCTGCGTGTTAAAGGTTCTGCAAAACCCGCTGCTCTATATAGATTTGAAAGTGGCGTTGGTTTCATGCACCCCGTTACTATCCTGCATGTCTTATTTAGCGCAGTATCAAACTTGTTTGGTGTGGGCAGATCTGCTCCAAACGGGGCACGCATAATTCAGCAGTTGAGAAACACAGTGCCTGTTGCCGTTGTTCTTAAATACGCCAGGACGTGCGCCCCCATTTACTTCCCGTTAGCTTTCGAGTATGCTGTTCTAGTTGTTACTTTCCCTCTTGTTTTTATGCTAATGGTGTCTGTAGGTGAGGGACGGTATAGAGTTACTCCAAGATATATAGGTTAATATTAAATTAAATTGAATTCTTTATTTCTTTTTGACAAACATAGTTTGTATAGAATTAGTCATAAATATACATTGCTACAAACTAAACACTAAACTAGACTAAACAAGACATGAAATGAATTTAAAAGCTAAACGAAATACAGCTAATATCTAAGATCTAAAAAATTCTTCGATTGTATAAAACACTTTTTCACATAAAAATTGCTTAAGATTCCTCTTAAATACATTTATTGAACTGGTGGACTTTACAACTGTGGGCAAATGATTAAACACCTGTAGCCCGTATACCCTGGGCGATTTAAGTTTAATGTTACCTTTTGAAAATGGTATATAAAGTTTATTACAATATCTAGTATTTAAATTATGCATATCACCACTCGTTTTAAACTGATGTAAGTTATTAAAAATAAAAACACATAATTCAAAAATGTATAGACACGACAATGTTAAAATTTTATATTTTTTAAAATATTCTCTACAACTAGTTAGTCGGGAGACACCAGCGACACAACGCAATATTTTCTTTTGTATGACGAAAATACCATTTGCATAACCAGACATACCCCAAAAACATATCCCGTATCTTAGCCTGGACTCTACGAGTGCATAATAAATCATAATTAGCTGATTTTCCGTCAGAACATATTTTAAATTTCTAATTAGATAGTTAATAGAACTCAACTTCGAACAACCGCTCCACAATGCAACTTCCAATCCAAACTTTCGTCAATCGTTATTCCCAAAAACTTGCCTGACGACACGGTACCTATTTGCATGTTGTTAAAAGTAAGCTGAAGATTTTCCAAGTATTTTTGTTTATTGTGAAAATGTATAACTTGCGTTTTTTCTGCATTTAGATGCAACAAGTTATCGCAAAACCAAGAATATAAAGATGAAAGAAAATTATTACATTGATGTTGTAGGATTACGTTGGATTTGTTAGATAGAATAATTGACGTATCATCCGCATATATAGTGAAAATTTACCGCTCTGTCCACTTGTACGATGTCGTTAATGTAGACTACAAAGAGAATTGGTCCTATTATAGATCCTTGGGGAACACCCATGTTTGTAGTAACAAGACTAGACCTATAACTGGTCACACAATCCTCGATCCTTGTCTGCAGGCTCACATATTGTTGTCTATTGTTTAAAAATGAACATAATCCACTTTAAAGAGTTTCCTGTAATACCTATCTGTTTTAGTTTTTTAAATAATATTTCATGGTTCACACAGTCAAATGCCCTACTAAGATCACAAAATATTCCAATAGGACATTCGCCTGCATCAATCAGACTGGTTAAATGAGCATAAAATGCATGGACTGCCGTATTAGTAGATTTATTTTCTTGAAATCCATGTTGATTTATAGTTATGAATATTATTGTTTTTTAGATAACCATTTAATCTCTTTAAATATCCATACTCAAATACCTTTGAAAAATATACTGGGAATTGTTATAGGCCTATAATTGCTACCAGTTTTGGATCTCCATTTTTAAAAATGGAACTACTTTGCCTGTCTTTAAGTAATTAGGAAAATTCCCATTGCAAAAAGACAAATTGGTTAGATACAGTTAAAGGATTGATTATAAAAGGTAAAAAAGGTTGGTTTGTGTGTTCTAATGTATTACCATTCCATACAATTTGGAGTTTTTGCTTGGCTTCCTTTGTGCGAAGGTGGGAAAGCGCAGACTTGGGTTTTTAGAGGGATTGGGCTCTGAGAATTCTGCAGGTAGTACGCTGTCATTGTTTTTAAGGCAGTTTCGAATTTTCTCCTCCACTTTTTCAAAACTATTGTCCTTGAGCACATATTGCAAGATCGTCAGCATAGAGGAAGTGCTTGGTTTCGGTCGAAGTAGGTTGGTCGTTTGTGTATATATTGAAGAGCATTGATGCTAAACACTTCACTGTGGAAGGCCGTTTTTTTTAACTCTTCACCTACTTACTTTACCCTCCAGCATAACGAAAAAACGTCCATTTTACAGTAAGGAGTATACGACCTTTCCAGATAGTGGTCCTTGAGAGTGTCGTATAATTTGCGGAGCAATGTTTTGTGCCTTACTATGTCATAGGCTGCTGTCAGATCTACGAAAGCAGCCCTGTTATAAGTTTTTCTTCAAAGCCCTCTTCAATGTGTTCTGTTAATGCGAGGACTTGACCGGTGCAAGATTTGACATGTCCAAATCCTCCTTGTTGTGGGATGAGGTGCTTTTCAACATTTTTTTCTATTCTGGCGAGTATGAGTCTCTCGTATAGTTTAAAAAAGAGAAAAAGAAATAGGTCTGTAGCTACTGGGGTTTTTTGGATCCTTTCCTGGTTTTAACAAGGCAATTACTTTAGATTTCCTCCATGATTTTGGAATTTTGCAGGTTTTGCAGCTACGTTTTATAAAATTGCAAGATCCAGTTTTTTGCTCCTTGGCCTAAATGCTTGATTTTTTCACTGCATATATCATCCACACCTGCAGCTTTTCCGTTTTTTAACCTGTTCAGGCCGTCGTGGAGTTCTTTTAGTGTAAAAGAAGTTCCTAGGTGGTTTGTCTCCGAATTCAATCTTCTCCTAGTGTTTGGGTCCTTATATCAGTTAGTGGTTTTCCATTCGTAAGGAGTTGAGCAGCGACTTGGTTTGCTGTTACCTTGCAAGGTGGTTTATTCTTTGGTCCGCTATTTTTTTCAAGGTTCCATGCTATTTTGCTACTATGTGTCATGTCCATTTTTTCAGGTCTAAATCCACTTTTCCTGTCTGGCTTGACTTAGCCGTTGGAGTAATACTGCTCCGCAGTCAACCGTTTCTTGGCTAAAAGGGTCAGTGGAATAGAGGGTTTCGTATGTTCTCATTAGTTCTTTGGACTCGCTGGACATCCTGGGAACATATTGTTGTCTACATCCTCTAGGGATAGTTTCTTCTAGACACATTTTTGAGTACCTCTACGAATTTTTCGTAGTTCTCTACTTTTGGTTCAAGGCGTAGTAGTTTCAAAATCTAGCATGTCTGCATACTTTTGCCAGTTTGCCTTTTTGAAGTTAAATCTCCTTCTGAATGGAATAGCTTGTGGTCTGACAATTGGAAGATATTTATACCAATTGGTCTATGCTGAGTTTTTGGTATGGGACCATATACTACTTTGGTACATCGGTCTTCGAGGTTGTTGCTTGAAAAACAGATATCCGGGTTATATCCTCTTTTCCAAACTTTGCTATAAAAAGATGGTGGAAGTTTAGGATCATGGATTAACGTGAGGCCACTCGTTTTGCTCAGCTCTTCGCTCCATTTGCTCCATCTGCATCTGCAGATATCATTTGAAGTTCCAGCTGATTAGTAAATATATTGCTATCAAACAACCAGAAAATAAGCGTTATATCGACATCCTTTTGGCCCATTTTCTGTCCACGTGGTCCACATCTTGCTGGCTCGTATAAACAATATATAGAGGTAATAGTTCTCCAACCGCATTTTCCTGCAAACATGACGGAAATTGATGTCTTCGATGCATTTCGAATTAATTTAGGATACTGGCCTGATCCTTTCCTTCCGACTTTTTTCGACCCGACCTTCTTCACGAGTATCCTTTTTTTTCTGGTTCATCCGTACGGTTTGTTTCGTCAAAATTCCATACGTTCCTTGAAGGCACGTCTAATATTTTGGTCGTTAAACTTTCAAAGTAGCACCTTATCATTGTCTCATTTACTGCGGTTCTCGTACGCTTGACATTCAAAAAACGATTTGGTCTCATTCTAGACCAGTCAAATTATTCTGGAAAATCCTAACTTCCATACAACATATGTCCAAATAATCTTTAATAATGTAACGCAATTTTGTTGTATCTACAGGAAAGCCAAACTGTCCCAATGCAACAATACACTGAACAAAATCTTTCTTGTTGTAAAGAAAATATGGGATCTTTTTCAGGTTTCCCTAGGTATCTTCTTTTAAGTTTATTTAAAATTGTTCTTCTTGATATGTTGTACTTTTTCTCTGCTTGTAGGTGTGAAATTTCTCCTGCTTTTATTACATTTAAACACTCCTGGAATGTATCTGCAGTGTAGTCTGCATATCTTCTTGATCCAGGCCTTCTAATGTAGTTTCTGAACATGTCTGAAACAAAACACAAGATTACTTTCTTATAATATATTGATTTTGGTCATGAATGTTTTTATTTTAAAACATCAGTACATGTAAAAATTTACTCAAAAGCTGATAAATAATTAACAAAGAAAATTCACATATATTTTGGGATTATTTTACCTCGGAGCAAAGTAGACCCAAAACGTGTTTTGGGTATACTTTGCGCCGGGGAGAAATTAACCTCAAAATTGTTAAATTTTGCTTAGCAAAATATTATATCGGTTTTAAATAATATGTAGGTTTTAGAATATTTTTTGAGGTAAATAGGCAATAATAATACAATTCACTACCTAACAATACTTACTTGTAAGATATTAAACGAAATCTTCGCTAAACACCAAATTTTTTTGACTTAAAATTACAATGAATTTTAGAGTTTATCTTCTCTCCGCTGTTAAAAGAATTAGAGTGCACGTAGCACAGGCGGTGTGGCGTTACCGTATAGGCAAATTGTCAACCTTAAATTAACTCGTAGTTGCGTTGGGTATTTTGAGCATATTTCTAGTAGGTAATTAAAACAAACTTTTTTTCGTAATAGAGCAAAGTAACCCCGGTTTATGGTATGTCTGGCAAACAATTGACCTCTCAAGCACAAATGTGCTAAATGCGGTAGCGTATTTCGAATTAGAAAACGTGAATGGAGGGCCGTTGGAGCCATTTTCATTTGTTTAACAATTCTTTATTTAAAAGAGATGCTGCTGGACTAAAAATATTACTGAAAGTATAAGTAATGAATTGAGGTATACAGAAGTTGTATTTATTGGAAAACATCTGTTAGCATTTTGTTAAAAGAATTGGGACTTAAATATTAAAAGAATAATAATTAAAGAGCAATATTTCGAGCACACCAGTATTGCTGCTTTAAGAACAAGTTCTTCGTAAATATATGGAAACTTATTTTTTGGACGAAATGTAGATTTATTTCAAAGGAAATAAAATAATTTCCTGGCAAAACAACAGTGTTAAACATGTTGAAAAAGAAGGCTATGATGGTAAAGGTTTCATAATTGTTCACTATGGTTCTTCGAAATTAAGGAAAATATTCTTATTACAACATCTTATAATAACAACAAGTTGTTATCAACAGGTCCTCGTAGACACTTCGTCTCAGGACCATTTTACTCATGTAGAGTCATACGCCGCCATGTTACCTATCCAACGGTAACTTAAGCATCACAAATTATAAATACTAATAATGTAAAACAACTTCAAATTTAAAACATTTAAAGGGTTTCTACCCATATATTTTGGTGGCTACTAGCATGTACAAACCGTTTGCACTGATGATGGATTGTTTAATCCGAAAACGTTTTGCAATGTGTTTGTGATAGCCCGTTTGGGGCATTTTTATATACCTTTTATAAAGGATTTTAAACAAAATTTTTTTGTGATATATGGTATACAGCCAGTTACAGGAACTTAGTTTCCTCGTGGAATTTTTAGAAAATATTTGTTGAATGGGCAAAAAACAAAATCTATATCTTAAATCTCAATATTATGCAAAATACGTAATTACTATAAAATTGCAAAAAATCCCGACTTTACTCCTAAGTACCTACACAAGATTAAGGCATTGATTATAAACCACTACGTAGGTAGTTGTTTAATCAATGATTAAGGTTAGTTAGAATTATTGAGTATTCTATTGTATATAAACACTCTATAGCAGAAAGTATTATTTTTTGTATTAAATATAATAAAGGATAAATAAATACCCAATAAAACAAGAAACAAATTAAAAAACACAAAATTTTAGCAAATAATGACACAATTTTTTGTGAAAAACAACGAAACTTAAAAAAATTGATGACGTAAAAGAATTTTTGTAAAAATTTTATTTTATGACTAACATAATTTTTTTATTTCAGAACTTTGTTTTCGTCTGAAATCCAGAATATGGGGAGAAAATAAACGCAGTAGGACAAACGGCACTATTTTAAAATAGTTTTGTATTGTCTATTATAAATAAATAAATTGTATAAGTTTATATACTTTAGTTTAATTTTATGCCCAAATCGATTTAAATATCGTGTTTATATGGGATTAAGCCATAAATGATTTTAACTAAAATTACATTTTTAACTACTGTTCTATGAACTTATAACTTGAACTGTGTTCAAGAAGATGATAAAGGAACTGGAAGAAATCAGGGTTAAAAATAAAGTAAACAGAATTAAACAAGATATGAAAAGAAATAACATAGCAATTACTGGTCAACCAGTGGTCTCAACAGATGAAACATTAAAAAAAAATAACGTAACAGCTTTTGTACAAAAGCACCTAAGAAAGGACGTCGTGATAGAATCTGCAATGAATCTAAAAAACAATATATGTCTGATAAAAAAAGGATTAAGTCAAAAAAAACAAGGTAGTGAAAGAAAAAAGCAAACTCAGATTTCTTACTGGAGAAAAGGCCTTCATCAACGATGACCTGATTGAAAAGAAAAGACACATGAGGCAGGAAATTGTAAATAATGGCAAGAAATGTAAAGTTAAAGGTGAAATAGGGTACAAGAAACTAACTGTCTTCTTCTTCTTCTTTGAGTACCGTGCCCAAGTTTTTGGCGTGGGTAGCTTCCATGACGATTTGCCGATATCGTTTTCGATCTTGCACGGCATGTAATAATTTATCTGCTGATAAGCCAGTCAATTGACGAAGGTTTGGGAGCCATGAGTATTTCTTTCTGCCAATTCCTCTTCTTCCGCCGATCTTTCGTTGAGTATTAACTGCATTATCCTGTTTTTACTTCCTCTCATTATATGCCCCAGATATTCGAGTTTTCTCTTTTTTATTATCTTTATTAAGTTACCTTTACCTTGACCTACTCTGTTCAAGACTTCTCTGTTTGAAATGTGTTGAACCCATGATATTCTGAGCATTCTACGATATAACCACATCTCGAAGGCTTCTAATTTGTTCATTATGTTAACGTTTATAATCTTGGTTTCGTATCCATACAGTAATACAAGATACACATAACATTTTAGGAACTTAATTTTCAGCTGTAAGTTCAGCTGAGAATTTTTCAGAATAGATCTAAGTTACACAAATGCTCCTCTTGCAATTTTATACGAGTTTTAATTTCTTTATCCGGATTTAGTGTCTCGTTTATCCAACATCCTAGATATTTAAAATGGTTACCTTTTGTTACAAACAGTAGGTGGGTAGATACTACTGTTTGTAGATTTAGAGAAGGCATACGATACGGTACCTTTGAAAAAACTGTTTCAAACATTGACGAAAGTAGGTCTCAGTAGAGAGTATTTGAATGCTATCGAAAATATATACAAAAATGCAAGAAGTGTCGTTAAAGAAGGAAACTTTATATCTGAATCATTTCCAATAACAAAAGGGCTTAAACAAGGATGTTGTCTATCTCCGACCTTATTTAAAATATATATTTAATCATCGCTAGAGCAGTGGAGGAAACAAGTATCCGGAATGGGAATAGACATAGGCGATGGTAAATGGTATGTTCTACAGTGGATATCAACAAGTTGAATATGATTATTTTTGATGTCCTGTGAGTTTTTTTCTGTATGAGTAACAGTGAAGAAAACGTAAAACGAATAATTTTTACATTTAACTCCTACCTGTATTTGAAGGATTTTAATATAAAAACAAAATAGAAAAATTTAGAATATCTTATCGATGTAAATTCAAGAGAATAAAGAAGTGAAAATTTTCATACGTATCTGAATTTTAGCATAAAATATTCCACATCGGTTCCAGCCACACTTTGAAAATTTAATGGGGTGAGGCGCATATTTTGCTTCTCTATCAACTTGAGTATATATTCTCAAGTCGCAGATTAGATATGTCATACGCCGCATACAATTTTCTATCGGGAACTTTAGTATGTCCATAAAATATGCACGGTAATGTTGAATTTATTTATGCATTTCATACACAACGTTGTTAAGGAAAAAGTGATTTTAAAATGGAAACCTCTGGTAAAGAGGTGGGCGACAGAAACGGCCTTAGGTTATTTTAAGACTTTATTATGATTATTTATTATTAAATTGTATATCATTACGTATATTAACCCCTTAACGTACACATTAATTTTGAAGTTATGGTCAAACAATGATCGAATTTTTTTTTAGTAAAAATGTTTTGTTTTGGTTATAATTGAATAAAAAAAATATTTTCAGTGACGTAGAACCTATACTTTTGCTGGGGCACAGCCACCTTTACTTCCAAGCCATGAAGTAGAAATTTGGCAACAACGCGTGGTAGTCCGACTATGGTTTGTTTTGTTTAACATTTCATATAGGAAGGCTTGTAAAGTTTGTTGAATTTAGTGTTTTTTTAACTTTATTCGATTGTTTTATTTGTAAATTGTGTTTAAATCAATTAGAAAATATTAATATAAGTGAAATTTAATTAAATTTAGAACTTTTAGAAGATTCTTAATGACAATTTTAAAGGCAAGTATAAATATAACCTACAAAACAAACTGAAAATAATAATACTTTTGCTTTTTGTTACAAAATATGTAAACTAAAAACAACAATAATAATACTTTTGTTTTTTGTTACAGATGCTCTGGCATTGTTGTGTACCTGGTTGCAAAACCAATTATGCCAGTACTTTAAAAACGAAACAGGCAGAAAGTACGTTTTTGTTTCCCAAAGATCCCCAAAGAAGGTATACTGGGTTATGCTCTATTCATAGAGAAGGCTGTACAATTACCAAATCTTCCGTAGTATGTGCTAAACATTTTCATGAAGATGATATTCAGCGGACTGAACAATGAGAAGATAAAGATGGAAATGTACACATTGAAAAGTTAATATTTCCCAAATTAAAAGGCAATGCAGTTCCTAATATATTTCCTGAAGTGCCATCGTATGTAACTTGTCATCGTACTAAAGAAAGAAGGAATCCCGAAGACAGAAGAAACTTTTTGCATAAGAAGAGGGAACAAGAGATAACATAATTATGACAATTAGACTTAGACAATAATATCCCATTGAAAATCTGGACAAGTAAAATTACAAGTGACTGTGTATATTTCTATGTATTAAACATTAATCAGTTGGGACACAAGTGTGATAATATTTGTTTAATATGTAGTGTAATAGTTAGCAGTAATTTTAGTGTAATCGTCAATGTAGGTAAGAATAGATTAAGTGGTAATGATTTGAAATGGATTTTACAATATAGTAAATTAACAAGATGGTCACAATTAGAGAACTTACTTTCTCATTTAGATCTGCTTTTTAGATAAGTGATAACAAATTTGAGTATTACATTCAAAAATCTTTTGAGAATATAGACTATTTTAAATCCATATACAAGTTATAAATGGTATGTTACATTCAACACATTTTTCATGTATACCTCTTTTAACTTGGTCTATATAACAACAAACCTATTCATATTTAAAATTGCTACTTTCGTATACCTAAGTATGAAAATTCAACAAAAGTTATAAGTAAATAGTAAAATATTTAATTTTCAATTAGATTAATTTAGAACCATATTTATATTGTGTCTGATTTCTTAGGATGAATTTTTTAATCATAATAGTTCACTAAGTTTTACTTAACAAATTTTATATCTTTTGTATTTTTAATAATCTTTTTAAATGTCGTGTTAATGTATTGTGTTATTTATATGCTTAAGTACTTAATATTTAAAATTTCTAGAGATTCTTGACTGCATTTGATTGTAAGATTAACTGTTTGACACTGTATTTTAAGTGCAATAAATTTTACTCTAGTGATTATTTTATTGATAATATAACCTAAATAATAATAAAACTTTATATATATTTACTAGGTATATATAAGGTTTTATTAATTTAATTTCCCTAAAAATATTTCTGTAATGAATTGAAGTTTTCAAAATATCAGTTTCCTAAAATTCAAATTAGTTTAATATTCTGGTAGACCTTACAGCTGATTATCATACTACCGACGTCATAGAATGCGGTGTTGCCTTTTTTACTTCATGGCTTGGTAGTAAAGGTGGCTGTGGCTGGGGGCTTAAGTAAAATATTTATTTTTGTTTTCATACATACACTTCTTCTTCTTTGAGTGCCTCTCCTATCGGAGATTGGACATTATTATGGCGATTATAATTTTATTTAGTGCTGTTTTGAATAATTCATTAGTGGTACAGCCAAACCACTCTCTTAAATTTCTCATTCAGTACATTTTTCTACGGCCTGGATTTCGGCGTCCTTGGATTTTTCCTTGCATTATATTTTGTAGGAATGTATACTTTTGTCCTCTCATCAGGTGGTCTAAGTATTCAGGTTTTCTCTTTTTTATGTTCATAACTTCTTTATCGTTATTTATTCTGCGTAGTACCTCTTCATTTGTAATTTTATCCACCCAACTTATTTTTAGTACACGGCGGTAGCACCACATCTCAAAGCTTTTAAGATTTTTAATATTCCTCTGTTTAAGAGTCCATGCCTCAGCACCGTAAAGCAAAATACTAAATACGTAGCATTTTAACATTCTAGTTCGTAGATGAACACTAATATCACGATTAAAAAATAATTTTTTCATTTTTATGATGGTAGACCTGACAATTTCAATACATCTTTTTATTTCGTGATTTTGGTCACCTGTTTCATTCATAAGGGTTCCCAAGTATTTGTATTTGCTTACTTGTTCAAGTTGGGTACCGTTGTAATGTCCTGGATGTGAACCCTAAGGATGCTTATCCCTGCGAGCGGCTGCAAGGAATACTGGTCCCACTAGTCTGGAGGGCTGGCTCGCCTTCGTGGATATACGAGAAGGTAAGGAACTTCGGAATAGGGGTTAAGGACTTCTAGGTCTTAGGAGTAATGTCTCTTAAAAGACTAATGAGTCTTTTTTGCGAAGGGAGTAATGTAATGTAAACATAGCAAGAGAATAAAGAATAGAAAAAATAAGGGCTAAGTAGCATAGAGAGGATAACAATTATTCAAAATAATTATTATAGATTTCAACTTCGATACAATAAAGTATACAGGTTAATCTATACAAAGAAAAGCAATTTAACCCAGTTAGTTGCATGACACGAGCCAGTATCAGTTGCAACAATTGTTCAAAATAGAAATTAGTCACGTTTTAATAAACATAGACTTACGCTGGAAAATATTAACAGCGCCGACCTGGTTTAAATCATAAGGACTCAGCAAAATAAACTAGGAATTTTCGCGGGACATAGAAACTAAGAAAATTTGTCAACCTGTCAGTCAGTAATAGCTGGGCACCGTGACTGCCCGCTCAGGCAGTGATCGCCGGCTCCGGGTCGGACGCGATACCGTCCAGTACGCGATCAGTAATAGCGAGTCAGTCAGTATCTCTGGGCGGGGCTGTTAAGGCGAGAGGCGACAGCAGGTGCGGATTACGCGCGATTGTTATATTTCGACGGGGTATAGTTCCGTATAAGTGTCGGGTACTGAAAAAAAATCCGATTTCCAGAGAAACTGAAGGGCGTATCATTAGCTAGAGCCTAAATACGCGAAAGGTAACAAAATTCTATATACTAACCCGAGTAAATTATAGTATTACAGATTGTCACCCCTTCACTTTCTTGCTAAGATCTCTTCTCGTCTCCCTTCGCGCCGAATGAGTTATTATTAATTATATCTGACAGCTTGTTAACTTAATTGTAAACCACATAGTATATTCAATACATTTGTAGACTCTAAATTTGGTTTTTTATGTTCCTTACGACCGATTCAGACAGAGACCAGAAGAGTACCAAATTTCGGCTTATACATTTATCTGGCTTCTAAAGTAAGCCCATGGACTCAAACTCTTTACAGGACCTGAGACCTAGAAGTCCTTAACCCCTGTTCCGAAGTTCCTTACCTTCTCGTAAATCCACGAAGGCGAGCCAGCCCTCCAGACTAATGGGACCAGTATTCCTTGCAGTAGCTCGCAGGGATAAGCATCGTTAGGGTTCACATCCAGGACATTACACCGTTATTCAAGGTCATATATTTGGTTTTTTTGACGTTCATCTTTATGCCGTAGTTATTACATATCGCATTCATACTTTCAACTAAATGTTGTAGATCTTCCGCTGTTCTTACCATTATTACAGTGTCGTCAGCATATCGAATGTTACTGATAACTTCTCCATTGACTATTATCCCTTCGTTTGCATGTGAGAAAGATTCTTGGAATGTTTGTACGTTGTAGATATTAAAAAAGAGCGGTGAAAATATACAACTGTCGTACTTCTCTACGTATTTGTATTGCTTTCGATGTTTGGTCTTTTATTTTTGTATTAGCTTGCTGATTCCAGTACAGATTTAATATTATTTGTAGGTCTCTGGTATCGATGTTCTCACCCTCCAGGATTTCTTTGAGTTGATTCTGGCGTACTCTGTTAAAGGCCTTTTTAAAGTCTATAAAGCAGGCGTGTACCACTTGGTTAACATCTAGACATCTCTGCATTAGGACGTTTAAGGTAAAGAGAGCTTCTTTTTTACCTAATCTTTTTTTGAATCTCATTTGTGTATCATTAATATAGATATCTAACTTTTGATAGATTCGGTTGTGGATGACTCTAAAGGCCGTATGACACTATGCATTTTCTTGTATCATTTCTTATATCGTTTCTAATATAAAAAAAATGGATAGTGTCATACAAGCGTATAGTTTCTTTTATCAGAAACGATACAAGAATTTGTGTCTGCTGCATTTTCGTGTACAAGAAATGCGCCAATTTGTACGCAAAGCCGCAAAAACGTAAAACGTCTGTCATATTGGCAACTGGAGGAGAACTTTGATATACAATTACACGTAAACATCAGAGAAAAGAGTCCACCAACAATAACCAAGATTAAAACATCAGTAGCCAAATTAAAAAACAATAAATCACAGGGATTGGATCAAATAGCATCGGAACTACTGAAAGTAGGAGGAGATGTTTTATTAAAAACAATGCATAACCGATGATGAGTTTAAAGATTATTTTATATCTCCAAATAAGAGAGTAGAATTCTAAGAGCATGCCATTCAAAACATAATTTAAAAAAACAAATAAATTAAATATATATATATATATATATATATATATATATATATATATATATATATTATATATATATATATATATATAAGCGAGGTTCCTACAGCCTCTGCCGTTTCTCGCATTTCGACCGCCATCGTTTTCTGTCCATCCATTCGTCTTCTCTGATGGCTCTATCTCTCATTATGTGCCGTACATTTTCTTCCCAGGCAACTGAAGGCCTTCCCCTTCTTCTTCTTTGTTGTGGTATGTAATTTAAAGCTTTCTTTGGCCATCTATCTTCATTCATTCGTTTCACGTGACCATACCACACTAGTTGTCTCGTTTCAATTCTATCTACACTGGAATATACAGTATTTGTCCTCCTTCTAATATCTTCATTCCTGATGTGATCTTTTTTGGATATACCACACGCTCTCCTTAGAAAATCCATTTCTACTACTTCTATTATTTTTCTATCCTTCTGCGTTATCTGCCAAACCTCTGCCCCATAAGTCATAATAGGCTCTACAAAGGTTCGATAGATTGTCAATTTCGTTTCTTGTCTAATATCTTTAGACCAAAGTAGAGAGTTTAGAATGTTTACCACTTTTTTCCCTGCTGTGTTCTGTTTTCGATGTCTCTTTTGGTAGTGCCTTCTTTAGATATTATAGATCCGAGATATTTATATTCATTGCATGTTTTTGTGTTTCTAATTTCTAACTCTGGATCTTCTTCACCATCTCCTATTTTAAGATACTCTGTCTTCGTCATATTCATATTGAGGCCCCATTTTTCATATTCTTTCTTAAGTTTTCCAAACATGTAGTCCATGTCTTCCTCGTCATTCGCTACGACTACCTGATCATCTGCGAAAAATAAAGCTGTTAGACATTCACCACCGCCTATGTCTATTCCTATTCCGGATACTTGTTTTCTCCACTGCTCTAGCGATGATTGAATATATATTTTAAACAGGGTCGGAGACAGACAACATCCTTGTTTAAGCCCCTTGGTTATTGGAAATGATTCAGATATAAAGTTTCCTTCTTTAACGACACTTCTTGCATTTTTGTATATATTTGCGATAGCATCCACATACTCTCTACTGAGACCTACTTTCGTCAATGTATAAAATAGTTTTTTCAAAGGTACCGTATCATATGCCTTCTCTAAATCTACAAACAATAGGTGGGTAGATAGATTCCTTGCCTTCCGTTTTTCGATTACCTGCTGCAGAACGAATATATTATCAATGCACGATCTTCCTGCCCGAAATCCATTTTGTTCCTCTATGTCTTCATATTCTGATTCAATTCGTTTTTTTTATTATTCGACCGTACAACCTCCCCACTGAGCTAGTAACAGTTATTCCTCTATATTTAGAGCAATTGCGTTTATCCCCTTTTTTGTATATTGAGCTGATGTATCCAACATTCCAATCATCAGAGATATTTTGTCCTTTTAAGCATTTATTAAATAGTTTAACCATCATCTCGTGTAATATTTTTGGTCCATATTTTACCAACTCAATTGGGATGTCTCCAGGTCCTGCTGCTTTACCGTTTTTCGATCTTTTGAGGGCATCGCTTAACTCTCCGGTTGTTATCTCAATTATTTGTGTATGTTCAGATATTTCTTCCATTTCGATATCTTGGAATTTACGTCTATCCTCTGTCAATAAGACCTCATAATGCTGTTTCCACTGTTTCAGATCTATTAATTTTAAGTTAGATTTTTCCTTTCCTTCCCTCCGGAGAGACTTTATCACCTTCCACGCTTGCCCAACTCTTGTTCCACCCATATACCTATCCACCTCTGTACATCTTCGATCCCACATTTCATTTTTACTTTTCACTACTTCTCTTTTTACATCTCGATTTAATTTCGTATATACCTTGTGATCTTCCTCCTTTCTCGTTGACATCCATTTCTGATAAGCAGTTTTCTTCTTGTTTACTAACGTTTGCATATTCTCCGACCACCATTCTTGATTTTTTGTTTCATGTTTGTCTTTATACCCCAAAGCTTCACTTGCAGCCTCATGAATGTACTTTTTAAGTTGTTGGTATAATTCTTCCGCTGTTATATTTTCTCGATCCACATTTTGTAATTTTGTGGCCAGTCGTAATTTGTAAAGAAATTTTGTTGAATCTTCTTTTAAGCTTTCTAGGTTATATTTAGGAGATGTTACTTTTTGTCCCTTTTCTATATTCTGTACCTGAGTGTTATTGTTTTTGCGATAGTTAACTATCACATTGGCCATAAGTAAATGATGGTCGGATCCACATTCTGATCCACGGTATACCCTTACGTCAGTTGTTTTCAGCTGGGAAGTTTGACGTTGGATTACAAAGTCGATTATTGAGCGCAGATTCCTAGTAGGTTGTATCCATGTAAATTTGTGGATGTCTCTATGTTGAAAAAATCCATTCATAATTATTACAACCAAATTATTTATTATTTCTGTCTTCCAACCTGTTTAATATATTCAAAAATTGTGGTTTCCAATTTAGTTTTAATATTGGGACATTTAATTTCTTTTATTTTTGCACCACAGTATTTTAAAAAGTAATTAGTAGTATATGTCTTGGGGTCCTTAGGTACTGCAGTTAATTTTTTATAGGTGTCAAAATTTCGACCAATCATGTGCCAAATCACATACAATTTCCTGTAAAAGAACTTGCATAGTGTCATACAGGGCAAAAATGTACGTGCAAGAAACGATACAAGAAAACATAAATAACATTTTATATCAGAAACGATATAAGAAATGATACAAGAAAATGCATACTGTCATACGGCCTTAAGAAATATTTTAAGCAGATGATTGATCAAGGAGATTGTTTGATGATCTGAACATTGTATTGCCTTAATTTTCTTTGGTATGGTGACAAATGGTGACAAATAGTTTGAAGATCAAAGCAGAGAAAGAGAATCATTGAAAAGTAGACACGACTCATTTAATCTCCACAAGAAGATGAAAGAGGCAGCAGGAATGAACAAACCCAAGAGATCAGGACATATGACTGATGATCATGGCTACCCGGTATTAGATATGGAACAAACAAAGAATATATGGAAGAGATACGTTGAGAAGACATTCGATGACGACAGAGATAACACCCAGAAAACTATGGAATACAACACAGGATCACCAATTACTCAAGACGAAGTTAAAGCCGCAAATAAAGCAACCAAAGAAGGTAAAGCACCAGGGCCCGACAACTTTCATTCAGAATTTCTAAAAATCATGGAAGACGAAGGGGTATAATGGCTGGCGACGTTCAATAAAATATATGACTCGGGAAAATCCCAGAGAGCTGGTTAAAATCTAATTTATTGCTATTAATGCGAATAGCATCGTATTATCAGTCTAATGAACCACATTCTTAAGGCCTTATTAAATATAATACACAGAATTTATCAGAAATGCGAGTCACAGATCTCACGAACGCAGTTTGAATTCAGGGATGCGTTAGTTACAAGAGAAGCCTTGTTCGCGGTTCAGGTATTATTTCAAAGGTGCAGAGACGTCAACTGCGATATTAGTGTATGCTTTATCGACTACCAGAAAGCTTTCGACAGAATCAAGCACGATGAGCTCATGGATATACTAAAGGCAACTGATTTGGAAAACGAAGACCTTCGAATAATCAAGAACATATATTACAACCAATCAGCAATCATTCAAGTGAAAGACCAAATAACAAAGGAAGTTGCAATAAAGAGAGGAGTACGACAGAGTTGAATACTCTCTCCCCTATTATTTAACGTCTATTCGGAACACGTCATGAGCCAGACCGTAGAGCATATCGAAGATTGTATTCTCATAAATGGTGAACGCCTGAATACCATCAGATATGCAGACGACACCATTCTCTTTGCAGAGAGTCTAGAAGGTTTACAGACACTAGTAACGCAGTTGTAGAGTCAGTCAGGAGTACGGGCTTGATTTTAATATCAAGAAAACAAAGTACATGGCCATCAATAAGAAGCATATTCCACCCAGTCAATTACTGGTAGATCAGCAACAAATAATCCAAGTGCCCCGTTACTACTATTTAGAAACCACCATAAACGACCAATGGGACCACTCAGTTGAGATAAAACAGAGAACTGAAAAAGCCAGGTCAACGTTTCTCAGAATGAGCAAGATATTTAAGAGCCACGACCTACCCTTAAAAACAAAAATCCGTTTATTGAGATGCTACGTGTTTACAGTGCTACTCTATGGGGTTGAATTCTGGACACTAACCGAGGCATCCATGGGAAAACTCGAGGCGTTTGAGATGTGGTGTTATGGACGGATACTGAGGATCTCCTGGGTGGACCGAGTAACAAACATTGAGGTTCTACGTCGAATGGATAAGACATGTGAAATTATATCCACAGTAAAACAGCGCAAGCTAGAATATCTTGGACATATAATGCGAAACGACCATAGATATAACCTGCTGCAACTTATAGTACAGGGAAAGGTCTATGGAAAGAGGGGACCAGGAAGAAGAAGAGTATCATGGCTCGCTAATTTACGAAAATGGTTTTCCTTGACCACTTTAGGACTATTTCGAGCTGCGGTCAATAAAGTTAGAATTGCCATGCTAGTTGCCAACATCCGTAACGGATAGGCACCACAAGAAGAAAAATGGTTACAAACGTAAATAGCAACCATTCTTGAGGTATTATACTAGTACTGTATATTGAATTGAGCAGATGTACCTACTATTATGGTTACGGATTTAACATTCAAAAGGTTTAACAGTTCTGTAGGGATTTTATCAGGTCCATTTGCTTTTCCACTTTTAGCGTTTCTTAAGGCGTATTCTACTTCTTCTTTCCATATGTCTGGCCCAGTTGTATTGATTATCTGAGTTAAGTTTTTTCTATCGTCTTTAAATAGTTCATTCAGGTATTCTGTCCATCTTTTTATTTTATTCTCTAGATCTACAATAAGATTTCCATCTTTGTCCTTATGTTTACCTATTTGTAATTTCTTTATGCTTCCTGTTATATGTTTTACTTTTTTATGCATATTAAACGCATTGTACTTTTTCTCACTTTTTTATGTGTTTGTTTCTTTTTTATGTGTTTTATTTCTTTGTATTTGTCCATCGAGGAGGTAATTTAAAAAAGTTGTTAGTTATTACGAAGTAACTATTATTATTAAAGTCGACCTTCGTGACCATACCAAAAAAAGTAAATGCCAAGACATACGAAGACTACAGAACAATTAGCCTAATGAGCCACTGACTTTAAACGTTTTTGAAAGTGATACACGGCAGAATATATAAAAAATGCCAAGAAGAAGTATCATGGACGCAGTTTAGATTCCGCGATTTCTTAGGGACCAGACAGGCTCTATTCGCTATCCAAGTGCTTATGCAAAGATGCAGGGATGGTAATTGTGATGTTTATACTTGTTTTATCGACTAAAAAAAGGCATTTGGTAGAGTAAAGCATGATAAACTTATAAACATGAAAGAAGTGGGGTTAGATGATAGTATTTATATTACAACCAAACAGCCAATATTAAAGTGGATGACCAATAGACAGAGGCAGTCTTTATAGATAGAGGAGTGAGGCAATGATGCATTCTGTCCCCGGTGTTATTTAATATATAATCTGAATATATCTTCGAGCAAGCGCTAGGAGAACTACAAGAAGGCGTATTAGTCAACGAAATGCGTCTAAACAACATTATATATGCCGACGACGCAGTAGTTTCTGCAGATAGTCTGGACGGTTTGCAAAGAATAATGTCGCGTATATCAGATATAAGTAGAGAACACGGACTTGATCTTAATACGAAGAAAACAAAGTACGTGATAGTCAGTAAGCGCGCAATATTAAATACACAGCTTTTGATAAACCAACATCCAATTGAAAGAGTGGACAGCTACACATACCTTGGTACCAACATTAACAGCCAATGGAATTACTCCAGTGAAATAAAACAACGCATAGGAAAAGCGAGATCAGCGTTCATAATGATGAAGTCTTTTTTTAGAAATCACGATTTACCACTTGCTACCATAATCTCTCCCATTAGATGCTATGTATTTTCTACGTTATTATACGGAGTAGACGCCTAGACACTTTCCGAAGCTTCTTTAAGAAAACTCGGGGCATTCGAGATGTGGTGTTACAGACGTATTTTAAGAATTTCATGGGTGGATCGTGTGACTAATGTTGAAGTCCTAAGTAAAATAGGTAAGGAATTCGAGATTATTAACACCATCAAAGAGCGCAAACTAGAATATCTTGGCCACGTTATGAGGAATGAACAGAGATACGGCTTGTTATAACTTATTTTTCAGGGTAAGGTATTTGGAAAGAGAGGAGCAGGAAGAAGAAGAATATCTTGGCTTCAAAACCTGAAAAAGTGGTTTAATACATCGACAACCGGACTATTCAGAATAACAGCAAGCAAAGTTAGGATAGCCATATTGATCGCCAACATCCGGAACGTATAGACAACGTAAGAAGGAGAAGAAGTTATTACGAAGTCTTCGCTCTGGCAAAATTGAATCAATCAATTTCCTCTGCCATTTCTGTTTCCAAGTCCATAGTTTCCTACTTGTTCTCCTACCTTACCTTGACCCACCTTGGCATTAAGATCGCCCATTATTATGTTAATGTGTTGCATTTTTATAGTTTTCGGCATTTCTTCTAAATCATTGTGGAATTGTTCTATTTCATTATCTGCTGTTGGTGCATGGACTTGAATAAGATTTATTAAGTAATGTCTTTCTTTAATTTGTGTTTTTTAGAACAAACTGTATAAACAACTCATGTTGAAAAAATTGTCCTAGCATGAATGGGATGCTAATGAATGCTTACTGATCATAATATATCGACTAATAGTCCAATACAATATAGACTATGGTTGTATAGATTATTTAGCCACATCAAATAATTTATTTCAATCTTTAAACTCTGTTTACAACATTTCTTTTCCAATACACTTAGTTTTTTCCATTACACTTTAATCCAGTCCCGCTGAAATTCTCTATGGTAAATCACAATAACTCCCCCTTAATCTTTAGTAGAAGCAACTACTATATAAGACTAGAACAATTTCATCGAATTTAACAAACCCAGTTTTAAATCTACTGACGTCACCAATACCTCGATTCGTAAACCAGCTTAGAAGTTTACTTTTATCCCTGCCAAGACACAAAGCTATCTCAAACACTATAAAATTAGAATCCCCGCCATACTCTAGAACCCCTTTTTTTATAAGCACTTTCCTCTGTAAATTTAATAATCAACAGACAAATAATATCATTATTTGACAAGCTTTCAAGAATATTGTAAATATATACGATGATAATAAGGTGTTTATTACCGATGCATCCCGAAACGCACATAAAGTTGTCTATTCTGTAACTCTAAATCATGGACGTATAAATAAAGATGGACTGGGTATGCCCTGCACTCTGTTCGCCTAAATTTGAAGTCGAAAAGTTTATTGGCGCGGGGAAAGAGGCGAGGTGATAGACTGTGACATTACCTTTTAAGTCATCGGCGTACCTTCCAATAATTGAAAGGTATTTGAAACAGTTTTTTCATTTAAATAAATAATGACTATTGGTTTGATTGCTTTTATTTTTAGTATCGTAAACATATAAAATATTTCGAATAAGTGAGAAACAACGAACGATAAATAATTTTAATTTTCAGTGTATAGAAATAAATATATTTATAAAAATTGATTTACACAAAAGAATAAAGATGGTGTAAATAAAATAGCAAAGTACTTTATATAATATTTTATTTAAACTAAATTAATACAGAAGCAATAAAAAGGTTAAAAAATTCTTCCCCAAACATTAACCTGTTCAGTGTATTGAGTATGTTCTTCTCTTATCCAGTGAGTGATACGTTGAAAAAATGTAGTGAATTATGGTTTATTGCTCCAGATTAATTGTTATTTGGCAACATTAGAAGTCATGTTCGACATAGCAGTAGGCAGAAGAAAGATAAAAGTTCAGGAATATGTATTGAAGAAAATATTAATAAACGTAAAAAAAACATAAACTATTATTTAACAAAACATGAACATCAAACCACATATACAACAATATATAAACACATTAAACCTTATGGATGGGTTAGGTCTCTAAAATAGAAATATGCTTTATTGTCACTGAAAATTGTACAATTTTATGAACAAAACTTAAAAAGGTAAAAAAAATAACAATAACAATTAAAATTTACTAATATTACAAAAATGGTCAATGTCATATAAAAGAAGATAATAAAATTTACAATTCATTGCAAAATCTAACTAAATTGTAAATTGCATAATAAAACCTTAGGAAGTACCTAGTTTACAAATAAGTTTTAGTTGCTGCATTTGATACCCAAATATATAATACTTTAGTTTGCTTGTACCTAAACGTACTGTAATTTCTTAATTTCTCGTTAAGAAACTCTTCCACTGAATAATATGGTCTTTCATATAGATAGGCTTTTATTAATTTACAGAACTTAAGGAAAGAAGTTGTAGATTTAAGTTGCAAAGGGAATTAATTGTATAATTTTTTTGCCGAATATAATATAGATTTATTTACTAACTCAGTGGACGAAATCGATAAATACATATCAAAGGTTGAATTTCTGGTGGACAATTTATGATTGGGTCTTGCTGAAAAAACATGTAGGTGTTTAACCAATTAAGAAAACAGTTTCTAGAATATACAAAGAGGGAAAAGTTAAAATCCCGTGATTTGTTATGTAGCTTCTAAAATGTATTATTTTACTGAGGCCAAAAAGATACCGTATTGCTCTTTTTTGTAATTTAAAAATAACATTATATTGGGTAGCTGTACTAGAACCGCAAAAAGGAAGGCCATATCGAAGATGAGACTCGAACAAAGAAAAATATGTTATTTTGGAAGATGCTAAATTCAGCTTCGAAACAGATCGTATTGCATAGCTGGCTGAGATTAGTTTCTTACTTAACAAATCGATATAAAGGAACCATTTAAGGTTTCTGTCTGTAAAAATACCATGACATTTTAAAGAAACAACGATACTGATCTGGCTGTTATTAATAAGCAAGGGTTAAAGAGCTCCTTTATAGGATAATGCTACTGTCTTATTCATGTTAAAAGAAAGTAAATTATAGTCGGACCAGGTTTTTATTTTAAGTTGATCAGAAGTTTTAATTGCATGAAAAGCAAAATATAAGAAAAAGTATAGGACCCAGTACTCTCTCTCTCTCTACTCTCTCTGCATGACTGAAGAAAAAAAAACGATGTCCTTCATTTATTGCAAACCCACTCTGGACAAAATTGAAAAGAGATCTCTAATCTTCATTGGTATTTTAATGCTTTTCAACATAAAGTTACTAGTGATCCAGATCCAGAAACCCACAACTACAATGATGGCGAGTGTGATTGCTTGGAGCATGAGCCAAAAAATTATCAAATCTAAATTTTTTGTACTCCTCATTATTTTTTTTAGTGGGTACCGTTTAATATTTTTTATTTCTAAGATATTGTTAGTTTGAGAAAAGTTAATATCTCACATCTTTTTTCATAAAACGCGATATCTCCAATAGACACATGGCCATATATATTGTTAATGCAAATCAATAAAAATAATGTTAATTAACGTTTTATTTCTCTAAATCTAACTTTAATTAATTAATTTCAGGATTTGCACAGCTGTACATTACAATTAAGTGGGTAACTTTGTAGTACAATATTTAAGTTACGATTAATTTTACAATTTCACAAAAAAAATTAAAATCATTTACAATTTGTTTAAAATATTAATATCCTTAAGATAATTTTTTTTTTAATTTTTAACATATAATCCACATCAACCACGCAGGGTTATTAGTGGAGTAACATACACAAGAATTCATTTTATTTACATTAAATAGATGTATATAAACGTAAATCTTTTAAATAATTTATTACATGGTCAGTGTTTATGGTTAATGTGGTTTTGATGTCATCAGAGATTCCATATTTTCTTCTTGCTTCTTCGTGGTACTGGAAGTCAATCAGAATATTCTTCACCGTCAATGGGAGAGAACAGTTTCTGCAGGTTGAAGAAGATTCTTGGTTGATTAAGAACTTATGGGTCAGTGCAGTGTGTCCAATTCTTAGTCAGTTAATTATTACTTGGTCCCTTCTATTGGATGGATTATTCAAGATGGTCTTCACAAGGGGATAAATCTCATATAGTTTGGTTCCTGAATCTTTCCAGTAGTCTTGCCATATGTTCATACAGTGGTCTTTAATTAGGTTTTTGAGATCGGACTATGGGTAATTTATTGATTTGTTTGTGTATTGTGAGTTTATTCGACTTGTGTTTGCTAGGCTATCCACTTTCTTATTTCCAGCTATTCCTACATGCGACGGTACCCAGATAAATGCTACCTCTTTTCGATTTGATTGAATTATATTTATCTCATTTTTTATAGCCCGAAATATTGGATTTGTAGGGTATATTTGGTTTACACCTAATAGAGCATTTAATGAGTCAGTGATGATGACACATTTATTCTCACTATGCGTTTTGAAGAAAATTAATGCTTCAAAAAGGGCTGTGGCCTCGCCTGTGAGGATGTAGAAGTTAGTAGGTATGGATATAGTTTGATAAGTATATTTACAATAGTATGCAGCAGCTTGTCCGTCATGAGTTTTAGAGGCATCACTGAAAATTTGGAGGTAATTAGGATAATCAGATATCACTTCGGAGTACAAGTGTTTAATGAAAATGGGATTTGTAGTTGATTTGGGGTATTTTGTGCGGGTTAAGTCAATGGTAACTGGTTGGATTGTCCATGGAGGAAAATTTACACTGACTTGTAGAGATCGATTTAGCTTATCCATGTCAAAGTTAGAGGATTTTATTCGTTCTATAAGGGGAGTACTATTTTTAGTTAGTTTTGTAGAAGCAATACTGGGATGGCAAATTTGGGAGAATACTGGATGTTGTTTCTGTGCTGATATTTTGCCTATATAGTTTAGGGATAGTTGTTGGCGTCTAATATGCAGAGGGGGTTCTCTCGCTAAAACTTGTAAGCTACTAATAGGGCTAGTTCTGAAGGCACCCAGTGCTAATCTCAAAGCTGTGTTTTTAGTTTTTTTAAAGCAGTTTTGCTTGCAGCACCGTAAGATATGCAACCGTAATCTAATTTACTTCTAATAAGTGACTTGGAAAGGCTAATTAATGTTTTACAGTCAGCACCCCAAAATTTATTAGATAATATTTTAAGTATGTTTAACCGGTTTTGGCATGCTTGTTGTAATTTATTAATATGCACATTCCAATTTAATTTTCTATCGAAAGTTAGGCCTAAAAAACTGACTTCCGTTGACTGCTTTATAGGTAAATCATTTAATGTTAAATTAATTGTATGGTGAGTGTTATTTTTACTAAAAAATACGTATTGAGTTTTTTCTGCAAAAAAATTGACTCCGGTTTGTAATGCCCAGTTTTGAAGTCGATTTAACATAAGTTGTAATATATTTGTTGCTGAAGCTAGGTTATTAGATTTGGTGTAGATAACAATATCATCCGCGTAAATGCTAGCTTTAATAGGAGCTCTAATTACATTTATGATGCTATTAAAAGTCACTAAAAATAGGGTTGGACTTAAACTGGATCCTTGAGGGATTCCATTTTCTAACATTTTTGGAGAACTTGTGATTCCATTTATTCTAACTTGTATAGAACGATTACTTAAGAATTTTTTTATAAAAGCAAGCATGTTACCTTCAATTCTATAATTAGTAAGTGTTGCTAATATAGAGTGTTTCCATGTCCTATCAAAAGCCTGAATTATGTCAAAGAATATTGCAATCAACTTCTGATTGTTTGCAAAGGTTTCATTAATTGAGGTTTGTAGTGAAATATGATTATCTAATGTAGACCGTCCCTTGCGAAAACCACTCTGAAATGGGGTAAGCAGATCTTTTGTTTCTAAATACCATATTAGACGGAGATTTAAAAACTTTTCCAGTATTTTGCACATGCTGCATGTGAGAGAAATAGGACGGTACGATGAGGGTATATCTTTGGGCTTATTGGGTTAAATAATGGGAATAGTTATTGCCTGAGACCAGAGTTTTGGAAATTTATGTTTTAAAAAACAGGTATTGAATAAATCCAACAATATTATTTTTGCTCTGAAAGGTAGGTGTTTTATGAATATTGGTGGAATATTATCTTGTCCTGGGGATGTATTTTTGAAGTTTACAATAGAGTACTCTAGTTCTTGAAGAGTTATGCTAGCATTTATTGGATCATCAGATTCTTTATCAACGATCTCGAATTATTCTATATTTTGCTTATGTACTAAGAATAATTGTAAGAATTAAATCTAGTTGGATTTCCTGTATTAAGTAACAGTAAATCTAAACAATCAATTAGGTTTTTCAATAAGTTACCGTATTTATCAGTTTTATGGCTTCCCCATGCCGGGTGGTGGCAGTTCATATCTCCTAAAATTAATTTAGGATGTGGAATTTGATCAATAAGTTTATTTAATTCGTGCATATCAAGATTAGTAGAGTGTGGTAAGTAAATGTTACATATGTTCATCTTTTTATGGTAGGTAATAGAGACTACTACAGCTTCAAGATTAGCGCGATCGGTTTAGCTTCCAAATCAGCTCTGGTGAAAATAGCTACTCCGCCACTAGCTTGTTGAGTTTTTTGATTTTTTTTTTAACATTGAAAATTTTTTAAATTTATGTTATTTTGTTTAAAGTGGGTTTCTTGAAGACAAAGAATTAAAGGAGAAAGCTCGCCGATTAATAGTTTTACCTGTTCATAATGGGTATAAAACCCATTTATGTTCCATTGCACTATAAATGATTTAGTCATCCCTTGATTATCCTTCAACTAGTGATGATTCGTCAGTATCGTCAGCTGAAGAAGGGTTAGGGTTTATTTTTTCTTTAGTCGGGTGATATTAGTACTTAACCTAGAATTTTGTAAGTAACAATAAACAAAGTTAAGGATCTGAATTAGTTACTCTGGTTCATTGGAGTAATCTTTGGAAGTTAATTTAGGGTTAAGAAAGTTTAAAACATTTTCCATAAAATCACATATTTCATTGAAATTTAGTATAAATGGAGGTGATCTATTTTCGATTTTGTCTTTGATGGATTCTAGGGAGTGAATGACATCTTTGCGGGGGATTTTGGAAGAGGTTTTGGGTTTCTTTTTTGATTTATGTTGTTTAGGAGTATTAAAAACGGATGAGTCGGTTGTTGGGTTATCTTCGATAATTTCAGGAGATGATATGTTATGTCTTTTTAGCTGTTTAGAATTGACTGCATTATTTAAGGTTATTGATGTTTCTGGTGTCGTAGTATTTTCAGTGTTATTTACAGCTGGTGCTGTTGTTTTGGAAGAAGAAGACGAAGTGTTTGGATTATCTTTAGATATGTTTTGGATAAGGTCAATTTCTGTAGTATTTTTAGTGTTATTTACAGCTGGTGATGTTGTTTTGGAAAAAGAAGACGAAGTGTTTGGATTATCTTTAGATATGTTTAGGATGAGGTCGATTTCTATAGTATTTTCAGTGTTATTTACAGCTGGTGATGTTGTTTTGGAGAAAGAAGACGAAGTGTTTGGATTATCCTTTGATATGTTTTGGATGAGGTTGTTTTCCGTAGATTGATATATTTTATCATTAGGTTCATTAGGTTTAGATAATGACGACGTGGTTTGAGTTGAATCTGAGAGGGGAGTTGAATTAGTTTGGTTTGAAATGTGAGCGCATTTTGATTCTTGATGACCAATGGTTTTACATTTGGAGCAACTGAATTCGTCTATGAAGAGAAACAAACGGTAGAAAGTATTATCAGAAGTTATGGTAAAAGAGTCAGGAATAGACATATTTTCCAAGGGTGTAATGAATGATTGCCTTCTAAAGCTCAGAACATGACTGTACTCACTTTCAGACATACCTACTCGAAGAAAAGTCATTCTGGATACAGTGTGAATACCAAGTTTTTGTTATTCTTATTCAATTATTTCATTCGGGATTGTAGGACATGCATTTGATATTAGAAGTCTCTGGGCTGGAGAAATGAATCTTCTTACTTCGACTTGACATCCATTTATTTCGATATATTTATAAGAATGAAGAAGAGCATCAACAGTGTTTTTGGAAGTAAGGTATATGTATATCCTGTTATTAGCAATTCTGGAGGCAAAAGGTTTATTAATTGGACTCACTAGTGATCCAATAGCTACGACGTAATCATGGATTTTTGTACCTTCAATGTTGGAAATGACTGTTGCTTGTTGTTTTGTTGGATGTTTGAAATAATTTAAGACATCTGAGTAACTATGTTTAGTGGAGTTGTTTGTAGTATTATTGTTGTATGAAGTCATTTTATTAATTTTCTTGATCAGAAGTTGAGCCGGTCCTGTGGCCGGCCCAAAAACTGGTCAAGACACAACTGGGATTTTTGTTTTATTTTAAGTAGGTATTATTTAAACGTTATTTTGTTGTTGTTACAAAAATAATACGGAAAGGAGTGCTACTCACTTGAGATAATATTATCAGCGCTAACTAATGCACTTAAACTTGTAGTAGAGGTATAAAATATTAAATTATGATTTAAGTTAAGTTTTAATGTTTTGTGAATTTAAAAAAATAATGGATTAACTTCACGTTGTAAGTTTTTATATTAGGTTTATACGTTTTTCAATTCTAATTTCATTGTATTTACTGATACCATATTTTAACATATCCTAAAGAAGCAAATAAATTTTGCGAAAGCTTGATAAAGAACAAAGAGTTTTACTTATCCTGCCCTATTAATGAGTGCACCCTTAAAACATAGCACACTATCACCTAGCATTGAAACTCCCGTGTTGACGAGTAAAACAATGATTTGCGCATCACTTAGTGACCGGGCGCCTAACTATATAATATATACATGGCGCGAAATTCAAAAGTTTAGTAATATTACCTAGGATTGTGAACTCTATTTAAAGTAAAGGAAAATCGATATAATCCTAAAATAACAAGAAAAATCCTTAACCTATATGATAATAAATATTTTTCGAATACTTTTTGGGTTTTCTTGTTATGTTGAGACTATATTTATTTTACATTGCATTAAAATGCCAAAGTGGTTAAAAAAATTAAAGAATAAAATATAGAATAAAATCTTTATTTATAAAAATGTTACAAGAAATGCTATATGCGTTACAAGAAATATTAATAATACAAGCCAAATGTACTATCATTTAGTTTTCTTAATGTTGTGGCAAGAACTGGTCAGTATTTAAATAATTGTTTTGTCTTAGTATGTCAAGTTTTATGTGAATAGAAGCCTAATTCTGCAAAAGGCCTTTTACTACAATTTTATTCTCACAATTCGCAAAGAATTCAAACATTGGTATATAACATAAGATTTTTTTAGAAAGCAATGAATCTAAAGATAAATCCCTAGAAGACAAATATAAGTATATGCTTGTAATAAATTTAGTCTATAATTACATAAGCGAAGCAATCAATGGGAAAAACCAATTGCTTTTTTTACGCATACTCTCACAGATTCTGAATGAAAACATACAATTGAAAAAATGCAAATGCATTTTTTCTAGTAGGAAAGCAATTCAAACCAATCACAGATTAAATCACTATTTTGTTTATATATATTGCTGGCATATATAAAATCTGACAAGGAGAACTAGCTTTACTTCACAAGAATTTATTAATTATCTACACACTAAAGGAATATTTCAAGTAGAACAACACCATATAACCATGAAGGAAATGTTAAAGTTAAAAGATACAATGAGTTATATAGAAATTGATGAATCTAGCATTGAAAACCAAATATTTAGACATCACTAAATGAAAAACTGCTTTACCAAGAGCTCTGTACTATATACGAAGTTTACTATTGAATTGTTATATTATTGAATCACGATAATGGTGAAGATGAAAGTCCAGATAACACATTAGAGAATTCCACTACTAAATCAATACCAGATGTGACAGAAAATTTACCTGTTCAAAAATCTGATGATAATTATGAACCAAGATTGGTAAATTCAGATTTTAAATCTAGCTGTAAATCAGCTTGGGCTAAAAATAAACCAAGATAATTGCAATATTTTGTTCACAAATAGGGACGGGTATATGTAGTATAATTTAGTGTTCTAAATGTTGTGACAAGAACTTGTCCGTAATTAAATAATTTTGGAATTCTAATGTCAAATTAAAGCCTAATAAGCAACAGACAGCCGTCAGACATTCTGAGTTCTTTGTAGTACTTACATCCTAATCTAAAAACACATACTACCAGCAGTCAGTGAGAACTCTTACTGTCTGGCGTTCTACTCACAGAAAGACAGAACTCAAGAACTCTGCTAAGTTTGAAACAGAAAAATTAAATAATTTAGTTCTAGAAAGAACTTTATATACATTTATATTATATTTTTAGTCATATTTAAACCTATAAACTCAACAGTTAGCTATAAGATTCTAAGATCCAGCACTATAAAGATGGAAAAATAACATTAAAAATAAAAAAAAATATGTAAAGTATTACCTAGTTACAATAAAAACATGAAGTATTTTACAAAGTTGAGTTTCCAAACTCTATATTACCAGTAACTCTTTTCTACTAATATTTATTGAGGGACATATTAAATACATTTAGATTTAGGTTGTTCTACAAAGTGAAACATTAAAAGTACATAGATGAGACAAACCATGGTAATATGGTACTCTAAGATTAATCTCACTCACAAGACAGAGACAGATCCCTCCTCGCACTTAACAGGCAAGCTCATACCTCTCCATATGATAGTGTAGTCATGGTCTGCTAATCTAATCCAACTTTGAAAGGCGCACACCTGTAGAAATTATGTCGAACCCTCTCTAAGGTGATGACTTTTAAGATTGTTGTTGAACCACCACCTACAAAATAATAAAATGACTAGCGCATACACGAAAATTGTTATCAATAGTTTCTGTTGCAGCATTCTATAATTAGGGCTTTTAACAGCATTCACCCATTTTCAAACATATCCATATAATCTCCTGGACTTGAAAAACGGTATTGCTTGCCAGTAGTATCCATGCAATCTTTTTTGTTCAGTTCTTCGTCTCTACATTGTTATTCCATGTAATGTGTTCGATTCCGTAATAAAAAATCGTCTAAAATTGTACCTTTTTGCACTACTTATATAAAAAAATTTAAACTATAAAATAAATTATAAAAAACAAAACAAATACAAATATGGCGCCGTATTTGTCTAAATTCAACTACTTTGATTTGACCACAGCACACTCCCTCCGCGTAGAAAAGAGACTAGCAGCGCCACCAAACGAATGGGCGTATGGGCGCTAAATCTGAACGTGATTTGACATTGCCTATCCCTGTTACCAATCTATAATTTTATCTATGCCCTTAAAATAAAACTTTATTTTACATATTGTGTCAGTCAATATTGTACGCTATTCTTTTTTCAATAACTGCCCGGATTGTTTGCAAGTGATCGATAGTGCTAAAACCAAAACATTTACGACAGCCTGCTTGCTCCACTGGTTAATATGCATTCAGCTTAGCTGTCAATCTATTTGTTATTATTCGAGTTAGTAGTTTGTAGTGGTGTGACAATAAGCTTATTGGTTGGTAGTTTTCTATATTTGCGGTTTCCCCTTTTTTATGGAGTAGAGTGACTTCCGCATTTTCCATGCTTTTGGTATTTGTCCTTCAAATAGGCATTTATTCAGTAATGCTCCCACTGCCTCTTCTAATGCAATGTCTTTCATTTTTAGCATCTCTGAATTTTATCTTCTCCTGGTATTTTCCCATTTTTCATTTGTTTTATGGCGGCTCTAATTTCTGATGTTATTATTCTAGGGACGTCCTCTGAGCCCACATTTAAGATATGTTTTGTTGGTATACTGGAGTTCGGAATAGTAGAAGTGTACAGCTTCTTATAAAATTTTCGGATTTCTCTAACGATCTCTTCCTTATGCGAGCACAATGTTCCACGGTCGTCTTTTATCTTTATGATTTGATTCCTCCCAGTGGATGTTTTTAGTACTTTCAAGTTCTTATTGTTTTCTATGGTTTAAAGAATCTGGTTTGTTCTGTAAGTTCTAAGGTCTTTTCAAATATTTTTCTTAACGCTTAGTAAATGTAAGCTTAGTAAAAGGAGTAAGTGTGATCTAAGCATGCTTTCCCCGCTGTGAAACCTGCCTGGTTTTCTCCGATTTTATCTTGTATATTATTTCTAATTTTTCCTTTATGGTCTTTCCATACAGTCTGCCTATAGACGATATAATACTGATTCCCCGATAGTTTTCGTAGTTTTTTCTATTTCCTTTCTTGTATATTGATGTCATATATGCTTGGGTCCATTCTGCCGGTAAGTCTTCTCCATTCAGTGCTCTCTCAAACATTTTGTGCATCATACGGAATAACTTTTCCGATCCGTTTTTTATCAATTCATTTGGTATTCCGCCGGGACCTTCTGCTTTTTTGTTTTTTAAAGTTTTGATCATTCTTTTTACCTCAGCTAGGCTTAATTCGATTTAGTCATATCATAAAACCTTTAAACTTTGACACAAAATAATTGTCAGAAATCACAAAATGAACAATTCACAACTAAACCTTATGATTAATTAAGACTTACTGAAAGTATTTAAGCTATTCGCAAGAGAAAAATTTGCACATAATGTATAAGTCAAATCATGTTTATGGTGTACAATTTATTGTACGTCAGGCACATCTGGGTTAAAATGTTATTTCTTTGAAAGCCAGATTTTTTTACTATTTTTATGCAAGTTTATATCTTAATGCAATTTTTTTATATTACAATAAAAAAATCGCGAATTATAGGGTTATAAAGGTTAATGAAATAAATTTTGTTTCCCAATTATATTTTATAATATATAAATAAAATAAGGTTAACTCATAATAATAATACTTATTTATTAGTTATAGAATAGAAGTCACGGTTTCTTACCTAATGCAATCTACAGCAGATCGAATCCACTAAATCTCTAAAAGAAATCTTCTCGTTTTTACGATTTGTTGATTACACAAGTCAAACCACTAGTTGGATAATCTGTTGTATTAATAAGATTTATCCAGTTTCGTATTTTCTCTTGGTTTTTTTGCCGACGAATACAAGAATCTGCACTCAACATCCATCAATGATAAACGCCCATTATGTTGACTGGATTCCACAAATGTGCTCTCATCCATTAACAGAAGCTTTTTGCACCACCGTGTTGTCAGTGTTGGATACGTAGATTGAGGATTTAATGTTACATTTAAAAATCACAATGAACTTTTTTCGGAAAATAAGACTGAAATATCTACTGGAGAACTATTACACTGAAATTAAAATATTTGCTGGAGCACTGTTACTACAAATAAAATAAATTATACTATACATATTATATCCCTTTTAATCATGACTTTTTGTTTTTATAGGTAAAAATTTTTTAATGTGCTTTTTCTTATAGTGCGTTGGTGAATTATCTTCTAACACTTTCGCTGCTGACTTCTATGATAGATGAGTTGTCGTGTGCGGCATTTTTTTTGTAAAAATTTTAAAATTTTTTGCCATGTGCTGACTGACACGCATGCGTGTCAATATATTTTTTACTACTTTAAAAGTTTATTGAAGACAATTTTAAGAAAACTAAGTAAAAACAATTAAAAACAAAACAAAAAGTAATACAAACTTAAACACTGGATGAACAATAAAAAATCTTCAAATTCGTAACTTACATAACTACGTAATTTGTTTATACCTATACTTACTGTACGTACTGCTTATGCTAACATAATTAACAAATCCACCAACAAAGTAAGACAATATGGAGTATTGTTAAAAAAGAAACCTATAAGGAACATACTACGTCTAATCTGAACTTAACACCAGAAGAAATTAACCAATACTTTACGAATATAGCAGATATTATATCGAAATCAATAGAAGACTCTGAGCATGACATAAACTACTATCTTAGCAGGCTACCTAGAAGGTCAAGTTCGTTCTTTATGTCTCCAATAGTAGCATCTGATGTGAAAGAATGCATATACAAATTAAAAAATTCCTCATGTGTTGACTACTATGGTTTTAACAGTAAAGTTATTAAGGAATCGCTTGATACAATTGTTGAACCACTCACAATAATATTTAACAAATGCATTAACGAGGGTTACTGGCCTGATGTATTTAAAATATCAAAAGCAAATCCACTTCATAAAAAAGGAAATAAAAATGCTCCTGACAATTACAGACCTATTACCATAGTACCAACAATAAGTAAAATTTTTGAAATCTTAATTAAAGATCGTATATCAAATTATTTGGATAACAAATCAATTATATCTAGCTCTCAATTTGGTTTTAGAAAAAAATACTCAACAACTAAAGCTTTATTAGAAGGAATAGAACATATTGTTCACGGTTTTGATGCAGGTGAACCTACTAATGGCTTAATGTGTGACCTTACAAAAGCTTTTGATTGTGTAGATATTCAAACACTATTGATGAAATTGGAGTACTATGGAATAAGGGGCACCATACATGACCTTTTAAAATCCTATCTTACAGGAAGAACACAGACTGTTGCATTTAATAATCAAGAATCTGATCCTTTACCAGTTTCAACCGGAGTACCACAAGGATCAGTTTTGGGTCCTCTACTATTCTTGATATATATAAATGATTTACCAAGTGCATTGGATAACACCAACTGTGTTCTTTTTGCAGATGACACAACCTTATTATGTAGAGGTAAAACTGACTACAGTCAGGATATATTAGAAAAATCTAAATCCTGGTTTAACTGTAACAAACTTAAGTTAACGAGCAGAAAACCCAGAAAATCGTATTTAGTTCTGATAGATGGTTACACCATCTGAACCAGTAAAGTTACTAGGTGTTACTATGGATACAAGGTTGAACTGGTCGCACCATATTGAACGATTGTGTAGGGGGCTCGCCTCACAGATTTTTGCTATGCGCAGATTGGCTACTTCTGTGAGTCGAGATATTCTTAGGTCAGTTTATTTTGGAATGGTTCATAGTATCCTGACATATTGCATACTTCTTTGGGGAAACTCGTCCTATGCATATAAAGTTTTCACTTTTCAAAAAGCAGCAATCCGAATTATTGACTCGGCAGAATATCGCGCCAGCTGTAAACCCTTATTTAAGAAGTATGACATTTTTCCTTTACCTTCAATATATATATATATATATATATATATTTGAAACTTTGTTAACTATTCATAATAATATAAAAGATGTAAAATCACATGCTGATCAACATCATTACAATACAAGAAATAAAAGTCATATCATTATACCATATTCCAGATTGTGTGTTACACAACTTAATACAATAGATTATAATCTGTATAATTGGTTTTTAAACTTAAACAAAAATATTGATATTAAGGCAATGAATTCTAAACAATTTTATAAACTAGCAAAACACTTTTTGCTGGAACACTGTTTCTATAGTATACAGGAATTTGTTTGTTTGAGCTCCTAGTGTGGTCGTTTTTAATGAAAACTATATTACGCCTAACTGAAATGTTTCTTTCTTATTTGTTATAATTTTATATATCTAATTTTCACTGTATATGTTTTATTATATGTTCTTGTATTATTTCTTAGTTCTTAGTATACAAAAGTAAATTATTTTTATTGTGACATGACATGTAGTGTTTACTATGTAAAAATTGTCAATAAACCTATCTATCTATCTATCTATAACACAAAATGTTGCACTATTGATGGTAATGTTTAAAATATTCATCGCATAATCCGGGCTCTTCTGTACATTATTGGCAGTGGTAAAGAGTCATTTTACGGATTTTCTGGCCAGAGCACACTCTACATCGCTTTCTTACTGTTTTTCCTTGTTTGTCCTTGGCCAGAAGTTTGGTAATAATGTGGACTGTTTTAATTGTCGGCCTCAGCTTGTATTCATCTTAATGTTTAATAGTTTTTCCAAAACTGACAGTCGGTAGTCATAAAGGTTCATCGGACAAACAAATTGTTTATGTCTTCTTCTTCTTCTCGTGCCACTCCTAGCGGAGATTGGAAATCATCATAGCCACAGCGACTTTGTTAGCCGCGCGCCTAAAAAGTTCAATCGAACTACACCCGAACCATTCACGTAGATTACGAAACCACGATATTTTTCTTCTTCCCACACTTCTTTTGCCCTTCATGATGTTTCTTAAAAGTTCGTACTTTTCACCTCTCACAATGTGCTCCAAGTATTCCATCTTTCTAGTTTTTATCTCATTTAAAATTTCGCATCTTTTGTCTAAAGTTTGGAGTAATTGCGTATTAGTGACGCGGTCCATCCATGATATTCTGAGAATGCGCCTATAGCACCACATCTCGAAAAGCTTTGATGTTTTTTTTGGCCAACTGTTTTAGTGTCCAAGCCTCAACTCCATATAACAGGATAAAAAAGACATAACCCCGCAGCATTCGTCTTCGTAACTTTATATTGATATCACGGTTGCAAAAGAGTTTGCGCATTCTATTAAAGACTGATCTAGCGATTTCTATTCTACATCTAATCTCTTTTGTTTGATCAGTATCGTCTGTGATCCAAGCACCTAGATATTTATAACAGTTCACACGCTCGATCGTTGTATTGTCTATTATAAGATTAGCTCTGATGTTCTTTGATTTCGTGATTACCATAAATTTAGTTTTTTTCAAATTAATTTTCAAGCCGTAACTGTTACAGTATGTATTGAGACTTTGAACGAGATGTTGTATTTCTACTAGCGTTCCCGTTAGGAGAACTGTATCGTCAGCATACCTTATATTGTTGATCGTCTCACCATTTATTATCAGACCAAGATCTTCTTCCTCGAGTGCTTGTTCACAGATAGCTTCACTATACAGATTAAATAAAAGTGACGATAAGATACATCCCTGCCGGACTCCTCGACGGATTTGAATTTCTTCTGTTAGTCTGCCCTCAACCTTGACATTTGCTGTTTGATTCCAATATAGATTGCATATAATTCGAATATCTCGGCTGTCTATATTTTTCTTTATTAGAACTTGTCTTAGTGGTTCATGTTGTACTTTGTCAAAGGCCTTTTCGAAATCAATAAAGCAGGCGTAAATTTCTTGGTTCATGTCTAAGCATCTCTGTGAGAGAACGTTCATTGCAAACAGAGCCTCCCTTGTACCCAGCCCTTTTCTGAATCCATCTGAGTGTTACTGATGTCTACGTCTAATTTTCTATAGATCCTATTATGGATTATTTTTAAGAACAGTTTTAGAGCATAACTCATCAAAGCTATCGTACGATATTCGTTGCATTACTTTGTATTTTGTTTATTGTTTATTTAGCAAGTACGAATTCATTAGCATCAAGTGTATGTAATGTAAGCCCAACTTCTTGTACCACCTTAATGATTTTCTTTCACAGGGGTAGTAAGAGTTAAGTTGGTCTTGCCGATCGACACCCCCCATATGCTTATTATAATTAAAAATTGCAGTAGGTTTTTCTCTGGGTCTATTCCTGCTATCAACTAATTCCGTTATTTCATTTTCAAATTCATTAGAGATATAAAGAAAGTCACGTTTGTCCTTCCATTTACCAACTAAAATATTATCAAAAAAACAAGCAATTCGCTCACCTTTTTTTAGTTTTTTTTTTCAATAACGTCTTTGGGATTATGCTTCCTTCTCACATTTAGTGTTCCAGTGCAGTAAGTACTTCGGTTTGTTAATATTTTAGCTAGTTTATAGGAATTATAAAAATTGTCCATTGTCATACACTCTGTTCTTGGTCTAAATATTCCTGAAGTAGCTGTAAAACTACTTTTGTTGTATGGCCTTTTTCACCGGCATCATACAGGGCTCCAGTGTAGACTAAAGATTTTAGAACTAAACCACTTGGCTCTGTAAGAATATAGAGTTTTATCCCGTATTTTTGACGCTTGTTCTTGATATATTGTCGGAATACCAAGCGTCCACGCCATAGTAACATTGACTCATCAAGTGAAAGGTTTTTTCAAGGATAATAAACAGCAGACATTTTAGTATTGAAGAACGTTATTATAGGTCGTACTTTGTATAATCGATCTTGAACTTCTTCTCCACGGACTGGGTTTCTAGCAAAATCTAAGCACCTCATTATGATAAGGAAGCCATCCCTACTCATATGCCCCGAAAACATTTGAAATTAAATATTGGATGAGATTTCCAGTAATCATTGAATCTATTTAATTTGACGGTACAAATGTGAATCAAGGTTTGGTGTGCAACAAATTTTAACATTTCTTCTCGTCAAACTGGCTTCTACTTTGTAATTCTTGATTTTTCTCGTATATGTTTAGAAAGGAATATCTCTTCTGCATACAGGTTGGTTTGGCTAACGATTAAATCCAAAATGTCGGTATCAAATATCATTTTAAAAGAATCGATTGGGTCATTGACACCTGCTTTAACCAAAAGTTCATTTGTTTTCGAAAACACAAAATCTTTCATATTCATAGGAATATTTGTCCAGTTAGGAAATGAGTGTTCTAACATAGATTTGTTTTCGTTGGGAACGTCGTCTTGGATTTGAATCGGCATGTCATTTACTGTAACAATACAAAAAATTAATAATATTGTTATTACATAAAATATAAAAACTTACTCTCTCTATCATCGTCTGATTACTACTAGGATTCAGAAGAAACGACCTCGAAGTCAGAATCAGTGCTACTGCCAATAGATTGATTACTGAATAAGTCCTCCTCGTCAGTAGATTCATATAAAAAAGCTAACATCCCACTTTCACTTAGTTTATTAGGAAAGTTTAAACTGGAGCTTTAAATCTAAGCCAGAAGTACAGCAAATGAATAATATTGAAGTTTTTGTTTTGTCCACAGTATTCATCGCAAAACAGACAAAGTGTCATAATAATATTGTACTTTTAAGAATCCAAATAATTTACGAGTGCAGATGCAGAACCTAATTCAATTGATCTTCTACCTGCCTGATCTTCAGTCCATGTATGAAGTTGCATGTTTGGACTGGCTGTCAACGCAGCAAAAAACATTTATGCTAATCTGCTGTGCATAAAAGGCATGATTAATAGGTGTTTTGGGCAAAGGCTGCACCTGCTGCGTATCAAAGATTCCAATTTTGAATTTAAGTCTAGTACATTGTGCCCATACATCTGATGCTGGAATGGAAAACCCAATGTTATAATCATTAAAGGAATATGCTCCTAAACATCGAAAAGATTACATTATGTTCAGGGTGGCATTGAGTAAGGAGCATGCCATGTAATTTCTTTGCTTAGATCAGCGGCCAAATAAATTCGTCTTGCTTTCTTTCTATTAAAATGTCTTTCTCTTCCTTGTAGTTTACCAATAAACTCTTTTATTTTATTCTTTTTGACAACAGATTTTGTGGACACGTGATCTCCACCCCGATTTTCTTTTGGGATGTTTCCGTCTGACAATGTTTTAGCAACGTAGTCTATAGATCTTTTTTAATATTCACTGACATGTAATGACACAATTTGATATAGTGTTTCGACTTAACATTATTTTCAAAAATTTTATTTCGAATGGCTCGAATGTCACTTTCAACAATGCTATTGCAGTGATAAGTAGGGCCATTATGTTTGCAAACTCTTGTAAAGTTTTCCAAATGGATATGGCTATCGCGATATCTAAAACAAAAAATCGGTTAGGTAGCGAACTTAAACGAAAATTTTAGTTTATTTTTTACCTGTTACCTTTGTTTTTGCAATTTCTGCCTTTTGGTCTTACTTTTACTTTTTTTTCTTATTTCCTTTACTAATTTATAACAGACTTGCTTCCATTGTTAAAACTTAATACAATTATGATAAAATAGTGCTTAATAAGTAATTCATAAACGATGTAACATAACCCCTTAATCATTGTCCCCTTAATTCCGACAACGTGATTAAGGAAACATAGCCCTCTCGTTTTTAATTTACAAAGTACTACCATAGGAAAACAAGTCTATTTCTTTGTTTATGCTAATACTATAAAACGAATCCCGAAACAGCATAAAGAAACCTGCTATAAGTACGCAGGATATAATGGATTTACATCATAGATTGCAAATTAATCATTTAAAGATATATCGGGTTTTGCTTAAAATTTGGATTTATCGGCATTTGCTCGAACTAGTCAACTTTGTACATCGTGTTAAAGGAAAAATATCGGTTTTTGTTGTAATTTCTCTGTAAGAAAGAGAAAGGGGGTACTAAATTAGTATGAATTCATACTCAGGTTAAAAACTTTTGTGTATGTTTGTATATGTAGCAGTGAAACATTTTTCGACTGGTGATATCCCTGAAGATTGGTTAAAGTCCGAATTCATACCACTACCAAAAAAACAACGTCCGAAAAACTGTAGCGATTATAAAATGGTAAGACTTATGAGCCACACTTTAAAAATATTTCTACGCAATGAAACACAATTTGGCTTCAGAAATGGACTGAGAACTCGGGACGCTCTCTTTACACTAAATGTATTACTGTAGAAATGTCGAGATCAAAGGAAAGACATCTTTGTTGTATGTATTGACTACGAAAAGGCCTTTGATCGAGTACAGCATCACAAATTAATTACAATATTAAAAGATAAAGGAGTTGATAGTCAAGACATACGATTCATAGAAAAATTATACTGGCGTCAAACAGAGACAGCTTGCATAAACGGAAAATCAACAGAAATATATAAAATATAATGAGGTGTCAGACAGGGTTGTATACTATCCCCACTGTTATTTAATTTATATTCAGGTAGAATATTTAAAGAAGCGCTGCATAATTTGGAATGGGGCGTGAAAGTTAATGGAATTCTGATAAATACAATCGGATATGCAGACGATACAGTTATTTTAAGTGATGACATGAATGGACTACAATGCCTTTTAAATACCATTGATACAGAGGGAAGAGAGTTTGGCCTAAACATAAACTGTTCAAAAACAAAACACATGGTGTTTAGCCGTTTAGCACATCAAGATGCACGATTATATGTTGATGGTCATATAAATCAGAGAGTGTCCAGTTTTAATTATCTTGGTTGCCATATTACTGAACAACTAGATCCAGATCAAGAGATAAAATGTAGAGTCGAGATAGCACGTACGACATTTTTAAAAATGAGGTCATTCTTCTGTAATGATAACTTGCAACTTCAACTTCAAAAGCGCATGGTTAAATGCTATATTTGGTCAGTCCTCTTATACAGTGTCGAAGCATGGAAATTAAAAATATGCACCAATAATCGTCTGGAGGCCTTTAAAATGTGGCTGCACAGACGTATACTAAAAATTCCATGGACGGCTATGCTGACAAATGTGGCAGTCCTTGAGAGAGCAAATGCTGCTCGCGAGCTTCTTGATAACATCAAATGTAGAAAGATGGCCTATTTTGGACACGTAGTAAGGGAAGTAAAATCGAAGGACGCAGAGAAATTGGTAGAAAGCAGGCCTCTTGGTTGAAGAATATCAGGGAGTGGACAGGAATAAGGAAAGCTGAGCAACTCTTTAGAATAGCTCGAGACAGAGACAGTTTTGCCACGGTAATCGCCAACGTCAAGGGGACTTGATAGGGCACGTTAAGAAGAAGCAATGAAAATTTTGATACGGAGAGACTACAAAATAAGAGGAAAATAAGGTGTCCAGAAACTTGGAAGAAAAATGAAAGAAATAATGCTTATCTTCTTGGACTTCTATACAGAACTGCAACTGGAAAAGTAATTAACAAAATGGCCGTCAAAACAGACTGCACGTAAGTATAATATATTTTTTTATTAATACTGGTTTGTAGAAAAAAATTACTTTAAATTCGAATACTTTCGACATTCGACAGAAAATGTAAATATTCCTTCTTCATCTTAGAATGCCGTCTCCCTACGGAGGTTGGCAATCATAATGGCTATTTTTATTTTAGAACTTGCTGCTCTAAACAAATCAATCGATCTGCATTGGTACCAATCACGTAGATTTTTTAACCATGAGTTCTGCCTTCGGCCAACAGATCTTCTTCCTTGAATCTTTCCCTGTATTATCAGTCTCAAAATTTCATATTTTGGTCCCCTCATCACGTGGCCTAGGTATTTCAGTTTTCTGGTTTGTATAGTGGTGATTAGTTCTGTTTCTTTACCAACCCTCTCCAGTACTTCTTTATTTGTAATTCTATCAGTCCATGATATTTTCAATACTCTGCGGTATAACCAGAGTTCGAAGGCCTCGATTCTTTTTAAATTACATTTTTTTAATGTCCAAGTCTCAGCTCCATATAATAATATTGAAAATATATAACAGCGAATGGTACGTAGTCTGATCTCCAAATTTAGATTTTTGCACGTTAGGAGTGGCTTCATTCGTATAAATGCTGATCTGGCAATCTCTATTCGTCTGTTTATTTCTACAGTATGATAATTGGTTTCATTGATTAAAGTTCCCAAATACTGATATTTTTCTACTTGTTCTATCACGTTACTATTTATTGTCAATACGTGATGTATATTTTGTGGCCTTTTTGTAATCAGCATGTACTTCGTTTTTTTAGTGTTTATAGTAATTCCCATCTCAGCACTATTTATACTCAAGCTTTCGATAAGATGTAAGATCCTCTATACTCATTGCTATGATCACAGTGTCGTCTGCATATCTTAAATTATTAATTAGTTTTCCGTTAACGGTGACTCCCGCTTCGATATTATTGAGCGTGTTTTGGAAAATTTCTTCAGAATATAAGTTAAACAAAAGTGGTGATAATACACATCCCTGTCTAACTCCTCTACAGATCCTCATTTCTTCTAAGTGTTGCCCATCAATTTGAACTATGGCACATTGGTTCCAATATAATGTTTGCACTATATTTATGATTTTACTGTCAATGCGCTAGTTCATAAGTATTGATATTAGTTTTTCATGTCTTACTTTATCGAAAGCTTTTTCGTAGTCAACGAACCATAAGTGTAGATCAACATTTACATCCCGACATCGCTGAATTAATATGTTGATGGCAAATAGTCCTTCTCGAGTACCCATTCCATTTCGGAACCCGAACTGCGTCTCGCTAATATCATCCTCTAGCCTTTCGTATATTCTCTTATGTATTATTTTTAGCAGAACTTTTAAAGTATGACTCATGAGGCTCAGTGTTCGATAATCAGAGCACTCTTTTGCTGCTTGTTTTTTAGGGATGGTTATAAATGCTGACTTTAGCCACTCCTGTGGTATTATTCCCGTATCGTACACCGTGTTGAATAAATCTGCCAATACTTCCAAGTTGTCCTCTTCCACTAGTTTTAAGAGTTCTACTGGTATTTCATCTAATCCAGCTGCCTTATTGTCTTTAGAGTTTTTGATAACATATTTGGTTTCATCTATCGTGATCTTCTGTATCTCTAAAGGATTTAATTCTTGTATTTTCTGCATTTCACCTCTTTCATCTTGGAAAAGTTCTCTAACGTACTCCTTCCATCGCCTTAACTTCTCTGGTAAATCTACTAGTAGTACTCCTTTTTTTTTATGTGTCCTTGCTGTCTATTTCGACCCATTCCAGTCACTTCTCTAATTTTTTTGAGCATATTTCTCATATCATATTTTGTTTCTAGTTCTTCTATCTCTTTACATTGCTTCATCAAATAGATTTCCTTAGCTGTTTTGATTTTTTCCTTAATTATTCGTTGTATTTCTTTATACTTCTGTAGATCTTTTCCTTTATATTTCCTTCTTTCTTCTATCAGTAATAGTATTTCTTCTGTCATCCAGTGTTTTTTAGCCTCTGATTTATGTTCTATTAAACTTATTACTTAGCTTAGGTTTATTCTTAAAAAGGTAGGTGTTTGGAAAAGTGTCAAGTGATTTAAATATTTTTTTTTATTATTACGAATATGACCTTCTTTAGTTTTAAATCTTATTTAATCATAATATATTACCTAATTGCAATATGGCTTTAGTTTATTTTTAAATTCTCGAACTCAAATTGGCTGATTAATTATTGTCAAGTTCTGAGAATTCACTTGTCTGAAATTCAACATGTTTTTGGGAAACATATATTAACCCAAAACACTTCAGATTCCTTAAGAAAACGTATCCGCCTTTGTGTAGCAAGTAAAGAATGTCAGTTTAAGTTTAATTTACGGCTATTCACGGAGGTCTCTAAAAACAGAACTCTCTAGTCGATTTGGGGTAATATATACGTGCTCCCTTTGCATATGATCGATGATTCTTCAAAAACTCTCGTCCTGTACGGAAGCAAGCGCCAAGCAGATCACCACCGCAGTGTATCTCATTCCTACCCCAGCCGGGCCCAACCATAGACAAAAAGGTAAGTGAATCTCATATAGAATTGACAATAAGATATAAAATCTGCCAATTGTTATTTGAATTCATTTTATTTTACATATATTTGCTACAAATATTCGCTATTTTCGCTAATCTTATATACAATCTAATATTGCATTTTTTTCGTTAAAATTATTTATCCAATACAATTTAGCCAGGGATCTCTCAAGTTTAATCACTAAACAGTAGGTAAAAGGGGTATAGAAAGAAAGAAGAAATCCTGACTCCGAAACATCAGAGATTGGACTCACACAACAGGAAATGACTTAATCAATCAAGCCCAGAACAGAGAGAAATTTGCCATATTGATCGCCAACCTCAATAGAGAAGGCACTTAGGAGGAGGAGGAGGTTTATTCTTATTTTCGGGCAGAAAATTTGGTTTCATAAACACATCCAAAAGTTGTACCAATAAAACAAAAAAACTTTTAGATATGCCAGCATGTATTTAATTGAAACGCAATTATTTAAAGTGAGTCCACTAAACCTCAACTTTTTATTTCAGATGTAAAAATAAGTGCATGTCAAAGCTTACGATGGGTGAAAAAGGTGCTAATTTAAAGACTTTATTAGAAAAAGGTTTAAAAGGCGAACAAGGCGTCTATTTGAAAGGATTAATGAAATGTAGGCGTGTAACTAGAAAGCGACTAAAAAGAAAAGCTGGGGAAAACCCGAGAAGTGACGTTTTCATATTACATACGAAATACTTTGGAAAGGCAACAAGTATGTAAAACAGCTTTTCTTAATCTGCTTTTGGTCTCGAACTCTAGACTACAACGGCTAAATAGATTGTTTATTTTTCAAATTACTCCTAGAGATCTACGTGGTAAACATAACAATCGACCACATACTTTACGGCCTCCTGAGGTTCTTGCAAAAATTCATCAACATATTAAATCGTTTCCACAAAAAACATCTCACTACAGTTCAAAAGTCATCACCGATCTTGATTCTACGGTAAAATTATGTATAATCTGTTTATAAACGTACACTCAGACTTACAAGAACAGTAAAATATGAATTTTATTTAAAATTTTTTAAAGAAAATTTTAAATTAAAATTTGGGAGGCCTCAAGTTGATGTTTGCGGACAAGTAAATTTAAACTAAAACGCAAAGAGAGTTGCCGCTGCCGAATTAGCAGTCCATAAAGAGCTTATAAATGTTTCTTAAAACTTAAGGAAATCTCTACCTAGTACCATGAATGAGAAGATGTTGGCGGAATAGTTTTTGACTATATTCAAAATATGCCCTTGTTTAAGAAATGTTTTATTACATGTTTATGTTGTGGTTATATGGATTCGAAATATACGACTTAAAAAAACGGTACTGGACATTTTTATACATACCATGGAGAACAAGCAGCGAAAGGCTTCAATGAGGTATGTACGTTTGTTAATTATTATGTACAGAAAATGCCAGCAGAGATTCAAGAGCTCCGCATTGCGTGGTCATTCTTTTTTGTCATGTGACAGGGACTTTAAAACTTTGAAGAGGGTTGTAAGAAAATACGATAGAATATATCTTCCAGAAGATTAAGAAAAGATGATGCTCTCTTGTTGCAAATTAAAGCCGTTTACGATTTCAACAATATGTCATAAAGACATAATTGACCACAAAAATTGGTGACCGAACCAATACAAAAAAATCACACAGCCTTCCGGTGGAACAAAAGATAATTTACAATATCACATTACAGGCAATTTACTTTTAATAGTTCTACACCAGGGTAGGTCACAACTAGCAATTATGTTGGCGAATTCATCGCAAGCAGTTTTAAGTTAGTCAAACCTAAATCAACCCAAATTTTACCAACCAATCCTGCATACACTGAAAACATTACCAATCAATATAAAAAAAATTGATAATCTTAAAAATGAGGCTATGAGTGCAATAACGGACCAACCCACAAAAATTCAAAATTTGTTTTATTGTAGAATATTAACCGTCTAGTTGAAATCTATCAGCTACATAGTGGAACAATCCACATTGTTCCATTGTTTCCTAGATGGCTGCACTAAAGTAGTTTTGGTACTCCATATTTGATAGGATCTTTGAGAAGCAAAGTGGACCATGCGCGGTTAGTCCACTGTGCCGCTGACAGATATATTTTTATCTATCATTCTTGATTGATATTTTTGGATCTTTTTCTGAATTATTGTGACTTTTAATTATTGTGAAATATATTCATTGATATTGATTTCGATGAAGATGCTACAAGTAGAGGTAAGTAGGTATATTTTATAAATAAAAATAAAAAAGCATGAAAGGAAGAAACATTGTTTCTAGGTTATGATTTTATTTTATTTTTCTTATATAGTTTTTGCTTTCAAATGAATATAGTTTGTTATATTTTAATTTGCTTTTAATAAATTTAGTTGCTATTCTTACAAATTTGTTGTAAGTAGAGGTGAGGTAGGTACAGTTTGTAAAGATAAATAAAAAAAGTACGAAAGTAAAATACGTTGTCCCTAGGTTATGATTTAATTTTGTTTTTCTGGAATAGTTTGCTTTTAAATTATACTTTTTTTTTTATTAGACAAAGATGTCGCATCCACCAAAAGGTTATTAGCGACGGAACAAAATATAAATAACAAAGTTAGACACCTACAGATTGTACAAAATGTTTATGGATTTAAGATAATTCACTATATTTTCATAGGAACAGTTTTGACCTAGAGCCTGTGGTAGAGCGTTTGGGATCTTTAGCGCTGTCTTTCTTGGTCATATTTACTACAAATTATTAAAAAGTGTTCGACTGTTAATCGGACGTTACACTGATCACATATAGGTGGATTATTCTTTGTGAAAAGGTAGGAGTGCGTTAATCTGGTATGTCCTAGACGTAAACGCGCAACCGCAATTTGTTCCCGTCTATTGCGCGACGATGGAAACCACTGAGACACATTATTTTTAATTTTATTTAGATTGGAATTAGTTCGAGACCACTCATTTCGCCACAAACACAACACTTTATTTTTAAAATAAGCTTTTAAGTCACTGGAGACACACTTGTCTATCGGCTCCGACAAATCACTTAAAATAGCCTCTCGTGCAATCCTGTCAGCTTCTTCATTTCCTGTTATTCCAACGTGTGAGGGAACCCATAAAAATTGGACGCTTCTTCCATGTTCATGAGCTTGGGAAAGCTGGTGTTTTAGCAACTTTTCAAAAGGATGTTTCGGAAAAATGTGTTTTAATGAGTTTAGAGAGCTAAGGGAATCTGTTATGATAAGGGCTTTAGTGAGTGTAAGCTCGTTAAGAAGTTTCACAGCACGGTATATGGCGTAGAGTTCAGCTGAATATGTGCTGCATGCTGAGGGTAAACGGAAAAGAAGATTGTTTTCTGAAGAAACGATTGATGCTCCCACTCCGTCTTCGGATTTAGATGCATCTGTATAGATTTTATGGTAGTCGGGGTACTTATTTATGAGGGCCTTAAACTTGGACCGAATCAGAGAATGATGTGTATTAGATTTATCTATATACTCTAGAGATGCGTCACAAGTTGGTATATCGATCAGCCAAGGCTCGGGGTATTTAATATCTGAGGAGAAAACCTCCGGAAAATTAATGTTTAGATTTTGAAGAATGGATTTAATTCTTTCGTAATATGGTTTTTTAGTATAGAGAATATCTTGAAATACGTTTACATATTTATTTGTAAAAGTATTTTGATATATTGGCTTTGAAATATTTCCAGCGACTGAGGCTGCATGTGATAGAGCGAGGTACATGCGGCGGTGATGTAGCGATGGTTCTCCTAAAAGAGCATAAATGCTGGATACAGGTGTAGTTGGGAAAGCCCCTAAGATTAGTCTAAGACTTTTATTATGAATAATATCTAATGATTTCAGTAGAGATTTATTAGCAGTGGAATAGGCAATTGCTCCATAATCTAGCTTAGAACGTATTAAAGATTTATACAGGAGGAGTAGAGTGGATTGGTCTGAGCCCCAGTTTTTATTACAGAGAGATCTTAATACGTTTATTCTTTTATTACAGGAAAGGATGAGTTGTGAGATGTGATTTTTCCATGTTAACTTTGAATCGAAGATTAAACCCAAGAATTTGTGGTGATCTCTAAATTCCAGCTGTTTCTCATACATTCTTAGGTTAGGAGGTTGTGGCAAGGAGCTTGAAGAGAATACGACTCCTATTGATTTTTCTATTAAAAATTGAAAACCTGTAAAGTTGGACCAATTTTCGAGAGTATCTAAAAAGTTTTGAAGAATTGATGATATTGAGGAAATATTTTTACCTTTAATAGATACCACTAGGTCATCAGCGTATAAACGAGCCTGTAAGGGTTTAAATTATACTATTTAGTTGTTATTCTTAAAAATTAGATTAAAAAAAAATTCTCTATGGTTCTAATTTGTGCGTTTTGTTGCAGGCGGCTCAGCCTCAGAATCAGATTCATATGTAGATTCTGCATCGGAGTACTTGCCTTCGGATGGAGATTTGGCGGAAACTAATAGGGACGTGGAAAAAGGCAACGATACAGAAGCAGATATCGACAGAGCGGAACCAACGACATCTAGTAAGCCTAAAAAGCGTGTCCGCAATCCTGAAAAATTGAAGAGAAACATAACCAAAAGAAAAAAGTGTGCTGGACAAGAGTATGAGACTAAATCGGGTAAAATTGTACATTCCAAATCTTTTAAACCGTTTGAATGTAAATGTAAAGGAAGGTGTTCATTTTTGATTCCAGAAGAAAGGCAAATGAAACTGCATAACACTTTCTATACTTTAGAATCCTTCGACTTGCAAACTGCATATTTATTTGCTCTGATTAAAGTCGTTAATAAATTGCGTAGCTACATTCTGAACCCATAATCTAAGAGAAAAAAAACCAGACTTTACTTTTTACCCAGTCAGGAAGGTGTAGAGCATAAGGTGTGCAAACCATTTTTTCAAGCGGTATTTCAAGTTTCTACCGGTAGATTAGACAGACTGCTCAAACGTAAATCCATAGGAACACCACCACCTTGTGATAAATGTGGCAAACATCCACCGCACAATAAAACATCTGACGCAAAGAAAATGGAACTAAAGGAGTTCATTGAAAAATTTCCATGGTACAAATTACATTATAAGCGGGAAAAAAGCAACCATAGGAAACACTTGTCTCCAGATTTGAGTCTCAGTAAAATGTATGAGTTATATAAAGGTGAAACACAGAATCCCCTATCCTGTTTTATTTTCCGAGAAACGTTCAACAAAGAATATAATTTACACTTTCATCCACCAATTACTGACTCTTGTAAGAAGTGTGATTTATTTAAAGTTAAAGTAAAGGCAGCCACTAGTGAATCAAGTAAACAACTCGAAACTAAAAAAGAACTTCATCAAAAGAAGGCGAAGAGTGCTAGAGATTCTTTAAAAAGAGAAAACGAAATGGCAAAAAATGGAAACCCATCAGTCATCTGTTTCGATCTAATAACGACTTTACCTACACCTGTGCTTACCGCAGGAATTTGGTATTACAAGCGGTAATTATGAACCTACTGCTTCAATGTTTATGAAATGGGAACCAACAACTCATTTATGTTTGTGTGGGATGAAGCCATCGCCTCTAGGGTTCCTTAAAAAGTAGGATCCTGCATCTTATTTTACATAAAAAATTTCGTAAAATCGAAACAACCTATTATGTATTCTGACCAATGTGGCTGTCAGAATCGTAATATTAAAATTTCATTACTATACAATTATATAACTGCATCTTCAGATTTTACCGTGGAAGAGATAGACCACAAGTTTCTGGTAAGTGGTCATTCTTACTTACCGTCTGACCAAGATTTTGGTATAATAGAAAAAGAAAAGAAATTCCACCCGCATGTATTTATACTTCAAGACTGGCATACAGTGATAAAGCACACTAGAAAGAAAAATCCGTTCACAGTAATAAACATGGACAAAACAATTTTTTTTCTACGAAATTGCTTGAAAATAATACAACCAACAGGAAAGTTTCCGAATCAAAAACCAAGGTAGAGTGGCTTAAAATTCGATGGTTAAGGTTTAGGAAAGACTTTCCCAATACTATCCAATATAAGTATTTGCACAATGAAGATGTGTATTTTAAAACAGTGGATCTTAATAATAGAAAATCTGTTTCCAAGAATACAATGGAATTGCCACTTTTGTACCCAAATGGTTATACCATTAACGAAGCTAAAAAAAATCTTCTTCAGGTAATGGAATTGATACCCCCTATACACCATGAATTTTATAAAAACCTGAGATCTTCAACGCAAGCAGCCGGAGGTGAAGTAATTGGCCCATTTGACGATGAATAAGATTATACATTCTAACTTCTGATGGTTTTTTACACATTCTGTGGTAATAAAGTCTTAGATGTAATATTGAGTGTATTATTTTGTGGAATAACCCATTCACTAACTAAAAATATTTTAAATGCAAAGTGGACCAACCCACATTCAAAAATCGAATATTCGAAATTTATTATCAAATTTATTAAACAATATATATAACAAAAACCCATTTGCTAACAATTACTAATATTGGGGTTAGTCCGTTATTGCACTCATAACCTTAAATGTAATGCGATGCATGACAGGAGAGGTTTTAAAAATGTTATTATTACAGTAGTCTCTCTCTATAACGATTCCCTATATAACGATAATTCGTCTATAACGATGAAAATAGTAAACGTTGGTTGGTTCGCCATAAGAACAAGGTATTAATTCTTTCTCTATACCGATATCGTTCTTTCTTTATAGCGATAACTTTTTTAGCGTTCAATAGTTGATGACAAATGTGTTATTGTATTTAAAGTTCAGACTACCTGAGTCACGAATGAAAAGGTCATTGTTCAGCGGTTGTTTTGTTTTGCGTTTAAGGAATGCGGCATACACTCTTTCTTATCGGAGAAGTGACGTTTATTGTTCGGGCGGCGTAATTAACTGTTATCACACAGATGTTGCCATCTACTGACGACTTTTAATTTCCAGTTTGAGTTGCGTCTTAGTGTGCCAACAGTCAACATGTTTTCAAAAATGCGTAAAGTGCTCTCGGTGGAGGAAAAACTATCGATAACTCGAGCAATATAGAAAGGTGAAAAGCAATCTGTCTCAGTCAACGGTGGCTACGATATGGAAGGACAGAAAAAAGTGGCTTAAAGCGGAGATGAAGGGCGGTAGCAGGAAGAAGTTGCGGAAACCTCAGCACGAAGATTTAGATCGCGCTATGCTCCAGTGGTTCCAGCAGCAGCGTATGAACCATATTCCACTTTCTGGGCCTGTGGTCAGGACAAAAGCTGAATTTTTTGCAACTGAACTTGGAATTGAGAATTTTAAGGCATCTGAGGGATGGCTGAGCAATGGTAAGATGCGGCACAAGATCAACTACGGCCAAATCAGCGGAGAGGCTCGCGATGTTAACAAAAACGTAACGGATCATTGGCTAGAAAACGTATGGCCTGGACTGAAGGCACGATATGCGTCAGACGACATTTTCAATGCGGATGAGACTGGATTCTTTTTTAAAATGACACCCAACAGAACTTTAAAATTTAAATTGGAAAAGTGCGTTGGTGAAAAGCTCTCTAAGGAACGCATTACAGTTTGAGTAGCCGCTAACATGACAGGTTCGGTGAAGCGAAAATTGTTAGTGATAGGGAAGTCGAAAAACCCGCGTTGCTTTAAAAACATAAAAAATCTACCGGTGACATATAAAGCAAACAAGAGTGCGTGGATAACCTCGGAAATTTTTGAATAAGCGATAAGAAAGTGGGATATCGAGCTTAAAGGGAAAAAAATTATTTTGCTTGTAGACAATTGTCCTGCTCATCCTGTTTTGCACGACCTTCAAAACATCGAACTCTGTTTTCTGCCAGCAAACACAACGAGTGTCCTTCAGCCCATGGACCAAAGTGTCATCAAGAGTTTAAAAAACCATTACAGGAGAAGACTTTTGATGAAATTGGTTGAGAATAATGGCGATCTTAAACTAAACATTCTTGACGCCATCCTAATGATTAGTAAATCCTGGGACGAGGTGACGAGTAATACAATACAACTTTCCTTCAAACACGCAGGATGACTGGAAGATCAAGGATTGGCTTATGATGAAATTGACCTGCCATTAGATGTTTGGGCCAGACAGGACATCCTGCAAGCAGTTCGTGTAGAAGAAGAAAAAAACAGTGACTCTGAAGTGGAAGCAGAGTCAGAACCAGCTCCGACCCCTCAGCAGGCATTGGATGCGGCAAAATCACTGCATCGATTTTTCATCCACCAGGAAGGCGATATGAGTGCTGTAAAAGATTCGATGCGTCTTCAGGACAAGGTCAGGTCAGTTCTGTGGAAAGGGAAAAAAAGACAGACCAAGGTGACAGATTTTTTTGATAATATAGGCTAAATATATTTTACAGTAGCATTTTATTTTTTTATTGTACAGTACACATGTTTTAATTGCACAGTCATTTTTTATAATGTATTGCTTATATTATTCGTTAATAATGCTATGTGGAATATAATGTTAAGTCATTTATATTTGTTTTGATAATTTTTTTAAATTAAAATAGGTTATTTAGTACAGTATTATTAATATTACAGTACCGAATTTTGTCTCTCTCTGTATAACGATCTCTCCTTATAACGATGAAAATTCCCGGTCCCTTGCATATAGTTATAGAGAGAGAGGACTTACGTTATGGGAAAGCACCAATGTTGACGCTGAGGCCACTTAGGAAGATCTATAAGTACCACTTCTTTTAGGTCTTTTCAAAAATGATAATGCTTTTTCGTTCTAAAAACTTATTGGGCCAAATATCTTACAAATAATACACGTTATTAAAATTTTTTGTTTTATTTTATTATTAACGTAAACATTTTAACGCATTTTTCATGTTGAGTGGACTCGGAAAACGGTATAACTGCAAGTGACGTTTGGGCGCGCATGTCGTTTGTTAAAAAACAAAAATAAATTTTTTCTTTACATTCGTTTAAATAATTTGATTGTCTTTAAACTTGCAATGTACATATTTCTTGTGTATTGTACTTTTTAAAATAAACAGTTTTTTCAGATTATCTCAATGCATGATTTTGGAGATATATTGTTTTTCCACTCACCCATTCAATTGTGTATGTTATGTATTTATAATATTTTAAGTATTTTTGTATATAAAAATATTATAAATATTTGTTATTACATGCATATATTATTTTCTAAATAAATATGCATATTTTGCATAAAATACTGCATATTTTTGCAGAAAATGCTGCATATTTATGCGCATATTTCATACTTTTTTATTTGCATATTTGCTTAGTCTAAATTATTATACACACATTTTTCACCTGGGTGATGCTGAGTTAAACTGTCTAAATGGAACTTCTACAGAATCACCTTGTACATTATTTAGTAAATAAATATTTTTTTCATTCCTGGTCATGCCTTATTTACATCAAGCGCTTTATTTACTCAAATATTTTAAAAAATGTATCAAAACACTCTACAGAGTACTAAATAAGACAAGTAAACATAATATTATTTGAAGTAAAATGTGTTTGCTTCCATTTATTTTGTTTTTGTTCTTAGGTCTTCAGAGACACACACTGTCTGTATATCTAATATTTTGTTTTTCTGAGATAAGGCAAAAAACACGTTAGGACAATTTATAAAAACGTGTGCTTCCTGTGCATAGGGACTATTTACCTTCCGGTAGCTGTTTGAAAGAGGGAGAAAACTGAGAAAAAATGGCGAGTTTTTTAAGTTATTTTTAGTAGAGATGGACGAATGTATATGCAGATCTAGAAGTTTTTTTAAGTTCCATTCTGAAAGTTCTAATTTATGATAATTATTAATAAACGCTAATGATTTGAACATAGTAACTACCGGACTTCGTATTTGTTTTTTAGGAAATGACCAAGCAGCTGCGCGACCTAGTTTTGCTTTATTTGATTTTACTAGGCTTTGAATAATGTCGTTACGGAACGTTTTTAATGGAATGATTTTTTTAATGTTTTGTGTGTTGCAGTGTGTTCTATAAAGCAGCCGTCCATTATTTTTATGTATATCTAGTATTTGGGCTAGCAACTTCAGATACCATCAAAGTATTCGATATAAAGACACATGTCAGCAAGAATATGGCAGGCGCAGCCTCCCGTATTCTTATTATACTCTAAAACTACCTGGGGACATGCTACGTTAATTTTTTTCCGTTGTTCCGTGGGAATCCATACGCCGGCAGTACTGGGAGTTGAGACATCGAGGAGAACTATGGAGTGGGCTACAAGAGGAAAAGATGTGACGATCACGCTCCTAGGTAAAAACAACAAGAAGGTGGTCCAACATCAACACCAAGTCCAAAGAACTAAATGAAGTCGTACTCATTAGCAAACACAAAGAAAAATCCTTTGTAGATCTAATGACAGATATAAAAAACAAACTGACATGAAAAAGGGCATTGATCAAAAACGGATCAGACATACTAGAGACGAAGGAATATTACTGGAGTTGGGTGGAGGACGGGAAATGGCGAAGGAAGTGAAGAAACTCCTCTCTGATAATACATGCGTTCGAGAGCAGTGACAAAAGCTGTGAAGAGAAGAATCTTGGTACAAGAAATCCTACCCAATACAACAAAGACGAAGATCCAAAAAGCTACAGAGGAAGCAGGTGGCAAAAAAGCGGGCCTGTGACATTATCAAATTTATTACCGAGATACGAGGCGCGGTAAGAGGGATGATAAGTACCGTGATGGCTGTGGATAAAGACGCGACCGAAAAGATATTGAAAATAAAACGAATAGAAGTAGACTACACATCCTGCCAAATAATAGAATCAAGGGTAGAAATACCGATATGCCTGAGATGTCTCGCCTTTTGATACAAATAATAGCACTGCAAGAGATAGAAAAGAAGGGGATGTTGCTTCCGATGTGACAAAGAGAACAACCAGATGTCTAACGTAACTGCAACGTAACTGAGCAACTGGCGAATTCAAGAATATGCCCAAATTTCAACCGTCTGGTTGAAGATAGGAATCACTGAGGACTAGTCCCATGAAAAGTACGCAAGTTGAACAGTACAAAAGAGAGCGTGAAAAAGTCCTATAAGGCTTAGAAATAGCAAACACAGGAATCAGGACTCAAGAGCTGAGAGTGCTCCAAATTAACGTGGGAACAGTAAGATTAACACATGATCTTGCCGAGGCTATCGCAATAGAAAATAACATCGATGTGCTGGTCCCAGCGGAACCTAATCCAACAGCGGTGAAGAGAAGAGGATGGTGTGTAGATATGACCGGGAGGGCTGCTATCCGAATCTACAATAAAAAGCTGCGACTGTATGAAATTAAGCCGAAAGAAGGATATGTGATTATTCGGATGGAGGAGGTTAGGCTATTCTGCTGTTATATTTCTCCAAACGTGATGGTGGACGAACACGAGATAAAGGTGGACGAGGTCGCCAATATGTCAATAGGATGCCATACTGCATAATACTATGAATAACAAGATAGGATCTTCCCGTAGCTCACAATCGGTCGGGTTCGCGCATGCCGTCATTGGAGACTAGAATTTGAATTCTTGTTAAAGTTAAATGAGATTTGTATGCATTCTGTGATGAAATTACAATAATCGTACACATAAGGATATCTCCAAACTATTTATTAAAGATTATTTATTGATATATACAAAACACTGACATTTCGAACGTGCCGGTCTCCAATGACGTCACAAAAACATGCGCAATATCTTATCTTATAGTCATAGTATCATGCCATACTGGTGGAATGTGGACATCGAGGTACTAAAAAATGAATGTATAGCAATGAGAAAAAGGTTAACGAGGGCAAGGGATAGAGAAAATGAGAAAAAGGTTAAAAGCAAATAAGAAAAAGGTTAACGAGAGCAAGGGATAGAGCAAGGATTCACCCTGAGCTCATCAAGGAGATCAAGGATAAGTACCGCACAAGGAAGAGAAATCTTTACAAAAAAAGTTGCACAGTAAAAAGAAGGTACTGGAAAGAGCTGTGTGAAAAGCTGAATAAGGACATTTGGGGTCAGCGAAACAAGATCGTCATAAAGAAGCTCCATGTATATCCTCCTTACGAAATGCCTATGGACAAAAATATTAAGGTATTAACATGGCACATGGCATGGTGTGTAGTGGAATTCTTTACCATGGATGAACTTGTCAAGGCATTGGGTTCACTCAAGACGCGTAGAACCCCGGATTAAATCTAGGATAGGGATCGCTTCATCTGTCTTCTTCCATGCATCAGTAAGCTGTATAAAAGGATGCTGCGAGTACGCATAGACGACATGATTAAAAGGTCCGGTTGTTTATCTTGGAGGCAATTTGGTTTTTATAAAGGGAAAATCACGATTGATGCAATCGTGAGTATACTCGAAGCATTGCGCAACAGAGGGGATAAACATCGCTGGGCAGCTCTTCTGTTATTTGAGTTAAATTCTGAAGAACATTCAGAACAGTCTGAAGGCAATGGAGAAGACAGAATGTCCTGGTTACCTAAATCATGTCAGCGCGGAGTGTCTGTCCGAGAGAAGGATAGGTCCCCCAGGGATCTATCTTGGGCTCGACACTATGAAATCTAGCATATGACGGGGTTATGAATTGGGTTATTCGCGGTTGACCTCGCTGTACTGGTAGTGGCCTGGGATAAGCCATATCTCAAATACTGAAACTTGCGGCAGAGAAACCCGAAGCCATCATTCTGAAGTGGAAAAGAAAGGCAAAGTGTTGAATTACAATCTGCGAGAGCATGTCTAACACCCAAGAAACACGTAAAGTATCTAGGAGTAACATTGCACCAGAATGAAAAATGGAGGAAGCACGTGCGGGAGGAGGGCCGAGAAGCTGCGAATAGTGCCGCTTCTTTGGGGAGTGTAATGCCTAACATTGGGGGACCCAAATCCAAAAGGAGGAAAATCTTACACGGTATTGTACAGTCGATCGTCCTCTACGCGGCAGCAGTTTGGAGCGGGGCGGTAGAGATAACGTTCTATATAAGGCTCATGACACGAGTGGACAGAATAAGTCCATTCAGAGTGGCATGATTTTACAGGAATTTGTCTGCGGTAGTGGAAAGAAAAGAGCTCTATGAGAGAAAAAGCTCAAACCTTACTACGGCCAAAATAAGACAGGAAAGGAATAGGTCAATTAAAAGATGGCAAGAAGAATGGGAGAACAAGGATGATGTGGTATAGTGAACGAAAATGCTGATCGCAAACATAAGAGATTGGGTGGACTGTGACCACAGGCGCTGGATTAATTCCTGACGCAGATGCTTACAGGATATAAATGTATTAATGCATACCTCTCTAGGTTCGGAAAGGCTGACACAGATAAATGCCTTTACTGTGGATACTCAGACACTGTACTAAATACGATGTTAACTACTTGCAACATATGGATAGTAGAAAAAGACAGAATGGAAAGGGAAACAGGTGAGATTTTTGTTACAGTGAGAGAAATTAGTGAGAGAATAATCAAAAACAAAGCAGGTTGGACTAGCGTACACAATTATATCCGTACAGTGATAAAAAAAAGAACAGGAAGAAAGATAGCTGAACCAACGGCAAAGGTAACAAGGAACAATGCTGGAAGTTGAAGGTAGCAAAGTAGTCAGATTATATGAGTTAGAATGCGTGAGTCAGACTGAGAGGTAAGAGGAAATGCCCATCTGGGAGTAATGCCATACTAGGAGCGATGAAGGTTTTCTACGTATTACCTAGAACAAAACAGGGAGTCTCCTTGCTGATAAATAAAGTGTGGGTGTGGATAAATGGAGAATGAATAAATGAATGTAGTGCTACGGAAATGATGTGGACCTAACAGCGGCCATTCCGATTCCGGATCGCTGGATGACCGAGGAGAGTCTGGTTTGGCAGGTATGCGTTCAGCGTAGACTCAGCAATGAGAAGACATTTTAGAGTACCTTGGGAGCTATCGCCGGGAGTACGAAGAACGAATCCTGCACTAAGGTCAGTCAGGCGGCGTCCTGGACTGAGATGTCTTTTAAAGATTCCAGACTCTCCTTAAAAAAAAATTCACAGTTATTAACAGCACTTTTCTACAAAATACAATAAACAAAATAGACATCTGGTCTACGCTGCTGGATTTGTGTTTTATTTACTTAAGTCTCATTTAGTCAAAAGGTATTTAAATATAAACAGGACGATGAGGTCCCCAGAGTTTCATAGCAAACTCATCTGTCACTCTTTACTTAATTCCAAAGCTACTTTGCTATGAACTGTCCAAATTCCTTACCAAATTATGTATTATACATGTTTTTTTTTTGTTTCTGGGTTGTTTTAAATTTTAAGTTTACAGTTTACAGTTTACAGCTAAGTTGACAAAGTACATAAAACATGTTAATATTAAAGATGTCAACTTTTTTTGTATAATAGATATCCCGCTAGATATTTTAAAAATAATTAAAAACCTCAATCAAAATTAGATAGAATTTAGAATAGATGGAAACCGACGGTTATACTTACATTATCATAGATACAGGTAATGGAATAAGAGAGGGAATGCACTTAGCCCTATACTATTCAATCTAGTCGTGAAATAAGTCATAAATAATGTCAATATAAAAAGACATTACGGAATTATTACAAAAGAAGTGAATATATGAAGAGCCCTAAATAATAATGAATACTAATATCAGTAGCCTTTAATCACTAGTTCACAGATAGCCCTAAATATCAGTAGCCTTTTTTAACTGGTTACAGTTAATAATTGGTATTTAATACAAGAGCAAAATAATTTAACATGATGATTTAAACTTACTAACCTAGAGCAATAGTAACCAGTTAAGAACCAATTAGATGTAAAGTAAATGGAGTAAGCATTAAACAGTTCATGGAAATAAAGTAGTTGAGACTACACTGTCCAGCAATGTAGACGTTAAAAAATAAAGTAAAAGATCAAGTACAAAGGGCAACATTACATTAGCAGGATGCCTTAATAACACTATATAGCATAACCGATATATTAACTGTGAGATAAAATCAAGAATCTACAAGATCAGGGTACGACTAATAATGACGTACACATCGGAATCACGGCCCGACATAGTCAAAATCAGCAGTAATATTATTACTCAGAAAAATTACAGAAAACACGTTGAGAGACAAATAAAAAGTGACCAGATCAGAACAAAATGTAATGTATATTTTAAGGTAAAGTGCACGAAAAAAAAAGTCCAGGAAAAAGAGGAATAAATAAGTTGACTTTATAACCTAAAAAATTGTTACAGGCAACGAAAATAATCGACGTAAGATGCCTTAACTCAGCAGATGTAGGTAGCGACCAAAGCCTAGTATTATGTAAAATAGAAATCATCATGAAACATTTTACTTCCAAGAAAGCTTCTTCTTCTTCTCTGCCACTCCTAGCGGAGATTGGAAATCATCATGGCCACTGCGACTTTGTTAGCAGCGCGCCTAAAAAGTTCAATCGAACTACACCCGAACCATTCACGTAGATTACGAAGCCACGATATTTTTCTTCTTCCCACACTTATTTTGCCCTTAATTTTGCCCTGCATGATGTTTCTTAAAAGTTCGTACTTTTCACCTCTCACAATGTGCCCCAAGTATTCCATCTAGTTTTTATCTCATTTAGAATTTCGCATCTTTTTTCTAAAGTTTGGAGTACTTGCGTGTTAGTGACGCGGTCCATCCATGATATTCTGAGAATGCGCCTATAGCACCACATCTCGAAAGCTTCGATGTTGTTTATGGATAACTGTTTTAGTATCCAAGCCTCAACTCCATATAACAGGGTAGAAAAGAAATAAAGACATAACAAGAAAGCTGCGTCAACATAAACAAAAATTAGAGTCAAAGGACTAAATACGGAATTCAGTTATACAGAAAAAGAATATCAGAGGAGATTGATAAATAGAAATATAAAAAAAAGTGATAGCATCAAGGAAAGCTGGGAAAAACTAAAAATTATCATAATTAACGTCGTAAAAGAGTCACCTGGAGAAGGAAAAGTAACAAGCACAAAACATATTAAGACATAAAGCCCAATGGTTCAGAAAGCAAGTAAAGACAAAATGTAAAGAAAAAAGAAAGCCTTTTTACAATTCAGACACAACAAACATATGAAACACTGGCAGAGCTTCTCAAAAATTAAGTTAAAATATCTAGGATTAACATTATCTAGCTACAAAAAGCTTGAAACAGAAGTAAAAGATCAACAGGATAGAGCAAACAGAGCCGCAAGTTGCCTCAATGAAACAATATGGAGAAATAAAAACATCGAGAATGAACAGATCAAAAATTATATACATGGAAGAAACACGACCTAAGTTAGATATGACAAAAAGGGTATTAGTAGCAGCAGAGATAAAAACACTTAGTAAAGAACATCAAGGACTGTCTCAGTATCATATAATCCCAACGACAACAAATTAAGTAGTCACGTCGGAAAGAGACGGTTAGTCAATGGAAAGACAATCAGTAGGAAGACAACAAAAACGATGAAACGACAACTTACTAGAGGTACATTAATAAACAGATCTTCATGTCTGCAAAAAAGAAGAACAAAATATTTCAACTTAAAAATTGCAGTATCCAGCTATCTTCTGTATGGTTGGTATCTTGGTGGTGATGGGTATGTTGGTATCTTTCCTTGGGTTTGATCTCTGAACCTAAATATCTTTCCTTATCTCTTCTCTTTTCTAAGGTTTCTTAATTTTCTCCTTAACCCCAAAAAATTGAGTGGCGCCCTGTTTCTATCTTCTCTTATCTTTGGTAATTTTGCCCATCTATCTTTTTGTTTATTTCTGTATCTTTTCTAATATCTCTTATCCTATCTTTACTTATTTCGTCCGTTGGACCCATTCCCGATTCCAAAAGCTAGTTTCGAACCCTCGCCTCGCTCTCCACCAACCATCTGGCTGCCATCCGCAATGCCTCCATTGGTTATATTTCTAGCACGATCCAAAAAAAAAATCCGAGGTTACAAGTTTAGGGAGATAATGCAAAAACAATTTTTATTTTTTAACTTCAAAGGGCTGTGACCTGATTTTTGTACACTTTTGTACTAAGGTAAGTTGAATTCAATCAATTTATTTTTGTCCTCGGAATGCGTGGTTTAATTTATGACATATATTTTTAAAATACCCTGTATTTTATATGTCCAACGTTTAAACTAAAAAATCTTATTCTTCATCATCATCAGTGGTGCTACAGCTCTAGTTGAGCCTTGACCTTCCCCAGTCTATTTCGCCAGTCGTTTCTGTTCATCGCCAACCGTTGCCAATTTGCCGCGCCGATTTTCCTTGCGTCCTCGTCCACACCGTCCCTCCATCTTAGTCGGGGTCTGCCTCTACTCCTATTTCCCACTGGGACCGATAATAGAGTTCGTCTGGGTGGGTAATTTTCATTTGCTCTTGACACATGTCCAGCCCATCTAAGCCTACCTATTTTTATGAAGGATATTACATCTCTACCATTTACTATTTTTTTATACTTCTCGTACAATTCGAAATTATATCGCCTTCTCCAAATACCATTCTCACAGAATGCGCCCATTATTCTTCTTAGTATCTTCCTTTCGAAGACGAGCAGAAGATTTGCGTCTGTTTTGGAGATGGTCCATGTTTCTGACCCATATGTCAGCACTGGTAGGATGAGTGTTCGATATATTATTAGTTTGGTTTTCTGGCTTAAATTTCTGTTTTTTAGCTGCTTGCTTAGTCCAAAATAACATTTGTTTGCTAGCAGTACCCTCCGTTTAACTTCTTCAGATGTGTCATTATCGTTTGTTATGAGAGAACCCAAATATGTAAACTTATTTACTACCTCAAAATTATATTGGTCTATACTGAAGTTTTGTTCGGCGTTTCTAGCTCTATCTCTGTTATTTGGAATAGATGCTAGCATTTTGGTTTTTTCCTCGTTTATTTTAAGGCCCATATTTTGTGCGGCTGTCAAGAAGATGGAAGTCATCTCTTTAAGTCCTCGTGTAGTACGTGCAATCAAATCCAAATCGTCAGCGTACGCCATAATCTGCGTTGATTTATTAAAGATTGTTCCCCTATTGTGTAACTCGGCATCTCTTATAGTCTTTTCTAACGCTATATTTATATAACGCTATAACGCATATGTTTCAAACGCTTGTGACATATCGCCTTGTATTTGCACTCTGCAGATCACTTTACTCATAGTTGTTTTTACGAGCCTTATTAATTTATGGGGAATGTTAAGTTCATTCATGGCTTCGTATAATTTACCTCTTAGGACGCTATCATACGCTGACTTAAAGTCCACAAAGAGATGGAACGTGTCAATATTAAATTCATTGGTTTTTTCTAAGATTTGACGTAGCACAAAAATCTGGTCAATTGTTGACCTACCTGGCCTAAAACCGCTTTGATACTCACCAAGGATTTCTTCCACGTACGTACTTAAACGGCTGTACAGGGTGTTGGAGAATATTTTGTATATTGTATTCAGAAGAGTTATACCCCTATAATTTTTACATTCCAACAAATCTCCCTTTTTGTGTAGTGGACATATGATTCCAGTGCACCATTCCTCTGGCATTTGTTCTTCTTCCCAGACTTTGACTATTATGTTGTGAATTTGGTGCATAATGCTGTTACCTCCATGTTTGATGAGCTCTGCGGGGATACAATCCACTCCTGGGGACTTGCTATTTTTGAGTCGTGTGATTGCGTCTTTCACTTCAAATATTGAAGGAGGTTCTTATTCTCTTATCTTATTCTTATCAAATTCATTATTACAATTTTATGTATCTATCTAATTAGCCTTCTTCGGTCCATCTTTGGACATAGGCCTCCCCAATCCTTTTCCATTCTTCTCTGTCTGTCGCAACAGTCATCCATCTAGAGCCCACGTGCTTCTTGATATCGTCTGCCCATCTCATTTGGGGCCTTCCTCTGCTTCGTTTATATTCCCACGGTCTCCAACTTATAAGAATTTTGTTCCATCGGTCTTCTTTTTGTCTTATATTGTGTCCGGCAAATCTCCATTTCAATTTTGCAACTTCCTGTCTAACATCCCCCACTTTTGTTTTCTCTCTTATCCACTCGTTTCTCTTCTTATCCATTAGTCTTATGTGCAACATTTGTCTTTCCATTGCTCTTTGGGTTTTTATGATTTTGTCCATGTTTGCTTTTGTAAATGTCCACGTTTGGGAGCCATACGTAAGAACAGGGAGTACGCATTGATTATATACTTTGGTCTTAAGATGCTGTGGATATCTTTTGTTTTTAAGAATGTAGCTTAGTTTGCCAAATGCCGCCCATGCCAGTCTAACTCGTCTCTTGATCTCTGCTGTTTGATCCTCTTTGTTAAGTTTTATAGTTTGACCAAGATATATATAATCCTTAACTTGTTCTATTTCATCTTGTCCGATTCTCATTGTGATATCTTCATCTGTATTTGTTATAGTTTTGGTCTTGCTGTAATTTATATTAAGGCCTATCTTTCCAGCTTCTACGTCCAGTTCTTTCATCATTTCAAATAATTCATCTTTTTTATCGGTTATCAATACGATGTCATCAGCGTACCTTAGATGGTTCAAGCGTTGTCCACAAATTTTTATACCTTTTTTTTCCCATTCTAATCTTTTAAAAGTATCTTCAAGAGCCTGATTGAAAAGTTTCGGTGATATTGTATCACCCTGTCTCACGCCTCTACTTATTTGTAATGATTTTGTTCCTTCATATACTTTAATTTTTGTTTTGGCTTCCTTATATATATTGGTTATTAGTTCCGTATATCTGTGGTCAATTCGGCTGTTAATCAAAGAACTTTTCACTGCCCAATGTTCGACACTGTCGAAAGCCTTTTCGAAACCTATGAACGCCATATATAGAGGAATGTGGTATTCATTTGCTCGTTCTATAAGTATTTTCATACTTAGTAAATGGTCACTTGTGCTGAATCCCTTTCTAAAACCAGCTTGTTCTTTCGACTGGTATCCATCGAATTTTGTCGTCAATCTATTGGTTAAAATTTTTGTTAGGAGTTTATACATTACATTGAGGAGTGTTATAGGACGGTAGTTTTTTATATCTGCTTTATCCCCTTTCTTGTGTAGGATAATGGTTACTGATTCTTTCCAGTTGTTTGGGATTCTTTTTTCTTTTAATATCCTGTTAAAAAGGGAATGTAGAGTATTAATTATCACTTTTCCACCATATTTCAGCATCTCTGTAGTTACTCCATCTTTTCCAGGCGATTTGTTGTTTTATGTATAACTTAAATGTAATTGTATAAGTATAATTATAAAGTACTTTTATTAAAAAATATATATTTTTTTATACCGAAATTGTCTGATCCCAACTTGTTTCCAAAACTGTACCTCTAACATTTTCCCTGTCATCCCCAAGGTATCTCCCAATGGAGACTTAAATATTGCAGTAGTGAAATATTTTATAAAAGCAGTTGTAGAAATTAAACATATTATGTAAGAAATGAATTAAATATTTTAAATTGAAAAAAAAAACTAAGGATATTGTCGTACCAAATATTAAAATGGGTATTTAAATAATTATAATATATTCTTTTGCATGTGGTGTTGATTCGATATGATTTTTTATTTATTTATCGTACGGCATATAATAAGAACACCTAATTAAAAATCAATATAAAAAAAAATTACATGAAGGATTACAAACGAACATCTTATGTATTATTCTTCTTCTTCTGGTGCCCAATCCAACTAGAGGACGGCTTACTTTACTTTTTCTAATCTGGATCCGACTACAGTGTTTCTGCCCAATATCGGCTATGTCTATAGCCTTTGTATTTGCGAGCCATAAATCATCGAGGGTGCACTGTGATAGGCAAAGTCTGCATACTCTCAGGTGCTCCACGTTCTGTATTTCCCCACATTTACAGAGTGCCTCGCTATGTATCTTAATGCCCCATTTAATGAGGTTCTGTTTTACAGGGGCAACATCTGTGCGCATGCGGTTGAGTGTCCGCCAGGTTCTCCAGTCCTGGTTCATTCCATTGGGTCGTTCTGGATATAGGGAACACTTCGGGTGGTTTGACGCTGACATTTCTCATAAACCTTTTCCTTGATTTAAGTCGGCTGATTCCTGGCGTTCGTCAAACCCGTATAATTGGTGCCGTTCATCGAAAGTATGCCTGAACTTCTCCACATATTGTGAGGCACATCTACGGTCGTCTGGTGATGCGAATCCAGCTACCCCGGTACAGTAGGTGTAGAGGGGTAAGTTTCATACAACCGGTAATGATTCTTCATGTTTCATTTAACGCCGTGGTGACTTGTTGGGCGTGTCTAGATCTACCCCAGACAAGACAAGCATATTCCCCTGTTGAGAAACATAAGGCCTCAGCTGTTGACTTCAAGACCTGGGGGTTTGCACTCCACTTGCTCCCTACAAGTTTCCGGAGAAGGTGGTTTCTCGTAGAGACCTTTTGTCTTGTGCTCTGACAGTGGAATTTATACGTTAGTGACCGGTCTAGTATTACTTCAAGATATTTGAGCCGATCAGTATGTTTCATGCGTTGTCCTCCCCAGAAACATTCAGCTTTACATGCGCCACTTGGTTGTTGAGATGGAATGCACATACTTGGGTTTTAGTAGAGTTTGGCTTTAATGAGTTTTGTTTGTAGTAAGTTGACATTATGTTTAAAGCATCTTCCATTGTCGACTCTACTTGTGTGAGTGTTTTCCCCTTTACAGCTATACCAAGGTCGTCAGCGTAAACAAAACTGTCAGTCTGAGGGTGCATTGGTTGGTCGTTGGTGTAGATGTGGATGGCAATTCTGGCATACTCCTCTCGATCTTGTGTGGCTCTAAAGAGTGCATCGACATCGAGGTTTGTCCAGTCCCTTAAGTTTTCAAGCCATGAGTATTTCTTTCTTCCGATGCCCCGTTTTCCTTCTATCTTCCCTTCCATTATAAGCTTTAAGAATTGGTACCTGTAATTTCAAAATATGTGACCCAGATGAGCAGTTTTTCTACTTTGTATTATTGGCAGCAATTCTTGTTCTCTGTCCATTTTATTTAATACTTCGACATTTGGTGTGTGATTTGTCCAGAAAATTTTAAGTAGTCTTCTAAATACCCACATTTAAAAGGCCTCCTATCGGTTAATCAAATTGGCCTTTATGGTCCAGGCTTCTACACCATATAGCAGTATGGAGTGAATGTAATATTTTACAAAGCGATATCAAAGCCTTAAGTTAAGACTGCTGTTGCTTAGTAAGGTTCTCATATTTGTAAATGCTGTTCTGGCTTGCTTAATCCTGCTATGTATCTCTATGTCTGGATCTAAATCTTCAGTTATCCAACTACCGAGATATCTGAACTTTGGTACCTTTTAAAAGTTCTTATTGTTAACTCTTCTGTTCTACTAACCACCATTACCTTCGTCTTGTCTATATTAATCTTCAAGCCCAGTCGTTCTTCTTCATTGTTTATTTTATCTATTAGTCGTTGTACCGCTTCCTGGCTATCAGCTATTATGACTGTATCATCAGCATAGCGAAGATTACTGATCGTCTGTCCGTTGATTTTGATTCCGTCTTCAGTGACACTTAAGGCTCTATCGAAAATCGTTTCAGAGTAAATATTAAAAAGAAGGGTTGACAGACAGAACACAACCCTGTCGTACACCTTTTTCGATTGAGAAATATGGTGTAGATTCCAGTCCTACTCTCACAGATGCCACTTGATTCATATAAAGGTTCTTTATGATTTTAAAGTCATTCTCATCTATCGAACGTTCCTGGAGCAATCTTACTAATTCTGAATGATTAACACAATCGAACGCCCTCTGGTAATCTATAAAGCATAGGAAGACTTTTTGCTAATCTCTGCATTTATGAACTTGGACTTAGCTATAAAGTTAAGCTATAAAGTGCCTGTTTTGTGCCAAATCCTTATCTGAAACTATTTATTAGTAACATATTGTAAAACATTTTTGGTCGCATTCAGGAATTCATCGAAAACTCCAGGGAATGGCCTTCGGGTGCATTCTTCAACAATGTGACGAATGGTCTGGCGTTGTGCATCACAGTCACACTCAGGAGTAATAATAATAATTATAATAATAGCGTTTATTGTCCAACAGAATCCATTTATAGGACAAAATACAATACTAAAGTTAAATGAAATATAAATAATAACTAAATAACACATTTTTCGAGTATTTTACCTTAACATAAAGAAACTACTTAATCACCTAGGTAGATCTCAGCCATCCTAGTAAGCTGCTTTAAAATGCAGTGAAATATATCGCAGTAAGCACTTAAGGAATTATAATAGTTGCACATGAGAAATAGAGGAGAATTTAACATAAGATTAGTTCTAGCTTGTGTATTTCTGAACGTAATCGAATTTCTCACTGGATAAGATGGCACGTTAAAATTTATTTGTCGAAGAATATCAGGGCAGTCAATAAGATTATGTAGTAGCTTGTACAGGAATATTAGGAAGGCATTAATTCGTCTAGATTCTAATGATACTACGTCCAAATCGCTACACAACTTGCTATTGCTGATGCCCCTCCTGAGATATATGCCGTTAATTTTGAAAGACAAAAATTTTAAAAATTTAAGTTTCACATGCTCTATAATTTGAATGTGTACCATGTCACCATCATAAAAGGTGACCAAATGACAGAATCATATTCCAGTTTACAGCGTACAAAAGTGTAATAAAGTAATTTAATTGCCTTAGTATTAGTGAGGTTTCGACTATTTCTAATTACGAATCCATAAGATTTAAGTGCTTTTTTAACCTTTAAATTAACATGTTCAACAAAGGTGAGTTTATAATCAAATATAACTCCAAGGTCTTTAATTTTATCCAAACGTTCAAGGTTATTGCCATCGATAATATAAGGATGGTATATATTAGACTGTTTCCTAGAATAACTAACTACTTTGCACTTATTGGCATTAAGATTCAAATTATTAGCATTACACCATTCATGTATACGATTCAGTTCACTCTGCAGAAAATGACAATCATTAAGGTCGCTTATCAACGAATAAATCTTTAAATCATCGGCATAACATAAATATGTTGCAGAAGTTGATTCACATAGATCATTAATAAATAACAGGAACAATAATGGACCTAGATTAGAACCTTGTGGAACCCCTGAAGAAGCTAGGTACTTTTCCGATTTGTAACAATTATAAGCAACAAACTGCATTCTATTTGACAAGTAAGACCACATAAAAGTCGCGGCATCTCAGGCTCAGAAAGACTAAAGAGACGCAATTTAGAAAGTAATACGCCGTGGTGAATTCTGTCGAATGCCTTCGTAAAGTCAATATATATGACGTCAACTTGACTTCTATTATCTAGGGCTGCTGAGATATATTGTGTGACTATTAATAAGTTTGTCACAGTGGACCGATTGGAGACAAAACCATGTTGATATTGAGACAGCTGATTATGAGTGCGTGAATAAATACGATTATACAAAACTATTTCAAAGACTTTTGATGGATTGCAAATAATGGAAATTGGTCTGTAGTTTTCTACCTGACCCTTTTTACCAGTTTTAAATATTGGGCACACTTTTGACTCCTTCCAGAGACTCGGATATTCGTTGTTAAGAAGACATAAATTTAAAATTTTTAATAGTGGCACAGTTAAGGCACCTATACAATCCTTAACCAAAAAGGATGGAATATTATCAGGTCCACACCTCATTTGGCTTTCAATTTCTTACTAGCAAAAATTATCTCGTGACTCTAAAATAGGATAAAAATTTAAGTAATCTGCGTCAACTGAGGAAGAGTTAGCCTTGAAATTAATATCTGATGACAGAAAAACACTCTTGAAAAATTCTGCAAATACATTCACAATATTTTGTGGGTCGGAGGTAGTAATGTCATTATATTTCCATTATATAACCAGGAGAGGTATTTATGGCTGAAGTTTTTATAAACTGAAATATACTTATTAAACACAGAACAAATCTTATCATAAAAGTTATTTAAAGTTTCATTAACGTCATTAGAAGTATCCAAATAATTCCAATCCGTTTCATACAGTTCTCGATATAAAGCAGAAAAATTTGCTTTTTTAAAGTTGTAAGTTAATTGCTTCAAACCACACTTAAATTTAGGCTCTTTTACAAATATATCCGTAAATGTTATTAGAAGAGCTGGGTGATGAGAGTCTTCATAGACCAAAGGTGAGTCATCATGCTTCACTTCACAACTGAAATGCAAGACCAAATCTAGCAGTCTACCCAAATGATTAACAACATTGTTAAATTGTCTAAGGCCAGTAGAGCCCGCAACACTTAAAACTACAGAAGTTTTGAAATCAGACATATTATCTATTAAATTATTAAACCTTGAAACATTAAAATCGCCTAGTACTATACAGTCATTATTTAAGTAATCAAATTGTCCTAAGCAATCGAGAAAATATTCAAAGTCTACCAAACTTAATCTATCAGGTAAATAAACAACAACCATATAAAAATATTTGTAACCAATCCAGCACTTGACAATAATAAGATCAATTAGTGGAAATTGTGCGTCGAGAGCCGTAATGTAAATATTTCAGATGTTATGAAATCTTTTAACGCGAGCACTACACCACCACCCTTCACTTTGTCCACCTCATGGAATTTTCGGTCTTTTCTGTATACGACATAATTATTCGGAAAGAGTTCCATACTCGAAACATCACTGCGTAACCACGTTTCACTTAATGCTATGATGTCGAATTCACAATCACTAACGTTTGCATTAAATAATGAAATTTTGCTATTAAGGCCGCGTACATTTTGGTAATAACTTGTAATTTCAACGTGTTGTGATTTACTTGATCTGGAACTGCTGGACACATTTAGTTGAAAGAGCTCTCAGTTTTACTGACTATGGTAGGTCTACCCTTTACATACTTAATGATCAGATTTTGTTCTCCATTGTCTGTTCGACGTTTCAGTTCGGTCCGGAGGTCATTTAAGTATTGTCTCTACCGAAGTGTTTTATCATCAGAAATTGAAATAGCAGAGAAAGTAGATGTGGCTAATTTATTCTTGATACGCAAAATAGACTTTCAACATACGCGGGTGTTGAAAAGGTCACTTTCATTTAACGTAAACGATCAAATAAGGGCCTTATTTGATCGTTTACCAATTCTGTGTACATGTCTTGCAGAAATCGGATTTGCATTACCACCTTGTATTGTAGTTAGAATATCATTTACTTTATTATTATCTTCCATAGCAGAATTAGTTTCTGGTACGTTATACAAAATGATATTGTGCGATCGATTAATACGGTCCATGGCTTCTTTAGTTATCTCTTCCTGATATTCGGATTGTATTGTAGGATTAATATTAGCTATTTTCCTTTCCAGATCCTGCATTTTAGTTTCCACAAGATTCGTTAAAAATTGCTTTAATTGAACAAACTTGTCCTCTCCGTTGCTACAAGTATTACATAGTACTTTGATATTTTTACTACGCATTCGTGTAATCCGACTGATATCATCGCCTTGTAAGCCAATGCATGAAGTATGCAAAGAGTTCATACATCCCGAACATTTTATAATTTGAGTGTTTATGGTAGATTGCTCACAGTTTATACACAGTGACTAATTTACACTGTGAGAAGTTGTCACTGTGAGTGAAAAGTGCGAGTGACAAATGAAAAGTGAATAGTAGCGTGTTAACAGAATAGCTGTGAAGTAGCAAGTGTGAGTGACAAGCGCGAGTGCGAAGCAAAGTGAATAGAATTGATTCGATTTTTCCTTACAAGTAGCCTTTCCCTTCTCTTTGCAACAACTGGGAAAAGTAACAACTTCGCAGTGTGAAAAAAGTTTCGCTGTGACAAGGGCATAGTATGAACCCAGAAAGTGAAAAGGACCGAAAAGTAAACTATGCTTTTCGTTAAGGAATTTATACAGTACGAATGTCTTTACGATATACATACCAAACAGTACAGAAACAAACCAATAAGGCGATGCATCTCTTTTAAAAATAAGTGCAAGTATGAACATAACAGACTTCAGCCCGAAAGATGCATATCTTAAACTAAGAAGCCTAAAATACACCTATTATCAAGAGCTGAAGAAAGTAAAAAATTCTAACAAACCTGGTACTGGGACGACCGACATTTATGTACCAAATATTAAATGGTTTTGTATATTCCATGATGTCTTGTCGGCTGTAAGAAGTACTGGTGAATGCACAGAAACAACAAATAATTTAATAAGTACATGTTCATTCATTAATCACATCTAAATTATTTTTAAATTTTTTTATTTATTATAATACATTGTTACTTTATCATTCTGTCTTGCCAAGAAACGGCAACTGCCCAATAAAAAATTCGCAAATAAGTTTCTTACGTATTGTGCTTGATTTGATGATCTATTGTGCATATTTCCGGTACTACAGTTTGCTAAATAAGCTGATTGAACATCTCTCCAGGTACCATGCATTATATTACCTTCTGCATCTTCCACTTCAAGTGATGCGTCTTTTGTTTTCCTCAACCAGTTGTATATTTTACCAATTTTGTAAATTTATTTAGCATACAACGCCAGAGGTTTTGTAAATATACAAAAACGACCTACTAAGATTCCAAATGCGTTTTCCACGATTCGTCTTGCTCTTGATAATCTATAATTAAATATTTTTTCCTTGTAAGTGAGATTATTACCTCCATATGGCTTCATCCGATAACATTTTAAAGAAAAGGCATTGTATCCGACAATCACATGGTTTTTGGGTAAAACGTTATTTTCTCAAGCTTGGTTGAGGCTGCAATTTCGAAAAATTCCACCATCGCCAACTCGTCCATTACATGCAACCTCGATGTAAGTAAAGCAATAATGATCATCTATCAAAGCCATAGGTAAAATGCTATTCTGATTCTTATAATATAGTAAAACCTCTAGAATTATGAGGTGCTTTAATCACAACGTGCTTTCTATCTATAGCACCACAATAACGAGGAAAGTTCCATATAGTCGCAAACCCGATAACTTTTATTCAGCTTCAATTTCAGGTACCTGTAATTTTAAAATACAAAATGTTTTGTAACATTTTTTTTTATTATTAATACATCAAATTATTTTTAATTCCTTTTACCCCCGTGCGATACGCCGATGATTAGGAATCCCCGTTTTTACGATAGGAAAATAATATTGTAGACACCAAACTGAAATGGAATTCCCTAATTAAGAAAGGTTTTTAATCCTTCCGTCTTAACACTCTGTATGAAAAGAATAAAAACTTTCCAATAGTCGTTAAGGCCTTACCTTCTGAGAAATACATACGACTGTCCGATGATTTTAAGTGGGGGATATACCTTCTTCTTCTTTTTTCTTGGATAGTTGGTGAAATTTTTAGGGAACCAACTTACTTCTCGGTGGGCTCTTGTTGAGTGAAGTGATATCTCGTGATGCGCTTTGCTCACGATATTTCTTATCTTATCGTCGCTGTGAATTATTTTCTAAGTGTGTATACACTTCATATTTGAGTTTTCTTTCCTTAGACTATATTAAATTATATATAGTTCTACACTACCTTTAATGGTTATTAAATTCAGTGTTTAGTACCAGAAAAGTATTAACTTCAGTGAATTAAGCTGCCTTCGTCAAGATCTACTGTAAGTAATCTTTATCTATAATTATCTGGGCGAGTAATATGGTATGGTATCATATCACCTGCCATTATCTGGACGTATCATCTATATCTTCACCTGTAGATTGCCGATTTTTGAATGTAATTGAACCATTCAAGAAATTTCTATAAATATTACCTATGAACATACAAGTCTCAGTTTTTTAACTAATAATAGTGCGAGATAGTTAATTGACTTAACCAAGTGCGGTTTGGTTTATGTTTTCATTCCTGTAACCTTTTTGTTTTTTTTTTTTTGTAAATTTAGAGTTAAGTAATTTTTGTTATCTTTTGTATTTCCTATAATGTTTGTTCATTATCTTTTCTATGATATCTCAAGATACGTCAAACTATATTTGTATATGATTGCCTTATATATCTTGGTAAAGGTATTTTTTTATTACATTATTGCTTAATTTTATACATATCTAACACCATTTCATAGTTGTGTATTTTTATTACCTGGGTTGCATTTAGCAGCATCATAATTTTGTGTTTAATATGTTGTTATTGTTTTATGCATGCATTTTATTTGTCAGCTCCTAACAAGTTCCCTGATAAAATAGTAGCTCTGAACAATTACTATCTTTAAATATTACTATGCTTTTGAACTGTAGAAATATCAGGCTGATTAAGTTTCGTAGGTAAGTAAGTGTAATACTTAATATATTTATTATTTGTTTATATATTGCGTTGACCAGATTTATTTGATAATTTACTGTTGGTATCTTTCCTTGGGTTTGATCTCTGAACCTAAATATTTTTTCTTATCTCTTTTCTTTTCTAAGGTTTTCTTAATTTTCTCCTTAACCCCAAAAAATTGAGTGGCGCCCTGTTTCTATCTTCTCTTATCTTTGGTAATTTTACCCATCTATCTTTTTGTTTATTTCTGTATATTTATTAATATCTCTTATCCTATCTTTACCTATTTCTTCCGTTGGATCCATTCCCGGTTCCAAAAGCTAGTTTCGAACCCACGACTCGCTCTCCACCAACCATCTGGCTGCCGTCCGCAATGTCTCCATTGGTTATCTTTCTAGCACCACCCAAAAAAGATTTCCGAGGTTACAGTTTTAATTAATTTTCAGGAAGTGTGCAGTCCTCAGGAGACAGAGACAGTCGATAGTTATGAGCACGATACTGAAGTAACTTCTATTCAAGAAAAAATAGACTCCAATTATACTTCGGCTAACAAAAAGCGATGACACAAAAAAAGGTAATATTGCTTTAAAATATCCAAGAAAGATATTACTAGGAGAGTACAAAAATATGATAGACAAATCACAAAATTTAACAGAAGCTGTCAACAAGCCAATTTAACATACCAAGAACGAGTTTGATATTTTTAGGAAAAGTTTTGCGGCTCAACTAAATGGTGTGCCTTTGGGTGTGGCGATTGAAGCCCAAAGTCATATACATAATTATTTATTACAGATGCGTTGAAAAGTTCTCCGACATAATATTTATTCTTCTCCACAATCATCTTTATCAAATTATAACTGCAACATGTCACCGTCTCCAGTTCAATTAATCACATCTACATGAAATGCAGAATCATATTTATTACAGTCCAACTACAACGAATCACAACCATGACCCCAACCATTCCAACCTTCGTGCACTGCCGCAGAATCATTTCCATGCATGTCCAGCAACAACGATGATGTCGCCGTAGTACATAAAAATTCCGAAAATCGTTCAGAAATGACCACTCGTTCAGCAGACATATTATGTCAAGCTTGGGCAACTGCCGATAATAATATATTGTAACTGCTATAAAAGAATTAACAATAAACAGAACATAAATAGACGGAAACTGCAGTTTTATTAAAAACTAGTTTGCACCTGGAACTTCGTACGTAAGGGCACGATATTAGATTAACATACTAATATGTATCTCAGTGTTTCACTTACCTTAATAAAATCTTTTTAAGGGGTAGATATGGCATCGCTCATTTCGGGAATTATTTGTGATATTGCTGCTAACGAAAGATATAGATCCAGACATAGAAATAAAATCACGAATTGAACAAGCAAGAAATGTCTTTTTAAAAATGAAACAAATGTTTACGTCCCAAACACTCAATCTCAAAATCCGATACCGAATGCTGAAATGTTACGTTTACAGCACCTTATTATATGGAATGGAGGCCTGGACCTTCAAAATCAACTCACTAAGGCGTTTGGAAAGTTTTGAAATGTGGTTATTTCGAAGGATGCTGAAAGTCCCCTGGACAGCGCATATGAGCAACGAGCAGGTCCTACACAAGATGGGTACCGACAGAGAACTCTTAAAAATAATGAAAACACGGAAAACCTCATATTTGGGACACATATACAGAAATGAGAAATACCAGCTACTGTAGCTTCTTATAGAGGGGAAGGTAGAAGGAAAACGTGTCCTGGTAGACGGCAGGCGTCCTGGTTGAAGAACATTCGTGAGTGGACTGGTTTGGATTCTCAATCTTTAATAAGAAAAGCCAGGGACAGAAATGATTTTGCTAAGGTTATCGCCAACCTTCATTGAAGACGGCACCCAAAGAAGAAGATTGCTGCTTTAGATACTCGAAATAGGTGTGGAAGTGTTTTTAAGTTGCATCCAGTATTAATCATGTACAGGAATATTTGTAGTTTAATTTTTGCTGACAAGGCACTTCTCATAAAAGTATCAGATTTTGTTATGGATGGGCCGACAAAAGTAACTCGTTACATTTCTCTTGTGTCAACCGCATCGCAATAAAAAACTCTTTAGGATCTTATATATATATATATATATATATATATATATATATATATATATATATATATATATATATATATATATATATATATATATATATATATATAGTACAGGTTGTTTACAACTGGCGTTGTTTTCCTGTCCCTAGTTTCCATCGTTTCCTATCTCGGGTGTCTGCTTCATTTAGCTGTCTTCATTCCATGGCTTCATTCTTCATTCACGTCATCTCGCCAGATTCTTCTTGGACGCCCTCTTTTCCTTCTTTCGGTTGGGATCTATTTTAATATTTTCTTTGGCCACCTCTCGTCTGCCATTCTGTTTACATGACCGAACCAAGTAAGTTGTTTTTTCTGGACTTCATCTATAATGTCTTTTTCTTGCTCCATTCTACGTTTTATTTCTTCATTACGGATTCTGTCCATCCTTGTCAATCTACAGCTTCTTCTGATAAAATCCATCTCGGTAGCTTGTAATTTTTTTCTGTTTCTTTTACTAGTGTCCCATATCTCTGCTCCGTATGTTACCACCGGCTCAACCATCGTCTTATATATTCGTTTTTTCGTCGTTCTTGTGATTTTTTTATCCCAGAGAATGGAGTTTAGGCATTTGGTAATGTTTCTGCCTTTGTTTATTCTTGTATTTATTTCTTCATGGCTATTTCCGTCTTTTGTAAACACTACTCCTAGGTATTTTACTCTATTTGTTCCTTTGATTTTGTCACTCTCTAATGTCAGGTCTTCGACTGTATTTTTCCCCACTGAGAGATATTCGCATTTTTGTAAGTTCATTGCCAGTCCACGTTCTTTGTACGCTGTTTGTAGTTTCCTAACCATATAGCTGAGGTCGTCTATATCTTCTGCTACCACCAGTTGGTCATCAGCGAAGAATAGTGTATAGAGAATATCCTCATCTATTTGTATTCCCATATTTCTACATTGTCTTTGCCACTTTTGTAGAGATCGATCCAGATATATTTTAAACAGCGTAGGTGATAAACAACTTCCCTGTCGTAGCCCTTTCGTAGTGATGAATTTCTCACTAAGTTTGACACCTATTTTAATTGATGCGGTGTTGTTTACATACCACTTTTGAGTTGCTATTATTAACGAAGGTTTTATTTCCATGTTTTGCATTTCACTCCATAAATTATTTATCGGCACGTTATTATATGCCTTCTTGAGATCTATCAGGGCTATAAGTGTTTCTTTGTTTCTTTAGGATCTTCGTCTATTAATTTCTCAAATGGTTTATTACTCATACCATACTGTAGTCTTTGGGTCAACTATTTTCTTTGCCAGAATTTCTTTGGTCTTTCAATTTCAACAAGTAAATCACTTTGAATTTCCGATGCTATCACTTTAACTATCTCCCTTATAATTTTTCGTATTTGTAAACATTGTTCTTCTTCCATTGTGCAATGACGCGGTTATTTTGAACTTGTCAGAAAGAACTTTGCACTGTGTGAACCTTTACTTGTCACTTCTCACTTAACACCTTCTTGTCAGTTGTCACTTGTCACTTCTTACTCGTACTTTTTACTTCTCATAGTATAAATTTTGTCAAGAAGACTTATACAATTTTGTCAAGAAGAAAACATGAGAGTTACCAACACATGGTTCTAACTCCAACCCCGTCGCCTTTATACTTGGAAATCTCCAGCCGATAGAGCTCAGAACATAATAAGAAATCAAATAGTCTTCATTCTTATCAACGTTAGATTTAGCAAAACTGTCAAAAGAGCTTGCACATATCCTGGAGCAGATGTCCCTTCTGACCACGTACTATTAATGGTCGTCATAAAGATCGTTCTTTCATGCAAGAACAAGCCTGAAACTCAACAACAGATAGCACTGGACAAACTGAAAGACCCAGTGATACAAGCAGAAATAAGCAATGAAATAAACGCACAAATTCAAATATTGACGACAAACATTGCCGAAGATCTAACACCAACATGGAACACGGTTACAAGTGCTGTAACAGACATCATGAAAAACAACTTAGGGTACAAACGAAATAACAAGAGGCAAAAATGGATGACAAAAGAAATACTATTACTAATGAAAGAACGACGAAGACACAAGAATAACAAAGATGGCAGCAATATGTATGAAAACATTAACAGGCAAATAAAAGCAAAAATAAGAATAGCAAAAAATGAATGGCTTAAGCAACAATGTATCGATCTGTAGCATTTTCAATTTCATTGATTCTTTTGAGTATATTGAAACCTCCTCGTATAAAAAAATATATTAAAAACTCCTTATATATTTTAAAAAAAATAAACGAAGAATTTTTCCGTGTTGTTAGTTCGTATCTTTCAAAGTACTCAAAAGTGTTTCGTCGCCGAGTAATAATACCATTTGAGAATTGTTTATTTTACTTCGGCAAATTCTTCTCATGTTAATGCGTCGCAAAAGGATATGTACGCCGTTTCGTTGATTTTGCTATGTCAAGTGTTTGTTTATTTTCAAGTTATGCGATCAATTTTAATAGATAATTTGGTTACTATCGTTGGAGCCGCGGTGAAAAGCGGTCAACGTTATGTCCGAATTTGACTTCAAATTCGAAATGTTCCTCGTTGTTTGTGTTTTTTTTATGAAGACGTTTGTTCGTCTTTTTTTATGAAGAAAATGTGTAGCAGTGTGAAGTTAATGGTTCAGTAAATGTTTGAGTGAGGAATGGAAGAATCGTCGATTCCATCCTCGTTTTGTTTCTCCCTGGTTATCATCCAAGGCAGTATGGAGACAGATTTGTTCGTGATATGAAGATATGGAGATAGATAGTTGTGTTCATTGCACAGAGAGTAAAGCCCTCAGTTCCAGTTATGGTTTCGGATATTCCAGTGGCGTCTGGTTCCACAAATTCTAGTGCATTTTGTTAGTGAAAATCCAGGTAACTTTTTGATCAAATTTTAAAGTAAAGACAGATAATTTGTTTTGAATTAAATAATTGCTTTCGTTGACATTTAAAATGGTAAATTTTAGGTTTTGAGTTGAGCTGTAAATTTGTGTGTTTAGTTTTTTTTTTAATTTAATGTTAACTTGTGACAGCTCGTTTTTTATTTTTTTTTGACTATTAGTTTGTTTTATTTTTAAACAAGGTTAACCTCCATATAAATTTTTTAAGATTATGTAGCAACAGAGTTTGTAAGCGGATGACACATCTAAGTTTTGGTGTTTTGTTTTTTTTCTCCATGTAACTGTTTGTGGTGACACATAAATAAAGATTAAATTTTGTTGTCTTAACTTTTTATTTATTTTTTTGAGCCAAACCTTTTTTGATTCTTATTTGAATAAGATTGTTTTTTATGTTTTGATTTGTTTTCTAATTATTTCCCTAGTTACAACCAGTGGTTGTAATAGGTATAATTAGGCACCTCAAGTGGCGCCCTATATTAAATTCCTTGAGGTGTTTCTTGTTTATTTTTATTGTGTTTGTTCCAAGAGATTAACGACCGCTTTATTTCATTTTTTTGTAGTTGCCCCATTCTAACCCCTTTATCTTTTACTTATCCACGACCCCAGCTCTCCTACGAAACCCTGAGTGCCGTTCACATAAGTAGCGTTTATTTTGCTTGCCTTATCTCCACCCCCAATAGTTTCTTCCCCCAATTTTCTATCCCCTGTATTAATGCCCCTGTGGTAGGCAAAATATTTTCGTTACAGTTCTAGCACATTTACAACGACAGCACGACGACCGTAATTTACATAAAAAGCTTAAGGAGACTGCTGGAATATACAGAAAACGGAGACCAACTACCATAGTTAATCAGGATAACCTGATAGTGCTGGGTGAAAAGGAGAAAATTGATATATGGGAAAATTATATCCAGGAGCTCTTCCATGACGAAAGACCCATGAGTGAAGTTTATACAGACGACCTGCTGACTGGCCCTTCAATCCTCAAAGAGGAGATATAAAAGGCAATATTAAATTCAAAAAACAATAAGGCACCTGCACCAGATGAAATCCCGTCATAAATACTCAAATTATTGGATGAAAAGGGAATTTCAGCACTACACAAAATATTTAATTTAATTTATGAAACTGGCTGCTATCCTCAACAGTGATTACGCTCTACCTTTATTCCCCTGCCCAAGAAAGTCAATGCAAAAAGATGTGAGGATCACAGACTCATTAGCTTGATGAGTCACACTTTAAAGATATTCTTAAAAATACTACATCAAAGATTATACAAAAAATGTGAATGGGACATTAGTGATTCCCAGTTCGGGTTTAGGCAAGGTTTTGGAACACGAGAAGCAATAGTAGCAACACAGGTGCTGGTCCAAAATTGTTACGATCAGAGAAAGGATGTGTTTCTATGCTTTTTAGATTACCAAAAAGTGTTTGATCGTGTCCAACACCACAAGTTAATGCAGATTCTCAAGAAAGTTGATATAGACCAAAAAGACATAAGATGCATTGAAAACTTGTACTGGCATCAAACGACACAGTTAAAAATAGACAATTCTATATCTAAACCCATACATATAAGAAGAGGCGTTCGACAGGGATGTGTGCTTTCCCCTCTTTTATTTAACATTTATTCGGAAGCCATATTTCAAGAGTCTTTGGATGATGCAGAGATGCGAATCAAGGTGAATAAAGGTATTGATCAACAACATACGATATGCTGATGATGGTGTCTTAATTTGTGACAACATAGTCGATCTTCAACAACTTGTCACTATAATCGGAGAATACAGTAAGCAAATGGGATTAGAGATTAATACCAAAAAGACGAAATTTATGATCATCTCCAGAAACTTAGATGCACTTGAAAACTCCACCATAATACTGAATACTAAGTCCATTGAGGAGTGAGTAAGTTTAAATACCTGGGATCGTGGCTTGTTGAAGACTGGGCATCGGACAGAGAAGTATAATGTCGCATTGAGCAAGCTCGACAAGCTTTCGTAAAATTCAAGAAAGTACTGATTTGTTCAGAGTTTGATCTTTAACTAAGACTAAGGTTTACTAAGTGCTACGTATGCTCAGTGCTGCCATATGGCGTAGAGGGCTGGACACTCAAAACGAGGGATATAAACAGATTAGAAGCTTTCGAAATGTGGCTTTATCGCCGTATCCTAAAAATACCATGGACAGCGAAAATCACAAATATAGATGTCCTTAAAAGAATAAACCAAGAACGCCAACTTTTCGAAACCATCAAGAAAAGGAAAACGGCGTATCTAGGTCACATCATGCGAAATGAAAAATGCCAGTTCCTCCAACTTATAATCGAGGGTAAAATTGAAGGCAAGAGAGGAATGGGACGCAAGAAAATGTCCTGGCTCCGAAACATAAGGCAATGAACAGTGATTAACGACATACAATCTCTGATACATATTGCAAGAAATAGAGAATTAATGGAAAATGTGATCGCTAACATCCATTAGTGGATTTGCATGTGAAGAAGAAGAAGAATATAACTTTTCTAAAATAAAGATATACCGTCCCGCTAATAACCCAAGGGGTTGATGCAGTAAAAAAAACTTCTCTTGTTTAAGTGCATATTAAAGCCTATATGGACATTTTATGGGGCGCACTATGGGGCTGTGCAAAGCCTTTTAATATTAAAAACATTCAGAGACTCCACTCCAAAATACTCAGAATGATTTTCAATGCGCCGTGGTGCTATAGTAACAAAACACTGCATGATGACTCTGGTACACCGTTCATTGAAGACGAAATCAGCAAACTAACAAGAAATTATTTAAAATATTTGCCACTACACCCCAATGAAGAAAAAAGACAACTACACCTCCAACCAGAAGTGAGACGAAGATTAAAGAGGCAGTGGCTAACAGGCTTCATTTGCTAATTTTAATTATAATTTTAATTTTCATTTACCTTTAGTTTCAAATTATTATTTTACATTAATTTAATTTGTTAGTGTTAGTATTGGGAGTGTTATCAGTGAATAATTTCTCTTTTTATTTATTCACAATACTCACATTTACTAATAGCTTGTAATAGCAGATTGTAAATTTTCAAATTTACTAAAAAAAAATCAGATATTTTGGTTTAGAATTGTTTTATTTTTTATTTTACGATAGAAAGTAATCCAGAAAAAGTAGTAGGCAATGTAATTTGCTATAAATAATGTCATATTAACTTTTCTTTAGGATTATTAGTTTACGAGATACACAAAAACGTGAACTTAAGTACTTAAAAATTATAATTGCGTCCTCTAAAAATGCATGCCAGGGCCTAAAACATGTAACATTTCAATGGACTAGTAATAGGGAGGTAGAAGTTCTCATGGTATTGATTCAATATTGTTCCAATATTGATTTGATCCAATATTGTTTGTATCAATGGCAACTGCAGTTAAATAAAACGCACATCAAGTTAAATAAAAAAATCATAACTTTTAGTGTTCCGTATATAAAACGTTTTTAGCAAACCGAAAAAGTAAATAGAAAGGGTTTAAAATATTCACCTCTAATTCTTTCACCCTAATTTTTCCCCTCAATTACTCTTAGTCGACTCGCTCCCGAATTTCACTAAAACGCCTGGATTAACTTTATCTTGGAAAGCCATTGAAGAAAGGGTAGAGAAAAAAGTGTAAATAAGCAAACAATCCTAATCGTATTGTCGAATGTCGGAAGTAAAACACCGTGCCACCGCAGATATCAGATCTTTCTCTTTATGAGGGATCCTTCTGTTAATTCAGATGTTAAACCTAAATAATTTTGGTGTTGGTTAGCCTACATTAGCGACCCCTAGTGCTATAAATATTCACGGGTCAGACGTCATTCTCATTTCCGGCGTGAAAAGTCGTATAAAAAGGTCAAAAACGGGGAGACCTAGCCACTTTTACATGTAAAATTTATCACGCAACCGGACTGGCTATGTAAATGTCCTACAACATATTTTCCGGGGATGAGGTTCAATTAGAGCTACTTATGTAAACGGATGATTTTAGACATGTTATTCGGATGTAGAAAGTTTGACTAATTATTTAATTTGTAGAATATTTTAATTTTGGACAATTACGAAAATAATTCTTGGATGCGGTTTTTTATAAGGATGTGGTATTATTATTTATGCAAATTGACTTTTCTGAAGAATCTTAATTTTGTATTGTATCTTCTAATTTAATTTAATCTTCGTCATAATATGCCACCTAAATTGTCAAATAATACTGTAAATTTATTTTTTGTTACCAAAATTATTATTATTACAGTAAAATATTAAAACGTAACAATGATTTTATTTTTATTTTACACTAAAAAATAAGTTACATCATAACATGGCTTAATTAAAAAATATTATGGACCAACATTATCGACACCTTTTACATAAGGTATCATAATAATTCAGAATACCATAATCATAATTTCGGTTTTTCACTTTTTTACATTTTCATACTTCTACTTATGTAAACTATATAATATATATATTATATATATATATATATATATATATATATATATATATATATATATTATATATATATATTACCCTATATATATATATATATATATATATATATATATATATATATATAGGGTAATTCGAGGAGAGATGGCCCACTTTTTTAGAATGGATGTATTTTTTAAAGTTTTTGAAATTTGGAAGTAAAATAAAACTTCATATAATGATTATAGTTTATTGATACTAATTTCAGTTATGAAATACAAAGAAAACTTAAATATATTTGTTTATGTTAAAAAATAATAGTATGAAAAAAAAACATCTCACCCACATAACGGAGGAGAGTTGGCTCTATGAAGAAGGTGAGATGGCGCATTATAAAAAAAAAATAAAATAACTCATTTTTACGTTACGTATAACTCATTTTTATGTTACATTACTAGTTAGGTACTTCTTGTTGAACAAATAAGTTTGCCTCAACGGTCGCAGAAATTAAAGTATTTGCTACAAGATTCGTGAAACCATTTCTTGGAATGCATACATTGAAGCCAGTCGTCCAATTTGGAAGTTTGTGAATATATTTCTAAACATCCTGCACAAAATTCTACAACGGAATCATCATCCATATGTAAATGATCTTTAAGACTTATTGTTATTGACTCATTATCAGAAGATTCTGAAAATAGTTTGATTTTGTTTGTGTTTATTTTGTTTTGTTTGGTTTTGTTATCTTTGCCTTTGTAAATAATCTTTTCATTTGTTTTTAAAACTTTCACTTTTTTCAAAGCCTTAGCTTGCTTTTCTTTCTCTTCTTCCTCTTTTAGTTAAAGTTCTAATCGACATATTAAGTTCACAGTGATTTTTGCTTGTAGTTTCTGTACTCTGTAACAAATCTAGTTCCCCCTTTTGTCAAGCTGAAAATTACTTCAGTTGATATAACCAGTTTTAGGTTGTAATTCAGGCCTTGAAATGTGAGGGTTAATTTATTTTTCCTTTGGTACATTGTCCTCCATCGACAAAAAAGCATCGTCGGGAATTACAGAAGAATCCAAAGGTAAAATTCCAGTTGATTCAAAAGCGGATACTGCGTTACTAACCGTAGCAGACTTTCCCAAGCAAATTTCAGTAACTTCCCAAGTTAAAGCCGAGTTATTTTTCTTTCTGGGTTATTTTTTATGAACGAACTGCAAGCAAATTGGTAATTTAATTTTAATGACACCGTAAAATAGTTTCGAAACACAATTCAGATTTCTGCTTTTATCTGTGCTTTCTTAAAATTGCAAAGCAAAACAGACGTTGCCAAAGGTGTTAAAAGAGACGTGGGGAATCTAAAATTTGCATTCCACGACACATCTTTTCAACTAAGCAGAAATCCTTAGCGAATTGGTTTCTAGTACTCGTACAGAGTAAATCCGAAAAAAGTGAAAAAGACAGCAAATATTTGATTTCACGCAAACAGCGCCTTTGTATCTCTTGATACGTATTTCGACCTAATAGGTCTCATCAGAACAGTTATTCAAAGGTGTTTTCAACGTAAAAGATCAATATTTTCTGTCTTTTAAGAAGCAACACTAAAATGGCTTCGATACGGACGCAATAGCGACATCTGATAACAGAACCGTAAAATAGTTTCAAAACACAATTCAGATTTCTACTTTAATCTGTGCCTTCTAAAAGTTGCAAAGCAAAACAGACGTTGATGAAGGTGTTAAAAGAGACGTGGGGAATCTAAACTTTGCATTCCACGACACGTCTTTTCAACTAAGCAGAAATCCTTAGCGAGTTGGGTTATTGTACTCGTACAGAGTAGATCCGAATAAAGTGAAAAAGACAGCAAATATTTGATTTCACGTAAACAGCGCCTTTGTATTTGTTGACGTATTTTGACCTAATAGGTCTCATCAGAAATGAAATCAAATATTTGCTGTCTTTTTCACTTTATTCGTATCTAGTCTGTACGAGTACAAGAAACCAATTCGCTAAAGATTTCTGCTTAGTTGAAAAGACGTGTCGTGGAATGCAAATTTTAGATTCCCCACGTCTCTTTTATCACCTTCATCAACGTCTGTTTTGCTTGGCAATTTTTAGAAAGCACAGATTAAAGCAGAAATCTGAATTGTGCTTCAAAACTATTTTACGGTTTTATTTTAAATTGAGTTTTTACTTTCTCAAAAGGACCAATGTGATAAATATCACATTTAAAAAAAACAAATCTAAACCAACATTGCTAGAAACACAGATATATGAATCACACCTACATAGCAAAAATCTCATGCTTGAAGGAAAGTTATTCTAGATAGAAAGTTATTTTAGATAAAAACTAAGCTAAAACCTCCGAGGGAAAAATAGTAACAGCTACATTCGATTGTCAGAAAATACTTAATGATCCACACGGTAATTATCTCTATGATAAACGTAAACTACCAATATTTAACTTCACTGTTTTCAATGTCGTGAATAAAGAAGGTACTTGCTTCATGTGACAGGAAGGGCGTGCCAAAAGGGGTGCTAATGAGATTTCTATGTGTTAGATGAAATTTATTTTAAAATACAAGAACTAGGCAAAAATGAATTTAGATTTCGGTCTGATAATTGTGTGAGCCAAAACCCCAATCGCATAGCCATATATGTGTATGCAGCATCCACTTTAGTGTATCTATTCGTCATTGCTTTTTAGAAGTTGGGCATACTCAGAGTGAGGGTGATACCTGTTATGAGGGCTGTTTACCCTGACTTCTCTCGAATTTTATTTTTGTCGATGACCAGCGCTCTATTCTCTTTGAAAATTAGTTATGAGGGCCGGTTCTACAATCCAGGTATAAATTGGAGAATAATTATTCTGAGTATAACTTATACTTGAGTTTATTCCAAGTATAACCTTTGGCATTTGGCATTTGTCATAACTGTAAAGTTTACAATTGAAAGGAATTGAATAATTGATTCGCTTTATCTGGTATTTTATCTACATTTATATTATTTTACTTTATAAAATTAATATAAAATGGATAAAAAAAGATGTAAAAATTTTACATATACAGAAATTGAAATGCTTGTGAGTTTAGTTGAAGAACATAAAGAAATAATAGGTATGTAAAAAAATATGTATCTATGGGTTAAGTATTTATTTTAATTGTGTTTTTAGAATGTAAGAAAACTGACACAACAACAAGTTCCATGAAAGATGAGGAGTGGTTAAAATTATCCATGAAACTTAATTCCAATTGTGGTACAGGAAGGACAGCTAAAATGCTTCGAAGCAAGTGGGAGTCTTTGAAAAAAACCAGAAAGAGACAATACGCCAGTTTGAAGTTCAAATTTTAAAACAATAGTTGAGAAATAAAGTGTAAAATATTTACTTAGTACTTAGTTAATAACCTTAAAGTTAATCCCCTATGGGGAATAACAAATGACCATTAAAAAGTTTCGCTCTCATTGTTTAATAACATACACCTCGAGTTGTCAATTTTGACTGACTTCTATTCATCATAGCTTTTGAATTGTAAATTTGATGTGTCTTATATTTTGGTCAAACATGTCACTAAACATCACATTTAAACTAGAAATAAAGTCACGTCCGGTTTAAAAAAATAGTTTGTTCTGTTCATGAAAGAATCTCAACCTATGGTTTTTAAAAACTTTACCAAAAATGTTACAAATCAGACAAACTGGAATATCAAGTTTTTATAAAATAACAACTCCCCTTGCACTTTTTACTGGTTACTTGTTATTCCCCATAGGGGTTTCCGTACGAGGTAGGAGTATGTATGTTTCCTCATGACTCACATTATATTATATTAGGTTTGTTTCAGCAAACATTTTCAGACAAGACAAGATTACTGCAATAACTACACAAACTGTTGTGCTAAAGGAGATAGTAGATAAGTTGCCTGGAGGCGGTTCTAGCATTGAATCAATAAAATAGCGATATTATATTGTAACATTTTATTGTATCTCAAATATATTGCAACTGTTTCTGTACTTAAGTTATTTCCTAACCCATGGTTTCTCAATTTTTATTTCAGTGCTGTAGTGAAAATCAAAAACCTTTTATGGACTCCTTGGTTTTAACCCTCTTTATATGACTTTATTTACACTCTTACTTTCAACACCCTGATTTTGACATGCTTTTTGTAATACTATTTTGACAACCATGTACATCATTGTATATTTTACTACTTATTTATAAGCCAAAGTAGTAAAATTTTTGGAATATTGTATTTAAAATCAGTTCTCTTAGTCAGATTTCCTTTTTAAATTTTTTATTATCATCAACTGAGATTAGTGTTGTAATATAATAACCAAAATTATAAAAATATATCTATATAGGTATTTCACATTTTAAACAAGTATAAATATTGGATTACAAAATATGTAATTTTAGTTAAAGAAATGTTTATATAATACAGATTCTAGAATTACAGTCACTGTTATCAAAACATTAAAAAATATATTGCCTTGGTAAGATTATACCTATACTATATTAGTCATATGTGTAGACATTATTACATTACATACATATCCTAAAATTTTAGAATTGAAATAATAAATGCTTTCTTTTTCCTTTGGATTGCCTAATAAAATTTCCTTTGGATTTACAATCTAAAATGATTGTGCAATATCAAAAATTTTATTTTATATATAAAAACAAATAAAACCACAGTTCATTGAATGGCATAAAGTGAGGTTAAAATATTACAGATTTGACAATCCTGACCGACCAATAGAAATGCAGTATAAATTTGTACTCGGTATATCTGCTAAACTTTGGAGGGATAAAGTTATTCTACAGATATACTCCGATTATCTTATTCCTAGTTTATTCTTTGTTTGTAGAACACCATTAATGAAGTTATTCCAAGTATAACTTTATTCTCAGTATATACTAGCATTGTAGAACCGGCCCTTAATCTTCTAGAACGGCATTTGCAATTTTTGCAGCAACTCCATTAGATACACCTGTCAAATCAAATCGGTAGTTTTAAAAGTGTGAGTAGGCTTAAGTATTTTTTTCCTGTCGACTAAATTATCTTTTTTCGTTTAATGATAGAATACGATAAAAAAATTCTGCGTCACTTGAATCATCTCCTGAACTTTCACTGCTATTACTATTTGTCTTTGTTGCCATAGTTTTCGTTGCCAGTGAGTTTACAACAGGACAAAGACCACTTGGATCAGCTATAGGCTCTTCTAAGGATGCAGTTGAATTATTAGATTGCCTTTGAGCCTTATAAAATTTTTTTCATTTTTCATTTTTTTCTTTAAAATATTTGTAACTTGCCTGTCAATATTGCTAATAGCCATTTTTCTTAAATTTCTCTGGTGTACAAAATCCGATTCTAAACTCGGATTCACCAGTAGGTTTTAGCGTTGGCTCTTACGGACAATGTTAATCAAATGGAATAAAACGCTGCAGCGTTGCTAGTTCATCATCGGCCTCAACGTGGCAGAGCCGGCTTCGAACTTAAACACTCCCTTATACACGAAGCACTTGCAATTTTGCACTAACATTCACTGATTTGCCCTAATGACTGTTCCAAAAAATATTCGGACGTCGTCGTAATATATTGGTCAACAATTGATAAATATCATAATTATGATTTTAAATATTTTAAAAGTTTGTTGAGATACTAGTATGATAAGTTGAATAGAATAAATGAAAACAGAGGACTAATATTCAAGTTTTTGCTGACCCTAGTAAAAAATGGCCATAATGGCAAAATTTATTTTATATCGTTTAAAATTTATAATAAAGTCAGGGTATTAATATTACTTTAGTTATATTAAATTTTTACAAACTTCGGCTATTTCCGGAGTAAACTTTTACTTTGATCCTTATCAATTGTTGAGCACTGTTGTATTGGACGAATAAAAAATTTCTTACATCTCTTTTTGTCATATTTACGGAAATTGATGTTTGGAGACCTTTTGAATAGAATTAAAATGAATAGAAAGAAAATGCCACGATTAGTAGATAAGTAAAAAACATATCGAGGATACATCATTTATATTTTAGTAATATTTATACAGGGTGTTTAATTAGCAGTTATCCATATAGTAACTGGAGATACCCTACCACAAAATATAAAGATTTAACCTAAAACACTAATCACATGCTATGATTTTTGTGACCGATATTTTTAAGTTAAAGTTGATTTCATATAATTGAATGAACTATCTTTCAATAAAATCCTTGCAACTCATAAATATTGGCAATATC